>CM061224.1:104112814-104480681 GCA_030844895.1 Ambrosia x helenae
CTATTATATGCTTGTACGCTATGCTATGTAAATTAATTTACCTCTAACATACAAAAGTTCATATAGTTGACAACCACCTTGCATGTATAGTGCTATAGAATTGGCTATCCGACCACCCCTACATGGGTCATGTTTAAGCAAAATTCTTCGTCGGCTAGTCGTCGTTTGTAATGGTTCTCTTGCATATGCCTATAAGCAAAACTTTATATACTATGTAATATGTCAAAACTAGTATGCTCACCAATGCTTTTATGTGTTGACGGATATTTTATATATGTTGCAGGAAATATTTATTGCAGGACATTCAAGAAAACTACTTAGGATTGGACATAGAAACTCACTCTAGTTCAAGTTATCACATTCTTGTTGTTGTATTTTTTCGTTATATGAACTACTTGTATTTCTATTTTTAGACAATAAATGAAATTCTATCTTTAAACTATATTGTCACAAAATCTAGTGTCATGAAGTCTTTGAACAATCTACCACTAACTAAGTCTCACCTCGATGATTCCGCCAATATAAACCCACTTGTTTATAGGAGATACACACCACTAAAAAAGCTAAAACTGCAAAAAGCTGTCACTTTTTCGGTGCCTTCAACTGTTTGGTTAATCCTCAGACTAGGTTATGTTCGATTTCGTTCGTTGGATAACATCATACTCTTCTTCATTGAGGAATTTCATAGCGGTTGGTAGCATCCACGCCATTGTGAAGAATCAAATTTTTGTTTTCTTGATTTTTGAAGTGTATTTGATTGTTTTGTGAATAAAAATGGTAATTTTTTGTATTTAAATAGGCCAACTAGCCATTGGCTAACGGCTAGTTGACTGCCAACGACTAATTTTGCCTCGCTAACAGACGCGAGTGCACTAAGGCTATTCGCTCGCGCCTGGCCGCGCTGAATAGTTTATGGTTCGAGTGATCGACGTGTACCAATTTGTGGTTCACGCTGATCGTTCACGGGCCATAACGGATAAGGATAGTCTATGTCAATTGTTTTTTTCAGGCTACAGTGACTTGTTTGTTGACTCTAGAGTTTAGACTTTAAGACTACCTACAAAATGACAAAAATGAACCCCGCGTATATAATGTTTTGTAGCAAACAGTCGTTACAATTATTTATTGAGGAATTAAATTGTATAGATGTTCACTTCTTTTTTTTTTTTTTTTTTTGCTAAAATGTTCTTTAAAATATAAAATTATTATTAAACAATATGATCAAATGTAAAGTGTAGGCCTGTAAACAAACTAAACGTTCAACGAACTATTTTGAATTATTTGACAGAAAGTTCGTTGTTTTAATAAATAAATGAACACAAAAAAAAAAAAAACTATGTTCGTTTAGTTAAACAAACAAATATGAACAGAGGTAATGTTCGTTCATTTATGTTCGTGAACGTTCGGTAAATATGTTTATTTGTGTTCGATAGTTCATTAAGGTTTTTAACCTTTTAATTTAATTTAAGTACTTTAAATTTCTATTTAGTATATTTATATAAGTCACCTCAACCCTAATTTCATATTTCATATGAAGCCCCGATAAAGCCACAACACATAGTCTGGTAAACATCTTCTGCCACTAGGTCGAAAGGCCATCAACATTTATAACTTCATAGTAAATTGAATCATGATGTTTACGTTGGGAAGTTTATTGTTTAAGATTGTCGATAATCAATTCAAGATCGAGTAATAAACTTTGATTGTGATATATACATTTTCAACATCAAATTAATCGTCCATGTGCATGGGCGGATCTTCATACGGGCCCGGCCGGACCCTGGCCCACCCAACCTTTTCGTTTCATAGTGTAAATTTTTACCGAAAAGTATCTGAAAATTTAAAATTTTATATGTATTGAGTCCGACCTACCAGATTAAATTCGGCCCTACCAGTTTTTTCGTTTAAGACCCCCATTGTCAATGTGGTTGATCACTTTTTTCCACTTTCATCAAAAGTTTTTTTTTCCTGCATACGTGTCCCTAGGATTTTGAAATCTTAACCATTTTTATCAATTTCTTTAACCCCATTCAAAATTAAATGTTACGTAAATGGACAATTTAGTCTCTTTACTTGATGTACAAATTTTCAAGTAGCAATATAGCATGCACAAGCCACTTAAAAATAAAAAGAAAACACAATAAAATAAAATATATACATAACGGTCTGTCAATCTCCTCTCGTAAATACACCTTCTTTCTTCGGTTCTTCTTTGATACCAGCCACCACTATTTATAGCTGAACCCCCTAGGAGTGTTGTGGAGGAAGATCGTCGTTTGTTATAGTCGATGATGGCACAGAGGTTAGTGGGAAGTTGAAATTTTGAATGATGTTCGTCGTTTGCTCTCTATATACTAATTCATAACAGAGGTAGGAAAGTATTCATATATAAAAACATTAAAAAATCACTATTCAACAAAATTTATCTACTCACAGTGACATCGAACACTTTATAAAACAACAATTCAAAATAGAGGTAGGAAAGTAAAGCTTCAAGTGAAAGTGGATAGTATGGATCAGAGGGATTTAAGCTAATCAAACTCATATCTCAAGCCGGTGCAAGTTATGTTGGAGCACTGTTCATCTTCTTCTTCAACTTGCTTTCTCTTGATCCTTCACACTTGCTTTTGGAGCTCTGATATTCTTCCTATTATCTTTGTCTAACACAACTTAAAGCTCTGAACATGGGTCACATGATTGTGTTTATGTTCTTTTATAAGATGAAAATAGAAGTGCCGGTCCCGACTGTTGATTTCTTTCCGCAACCACTACAACGAACTCTGTATGGATGATATCGATCAAACCTTCATAAAACAACCAAACCACCGTTCGAAACCATAAAGCACAAGGATGAAATCTTGGAAAAACCCACTAAGAAGCCCTAAAATTTCAGACCCTAACACGCACGAGACGAATGTCGCGTGTCATGAGTTCGACCAAGATGACACGTGAAGTGGGTCACTATTCATATTTAAAGAACATTAAAAAGTCACTATTCAAACGAAATTTATCTACTCACAGTGACATTGAACACTTTATATGAGTTTGATTAGCTTAAATCTCTCTGATCCATGGTATCCACTTGACAAGATATGTGGTTTGCGAGAGGATCACTATTCATATATAAAGAACATTAAGTAACCAATTGCCAGAGGGTCACTATTCATCAGAGTTTCCAACCACTAATACCATACAATGACCATGTTTGAAAATGGAGAGTTCCTATGGAAGTTGCTAAAATAGTTAAACAAAAGCTGAAATGGATGGATCACTATTCATCAGAGTTTCTAACCACTAATACCATATCATAACCATGTTTGAAAACAGGCCCGTCTCCGAGAATGTTAAAAAAACAAATTGGGCCCTCGTCGAGATAAAATTTAGGCCCAACTTCCATATACTATAAACTCATCAACCACATATAGAAAAATCCATAACATGAAGACATTTGTTATAAAATAAATAAAACACAAGTAATGTAGAAAAATCACTGAACCTACTTATTTGAGCGAATAATGTAGGCTATACCATTTCTATTAAACGAAAGTGTATGATTACTTGCTTTACGCAAAGACTAAGAGCGTCACCCATGGTTCTTCCTTTATTTGAGAACTACATCAAGCTTTTTTTTTTTCCAACTATCATGTGATGCAGATCAAACATCAAAAGTAAAGTCATTTGATTAATTAGCTTACTCGATATAGAATTTTTTAAACTACTCTTATACCTTCACTAATGTCTTACCAATTAAAAAAAGTAGGACTTATTATATAGTATTAATAATCTGCAATAACATAAAGAAACAATCAATTACCAAAACTTAAATAAAAAAAAACTATATAGTAAATAGAATAGACTATAGAGGAATATAGGATATTTTTACTTGTGCTCTGAGTATTTTATTTATTATTTTGTGAAAGGAAGAGGACAATGAGGCGTGGGTCAATAAATATATATTATATTATACAATTTTATTGATTATATAGAACATGCTAGCTTCCTCGACTTACTAAATAGAAAAACAATGATTTAAATATTTTTATTTTTATTTTCACTTCATCTTCTTCATAAAACATTCCTCACTTCACTGCACTTCATTTAATCAGTACTTCATAAACAAGTCTAGCTGGTAATACTTCAATTTTTATATATTTCCTTGTAATTCTCTCTTTACATTCAGTATACAATACAACTTAGAGGGTCAAAGTACCAAAAAAAATTAGTTTTCCGATAATTGGTTAAATAAAGATTTAGCCGGAATTTGATCGGCCGGAGGGTCAACAGATCTGTTGGGCCCTTCGGAGGCTCTAGGCCCTCAGCGATCACCCACCCTGCTCTTGCCTTGAGCCGGCCCTGTTTGAAAATGGAGAGTTCCTATGGAAGTTGCTAAAATAGTTAAACAAAAGCTGAAATGGATGGATCACTATTCATCAGAGTTTCCAACCACTAATACCATACAATGACCATATTTGAACTACTGTTCAATTCCAAAACAACTACTGTTCATGCAAGCAAGTAGTATTCAGTTGTTGGACATCATAAGCGAAAAAGGTAGACCACACCACTAGACCACTGCTCAATTCCAAAACAATTGTTCATGAAAGCAAGTAAAATTCAGTTGTTGGAGATTGTGATCGGGTACAGAGCAAGTTGTTGATGGAGATATATCTGTCAACGATGAAGGAAACCTGAAACAACCGGAAAATATTCAAAAGTAGTCAAAGCATGCATCAATTTTTGTAGATAGAGTTCAATCTCCATGAAGATGGATCTCACGATGGTTGGTAGCTCTAGGTAGAACATTGTGGATGATGATGATAATAACTTCTCTTCAGATTCTGATTGCACCGAATCTAGTCTTCAGGTAAGTCCACATGGTTAATCATCTATGCATTCCATGGGTTTGTGTCCAATGCAAGAATCTTCGAATGAGGTACGCGCATTAAATTTCATTGGAGTGGACAAACCGAGACCTAAGGTGAATCCGTTTGGTGATGGTAAACCTAGAGAGGTTTTGCTTCAGGAGAAAGGTGTGGAATATCGGAATTGAATATTTAGAGATGACACGCGAAGCTTTAGACTCCAAGTGGATCCCTTGAAGAAAGTGTTCCTCTTTGTTACCAAGCATGTCAAAAAATGATAATTTTCAAATATTGCAAATCTAGGATAACGAAGATTAATGTTGTATTTTTCCCAAAGTAATGAATAAAAAATAAATAAATACTAAGAAATGATAATTTTCAAATATTGCAGATCAAGGATAACGAAGATTAATGTTGTATTTTTCCCAGAAGTGATGAATAAAATAAATAAATAAACACTAAGAAATGATAATTTTCAAATATTGCATATAAATGATAACGAAGATTAATGTGTATTTTTTCCCGGAAGTAATGAATAAAAAAATAAATAAATACTTTTAGAGTTACTTAATTTAGTTATTTTATAAAATAAATTAAAAAAACACTTCAAAATATCAAAAAACAACCAAAATTAAAACTTTGAACCAAAGCGCCTCGCTTTGGCCATAGCGAGACGCTTTGGATAAAAAATCAGCTTTTTCTGTCACCTTGTATGCCCTCGTTTGATTTGACCCGAAGCAACTCGCTTTGGCTAAAGTGAGGCGCTTCTGAGGGTTGAAATAGAAGGTGGGGGTTGTGAATAGCTGGAGCCAATATAAACCCACTTGTTTATAGGAGATACACACCACTAAAAAAGCTAAAACTGCAAAAAGCTGTCACTTTTTCGGTGCCTTTTGCTGTTTGGTTAATCCTCAGACTATGTGTTGTGACTAGAGATGGGCAGTGGCTCTATGCTCTTATATTCACAGCCACGTAGGCAGTGACATGGCAGAGTGATAAAGCTGCTACTCACTCGCCTGATGCTGTTGTGGCTAGAGGTGAGCAACAACTTTATCCAGATTTTTGTTTTTTATTATTATTTTTAAACTTTTTTATTTTAAATGTAATATAATATTTAAAATTGTAACACAAAATAAATAATAAGCATAAAAATTTCATTAATTAAAAAAACATTAAAAAACATAATTGATAAAAAAACATAATAACAACTAAACTACTCGTCGTTGATGTTGAACTCTTCTCCGAATTCCTTCACAATACGCGCTTGTTCTAGTTCAAGTATCTTCCGACGAGGCAATGGTATGTGGTTGAAGTCTTTCGCTAAAAAGTACATGTTCCTCATTCGAACTTTATCGACTTTAGCTTTCGCTGTCATCTCCATTGTCGTCCTTATTTTGCTAATTTTCCCCGAGAACTCCGTATCGGATTCGTTAGCAGTTAGTTTGGATTCCGCATTGTCCCTTCCAGCGGGTCGACCTAGGGGAGATGGGGGAAGACCCACATCACTGTTTAGGTCAATCCCCACGTGAGCATCCGAGCTCGCAGAGGAGACGTACTCACCCGATGAAGACGTCTTGGCTCGCTTTGATGATGAGCCGCCTTCGCTCATGTCTTCCACAGAAATTAGCTCCACCCATTTGGAGCAATTACGTGGATTTTCAACAAATAGTCTTCATCCCACGTCTTGTTGATCCTGTACTTGCGTAAGACATCTTCTTTCCACTCATCACAAGTAAATTGATACACGTCAAGATCGCTCGACCTGCTCGCTCGCACTCGAGCAACGTTCCTGTTATGAAGGTTCGTAAACAAACCACATATTTCCTAATCTCGGCCCACCGGCCGGAAATTATATCCGCCGAACGCGTATCACTCCCTTCTTGTTCATAAAAGAGGTCTCGGATTCGTCGCCAAAAGACCTTAGCCCTTTGATAATCGGCTACATAAGAAAAAAAATATTAATGTTAAAAAATCAATTATGTATATTAAAAAAGTATATAGTTAAAAAAGATTACATACCCGCTTTTCGATCTTCCGATACCTCAACCCAAGCCCGACAAAGGGCTATTTTCTCCTCTTTGGTCCAAGGGGTCACTTGACGCCTTGGTCGTATATCTTGCTCGGGCGATTCACCGCCCCTACCACCACCTCGGCCACCACCTCTAGCACCACCTCGCCTTTGAGTTGTTGGTGGTTGTGTATCCGGGATTACTAAATCCGGTGAAAGTGGTGGCATTTGGCTAAGGTTATGTTCGATTTTCGTTCGTTGGATTAACATCATACTCTTCTTCATCGAGGAATTCCATAGTGGGTTGGTAGCATCTACGCCATTGTGAAGAATAACATTTTTTGTTTGCTTGATTTTTGAAGTGTATTTTATGTTTTGTGAATAAAAAATGGTAATTTTCTGTATTTAAATAGGCCAACTAGCCGTTGGCTAACGGCTTGTTGACTGCCAACGACTACTTTTGCCTCGCTAACAGACGCGAGTGCACTAACGGCTATTCGCTCGCGCCTGACCTCGCCGAATAGTGTTATGATTCGAGTGATCCACTTGTACCAATTTGTAGCTCGCGGCTGATCGTTGCGGGCCATAACTAATATTCTTATTTCAATTCTTTTTTCAGGCTACAGTGACTTGTTTGTTAGACTTTAGAGTTTAGACTACCTACAAAATGACAAAATTGAACCCCACGTATATAATGTTTTGTAGCAAACAAGTGGTTACAATTATTTATTGAGGAATTAAATTGTATAGATGTTCACTTTTTTTTTTTTTTTTTGTGCTAAAATGTTCTTTTAAATATAAAATTATTATTAAACAATATGATCAAATGTAAGGTGTAGAGCTGTAAACAAACCAAACGTTTAACGAACTATTTGTGAATTGTTTGACGAAAAGTTCATTCGTTTAATAAATGAATGAACACAAAAACAAAATATTATGTTCGTTAGTTAAACAAACAAATATGAACAGAGGTAACGTTCGTTTTATTTATGTTCGTGAACGTTCGGTAAATATGTTTGTTTGTATTCGATAGTTTATTAAGGTTTTTAACCTTTTAATTTTAATTTAAGTACTTCAAATTTTCTATTGATTATATTTATATATAGTCACCTCAACCCTAATTTCATATTTCATATGAAGCCCCAATAAAGCCACTAACACATATAGTTCGGTAAACATCTTTTGCCACTAGGTTGAAAGGCCATCAACATGTATAACTTCATAGTAAATTGAATCATGATGTTTACGTTGGGAAGTTATTGTTTTAGATTGTCGATAATTAATTCAAGATCGAGTAATAACTTTGATTGTGATATATACATTATCAACATCAAATTAATCGTCCACGTGCATGGGCGGATCTTCATACGGGCCCGGCCGGACCCCGCCCACCCAACCTTTTCGTTTCATAGTGTAAATTTTACCGAAAGTTTCTGAAAAATTAAAACTTTACATGTATTGAGTCCGGATCTACCAGACTAAATTCGGCCCTACCAGGTTTTTCGTTTAAGAACCGTCATTATCCATGTGGTTTGGTCACTTTTTTCCACTTTCATCAAAAGTTTTTTTTCCCGCATATGTGTCCCTAGGTTTTTCGTTTGAGTCCGGATGTACAAATTTTCAAGTAGCAATGTAGCATGCACAAGCCTCTTAAAAATAAAAAATAAAACACAATAAAATAAAATATATACAAAACGGTCTCAATCTCCTCTCGTAAATAACACCTCCTTTCTTCGTTCTTCTTTGATGCCATCCACCACTATTTATAGCTGAGCCCCTCTCCCGAATCGCCTCCCCTTGTCCACCAGCGACCTTGACCATTGCCGGTGACTTGTGATGGAGAATTTGACAGTGATGCGTTCATCTAGATCACCACCCAAATGAGTTGGTTGGGTTATGCGATGGAAAATTCATTGGGTTTTTGATGAAGGTTTATGATTGTCGGGCTAATGGTTTGACTGATGTTCTATCGAGAAATTAAGTGGGATCGCTTCTCCTGGTTTAGGCGTTCATCATTTTTCCATTGATTTTGTAAGTTTTCAGGTTCTGGAAAATGCTCGTCATCCAATCACCATTTTTTCCTTCTTACATTGACTCTTTGACTCATGGACATCTCATGCAAAATCTATTCGAAATAATTCATTAACAAGAGAAAACACACATGGAAATGGCAGCGGCGGGTTTGTCTAAGATCCCCCCTCCTTCTCTTTCCCACCCTATAAAAAATGGTACATAAAATCCAACACGAACTTAACGACCCACTGTTGTGATTCCAACAAATTAAATGTTGGCCAATTGGATAAGTAACCCGTTGAGAGGGTAAAGCTCAAAGAAATTAGATAAGAAGCTAGATTAGAACTTAGAGAGAAATTCAAGATCATACATTTTCATTCATAATTCTAAAGGAAACCGTCCTTCACGGGTAGATCAGTTGGTGAATGGATCAGGGATCCCTCTTGGGTGTCCTGGGTTCGATTCCCACGAGGGACATAATGAGAAATGATGGATGACTCTTGGCTTATGGTCACGAGTTCGAGTCTTGATCTCGCCCGGGTTTTACCAATCCTTCACCGTCATGCCTACGGGCGGGTGATCGATGTTGTTTGTTCGATCAAAAATAAATTAAAATATAGTATAGTGAAAGTGAGTCGTCTCCACAGGGAATTGATGGACAGTCGTATAATTTTGTAACTTAAACTAATAAAATTAAATCTAACTGAATTATAGGTTGTTTAGAGTTTTAAGAAAATGAATTTTATAAGTTGTAAACAATAATATTAAAGAAGTAACCCCCTCCAGGTTTCCGGTTCAATGATTCACCTACCCTTGTTTAGATGACTGGATACCACATAGACATAGTTTTGTTGAACGGTTATGTTAAGTGATAATCAAACACAAGTTTTTAATAATAAATCGTACAATTTAATTACCAACCCACTAATAACAAATACCCTCCCGTTAATCAAACTGTTCACGATGCAAGAAAACCGAATGCGAATGACTAAAAGATAAGCAATTGCACAAACGTGACTTGTTTAAATAACTCAAACCACAAATATCTTTCAAACGATTAAAAGACAATCAATAAACCAAATCAATCAAGAATAAGAGTTTCACAAACGAACCATACACCCGGAGGTGGTTACAAAGATGCTTAGCCGCTCATCTCCATTGCAAGATCTTCAATTGATGTGTTGATGGAGATTGAATGCATGATTTGATGATTAAGATGATGATTAGGAATGATTAATTGAGGGAAAAACACCTTGGAAATGATTAAAAACGGCTAGGGTTAAGTGTCTTTTCGTTTGGGCGAATAATTATCTATTTATGTGGTTTAAACCATTAAATTCGTAACTTATGCTGACAGGGGCGCAAGGTCAGTGAGACCAGCGCAAGGTGCGCTGGTACCCTCCTCAGTATGCGTTGGGGAGCACCAAACTTCCTAAACTTTCCGTGCTGCGCCAGGATCAGAGCACGTGCGGTCAAAGGCATTTTACCTTGTGCTCCAACTCGGAATTTCTTCTTTTATTCACACTTTCACTTGGGATTGCGTCCATAAACTTCCAACCTCTTGTCTAGCTTCCAAAACCTTCATATTAAGCTCCAATTTACTTCATTAAGCCTCAAGTACCTGCTAATCCCAATCATTCTCAAAGTAACTATTTTTATGATATAATTCACTTAAAAACACATAGTTAAATACATCTTAACATGGTAAACACCCTCTCATCACATCCCACACATACCTTTGATTGTCCCCAATCAAACCATCACAAAACACTACTCGCTTTGCTAACAAGCCGCTTCCAATTCCCCTGCCGTTACTAATCTTCAAGGCCCGAATCATACCTATCCCATAGACTTACACAATCGAGATTGACAGACCGACAAGCAAGTGTTGGACATTTTAAAATCAAGACTTGCCTAACTAAGCCTAACATGCTTGTCATCATACACATATACTACACACCCCTCACAATGGTCGCTCCTCTCGGTTTATATCTGGAATAGCTTGTAATGTGCTAGTAAAAGTCGCTCAAAAACTAAGAATGTAACCCTGTTATCATAGGTTTGTATGACAATCACACAGAAGCTGTAAACTATGCACACATCGAAAGGTCTTACGGGTTTTGGGCTTAGGGTAAAGGTAGGAATGATTTGGCTTAACAATTAGGTTAAAAACAAAGGTTTCAACAAGCTTGAATGACTATCCTTATTCATACTACACAATAATACACTAAACAAACAACTTTGGGCATATTTGACCCATAACACATACTTCTTCTTCTTTTTTTCTTTTCTTTTTTTTCCTTTATATATATATATATATATATATAATATATATATATATATATTCTTTGTTTTCACAAGTTAAACATAACTCAATCACTTGAACAAAACACAAACACAATGGATGTAATCAATTTATTACACAAAGGTAAACAAGTCAATTTGGGTGATGTCATAAGTTTATCAAATGAAAGGGTATAGGATCAACATGGGCTACTAAGGGCAATTTTGGATATACGGTTCAACAAAACACAAACACCTAGTTTCAACACAACAAAGGGATTCCTAATTTTCCTTTCTCATCTATGTGCATGTTTTGCCTACAACTTTAGCATGTATCAAATCACACAAATTCTGCTACAAGGAAACATTTGGCCTACTCTCAACAAATGAACATATATATCAATATCTATCAATCTAGTAGGCTAAAAATCTCACAAAGTAGGGATATAGGTTGCTGACATGTAGTATATGCAATTCCTAAAAGCATGTTACCCCTAGTTGGACGTCTATTTTCAGTTTCTATAAAAAACGCTTGTCAGAAAAAATTCTCATGAACTTAAAGGGATGACCATGATCAAGGGTCTCATTTTTCATACTCAGCAAAGGACTCGTTAGCAACCGAAAACGTGGCTTTTGTGCTTGATCAAGTGAAAAAGGTGACATTTTGCGAGAAATCTGTTTTTTCCATTCATATTTTTCAAAACCAAAATTTCAAGAATTTCTCATTTTTCTCACACATGTGTAAGTGTTCCCCCCAACTATCCTAGGGTCACCCATCCTCACACTTGGGATACATTGTCTCCAATGTATGGTGTTTTTGATGCCTTTCAATCCTTCATCCCTCAACATGTTCATTCTTCACTACCAACCAAGCAGACTAACACCCAAAAGTAATGAAAACTCACATGCTAAATGAACAAGATAAACCATTCCCTACATAAAAAATGTTTACACCACCAAATTTCATAAACACGCAACAACAAAAGAAAAGGGAGGAGCACATGGACCTGATTTTACGATTCTTTATGATATTATTGAGTCTCTTTATGCGAACTTTCACTCCCCCATCAAACGCGCATCGACTCTTATGTGTATCGATTGAATACTCCCAACCCATTAAATTCGTAACTTATGCTGACAGCGGCGCAAGGTCAGGTGAGACCATCGCAAGGTGCGCTGGTACCCTCCTCAGTATGCGTTGGGGAGCACCAAACTTCCCAAACTTTCCGTGCTGCGCCGGGATCAGAGCACGTGCGGTCAAAGGCATTTTACCTTGTGCCCCAACTCGGAATTTCTTCTTTTATTCACACTTTCACTTGGGATTGCATCCATAAACTTCCAACCTCTTGTCTAGCTTCCAAAACCTTCATATTAAGCTCCAATTTACTTCATTAAGCCTCAAGTACCTGCTAATCCCAATCATTCTCAAAGTAACTATTTTTATGATATAATTCACTTAAAAACACATAGTTAAATACATCTTAACATGGTAAAACACCCTCTCATCACATCCCACACTTACCTTTGATTGTCCCCAATCAAACCATCACAAAACACTACTCGCTTTGCTAACAAGCCGCTTCCAATTCCCCTGCCGTTACTAATCTTCAAGGCCCCGAATCATACCTATCCCATAGACTTACACACAATCGAGATTGACAGACCGACAAGCAAGTGTTGGACATTTTAAAATCAAGACTTGCCTAACTAAGCCTAACATGCTTGTCATCATACACATATACTACACACCCCTCACAATGGTCGCTCCTCTCGGTTTATATCTGGAATAGCTTGTAATGTGCTAGTAAAAGTCGCTCAAAAACTAAGAATGTAACCCTGTTATCATAGGTTTGTATGACAATCACACAGAAGCTGTAAACTATGCACACATCGTAAGGTCTTACGGGTTTTGGGCTTAGGGTAAAGGTAGGAATGATTTGGCTTAACAATTAGGTTAAAAACAAAGGTTTCAACACGCTTGAATGACTATCCTTATTCATACTACACAATAATACACTAAACAAACAACTTTGGGCATATTTGACCCATAACACATACTTCTTCTTCTTTTTTTCTTTTCTTTTTTTTCCTTTATATATATATATATATATATTCTTTTTTTTTTCACAAGTTAAACATAACTCAATCACTTGAATAAAACACAAACACAATGGATGTAATCAATTTATTACACAAAGGTAAACAAGTCAATTTGGGTGATGTCATAAGTTTAATCAAATGAAAGGGTATAGGATCAACATGGGCTACTAAGGGCAATTTTGGATATACGGTTCAACAAAACACAAATAACTAGTTTCAACACAACAAAGGGATTCCTAATTTTCCTTTCTCATCTATGTGCATGTTTTGTGTTAGGACAAAGAGGATTGGTGAAACCACTTTTGTAAACCTTAGTCTAATTCACTTCTGTCATTTTGGCTAAGTATAGAAGTACTGAAGAGAAGACAAGAAACTGCTGATTAGAAGATATGAGAAGTGCTGAAAAAGAAACTTCATCAGAAGTTCTGAAGTCCAAACCAGACAAGTTCACTTCAGAAGTACTGAAGACAAAACTACTCTTCAGTAGTTTGTCCTTCATCAGCACTTAGCATCAGATATTTCCCACCGCCTTTTGCATCAGTAGTTTATTGTTTATTATTACTTTTAGCTGTATTTGTTTGTTTCAATGTTGCAACTTGTGCAACTTGTTTCTGTTGTTTCTGTACTTGCTTTTTGGCAAGATACATGTATGTAAACGTCTATAAATAGGAGGCTTCAACCTTCTATTTTAGACATTGATTTTAATAGAAAAATCCTTCAAACACTATCACTGTTCTATTCCATTTCTGTATTTATTGTGAATCTGTCTAAGTATCTAATTCTCATTTACTGCTTAGATTCATAATAAATACTTATCATTTATTAGTTTCAATCATCAAGGGGGAGTAATAACTCTGCCTTAGTATAAAAAGTGTTGCTTTAACTTATACATTCCGCTTTGCTTATAATCTGATCTACAAGGACTTGCTAAACACTTAAGTGTCAAGATAGCAAGTTCTTACTTAGCAAAAAGAGCAAACTGATCCAACAATTGGTATCAGAGCTTTGGTTTATCTGATCACATATCAATCTAACAAATTGAGAATCAGACACAAAGCTCTTATTGATATTCAATAAAAAGATCAAAAGTTCACTTTTTATCAATATCCATCACTTAAAAGAGTCATCTGACAAATCTATACTCTTTAAAATGGATCCACATAATACTGGTTCTGCCACTAAACCTGCCATGCTTGTGAGAAATGAGTACAACATATGGCAAAAGAGAATGGCACATACCTTGTCACAAACCAACACAGGTTGTTGGAGATCTGTGATATATGGTCCTCACAAACCAGTAAATATAAATCTTGAAACTAAGGAAGGGATTCCAAAGGAACCCAAAGACTATACTGATGATGATTTCCTAAAACTTGAGCTTGATGCAAAAGCATTCTCTATGTTGGCAATGGCTCTCCCAAATGAGATATACTCTGGCCTTTTACATTGTGAAAGTGCCAAAGAACTCTGGGATTGTCTTAAAGAACAGTTTGGAGGAACTGAGGAGGTGATTGCCAACACCAGAGAAATCTTGGCTCAACAATATGAAACTTTTGCTCACATTAATGGAGAAACTTTAACTCAGCAATTTGAAAGATTTTCCTCATTAATATCTGAGCTAAAACTAAATGGTCAGACCTATACAACTGTATCTATGCTTCATAGATTTTTAAGGTCTTTACCTGACAAATGGGAAACATACTCAATAGTCTTAAGATCTTCACCAGATTTTAGCTCCCTCACTCTTACAAAACTTCATGGGAGATTACTTACTTTTGAGAGAGAAATTGATCAAAAGAAGAAATTACAATCATCTGGTAAAACTGCTGATGACTACCTACCAGGTAGTACAGCACTTTTGGGACAAGACTCACCAACTTGTTCCTATGGATCTTATGACAACATTGACATAACAACTGGGATCTCATCAGAAAGATCTTTCCCAGGTTATGACAATGATGACCAAAGTCAAACTGCTGATAATCTATGTTTTATCATGGATGATTTGAAAAACTTTAGCAGTGATGACTTGGAAGAAATGGACATTTTACACCAACTGGCCATGCTAAGCATTAAAACTAACAAGTTTTATAAAAGGTCAGGAAGGAAATTTCCAGGAATGACCAGTAATACAAAAATTGGTTTTGACAAATCTAAATTGAGATGTCACAAGTGTCAGAAGTTGGGACACTTTGCTAGAGAGTGTAGAAGCTCTAGCTTTAACCAATCACAATCTGGAAATAACTATAACCCCAATTATAATAGGAATAATGGAACTCAAGGGAGTGCTCATTTTGTACAGGCACAAGCTCCTCAACAACAATACATGCCACAAGTACAATATGTTCAAGTGCCTGCTCAACAGATGCAGAGCCAAGAATCAATCCCTCCCTTTCCAGCTGCTCAACATCCTCCACAGCCTCAACAACCCTCTCAACAAAGTCTTTTTACCTCAGGGTATGTTGACTGGAGCAGTCTCCCTTTGACACCACAGAGTGCAATCCTGATGCAGACAACAAAGTGTTTTACATCAACTGGGGAGAACCAGACAATGGCAGAAAGAACTTTGCCTTAATGGCATTTGAAGGCTGTACTTCAAAATCTGCATTGTCACAGGTATCAAAAGAATCTTTGACAAAACTTTGCTCAAATTCTTGCAAAGAAACTTTTGCTCTCATAAGAGAGACAAATCTGCACTTACAAGGCAAAGCCAATGATTTAGAAAGAAAATACACACAGATAAAATGTGATTTAGAAAGAAAACTGTGTGCTAAAACAAAAGAAGTTTCTAAATTAACTGACTCTGCTATTGAAACCCAAGCACAAATTAAAATCATGTTAAATGACGTGGGAGATGTCAGACAAGAGCTTGCTGACACCAGGATCACTTGTGAAAAATGGGTGGAATCTTGTAAGGGGTATCAATTATTGCTAAACAAACAAAGCGCTTCAAATGTTAAGTTTGGCATAGGATACCATCATGTTGAAACACCAACAGATTTTTCTCCCAAAACTACTGAAGATGGGAGAAGAATTGTTTCAAATGAAACTTCTGAAGGGAAAGAATGCACATCTTTCCATGAAAACTTTCTAAACAGAAATCCTGGCATTTTTAAAGAAAGTACTTCAGAAGTATTAACAAAATCTGACAATAAGCCATCAGTAGTTTCATCTACATCAGGAGTTGAGACCCTGAAAACTACTGATGAGCAAAATCTCTTCACAAATGTCAGAAATTTGCCTTTAAATCAAAAACAAAAGGCAAAAGAATGTGAAATTTGTGGCCTGTTCAACCACAAAACTGAATTTTGTAGATACAGAAAAGGAATTCAGTTCAATCAAAAATTTAAACAACAGGTTGTGGGAAATCAAATCAGAAATGATTATGAAAGAATCTTTAAACCCAAGCAACAACAACCTGAAAACACCTTTTCTCAGAAAAAGATAAAATCTCAACCAAAATCTTTTTCTCAAAATTCCTTGTCAGTAGTTAGACCAGAATCATCAGCAGTTTCACAAACTGCTGAGATTCAAAATCTAATGAACATGGTAGAACTACTGATGACCAAGGTTGATGGTGGTCCTAAAAAGGATACCACCATGGTTCTTAATGAAAAATCCATTGCCAAAAAGACATGGATTTCTCAACCTGGTCAAGAACAAACTGTAACTGTTCTCAAGAGCAAACCCAAAGCCAAACAGGCTTGGGTTTCTAAATCTAACTAATTTGCTTTTATGTGCAGAGAGTTTCCAGGGGCTTAAACAGCATATGTTATGTTGATAGTGGAGGCTCTATGCACATGACTGGGACAGAGTTCAGGAACAAAACCATTAGAAGTGACAATATTCTCTATCTGTCAAAACCATTAGAAGTGACAATGGGACAGAGTTCAGGAACAAAACTCTGGATGAATTCTGTTTGTCTAAAGGGATTATTAGACAATACAGTGTTCCCAGAACTCCTGAACAAAATGGTGTAGTAGAAAGGAAGAACATAACATTGATAGAAGGAGCAAGAACAATGTTAGCTGATTCTGGACTGCCATTGTATTTTGGGCAGAAGCAGTTAACACATCATGTTATGTTCAGAATAGAGTTCTTGTGGTCAAGAGACATTCCAAGACTGCCTATGAAGTTCTTCATGGCATGAAGCCCCTTATCTCCTTTTTCAGGGCTTTTGGGTGTCAATGTTTCATCTTGAACATCAAGGAATCTATTTCAAAGTTTGCTGCCAAAGTTGACTCAGGTTACTTTCTTGGTTACTCTTCAACTAGAAAAGCCTACAAGGTTTTTAATTCTCACACCAGGATAGTAGAAGAAACATTGAATGTCAAGTTCAATGAGTCAAAACACACTCTTATTCCAGCACATCCTGCTGAACTCTTTGACCTTGACAACTTTCACTTTGGACCTGAAAAGACTGTTACTTCTTCCAAACCTACTTATTATGGTGATCAAAGGTTTGAAGATGAGGATCCTACACCATGGACTCCTCAAACAGTCATTAAGTCAACTACAACACCATCAGAAGTTTCTCAAACTTCTGATCAAACAAATACTGAAGGCCAAACTCAAACATCTGCTTCAGCACCTGCAACTACTGAAGAAGCTAAAACTGTTGAACCAGATATCATAGACCTCAGTAGTTTGTTTGAAGAACAAGAGCCACCTACACCTGTCAGTGGTTTACAACAACTGATTGAACACAGAGATCATCCACTTGATCAAATCATGGGTGATATAGCTTCAGGTGTTCTTACCAGAAACCAGCTCTCCAACTTTTGCCTATTTTCAGCCTTTATTTCACAGTTGGAACCAAAGAAGTACCAGGAAGCCCTCAAAGACAATAATTGGGTGCAAGCTATGCAAGATGAACTGCTTCAGTTCAACAAGCAACAGGTCTGGGAAATCTGTCCCTTACCCAAAACAAGCAACCAATTGGTACAAGATGGGTTTTCAGGAACAAACAAGATGAAGCTGGTATGATAATCAAGAACAAGGCAAGACTGGTAGTTCAAGGGTACTCTCAAGAAGAGGGAATTGACTATGATGAAACCTTTGCTCCAGTTGCAAGGCTTGAGGCCATCATGTTATTTCTGGCCTATGCCATTTCCAACAAAATTAAAGTTTATCAAATGGATGTGAAAAGTGCATTTTTGTATGGAAAAATCAAAGAGGAGGTGTATGTCTGTCAGCCACCTGGGTTTGAGGATCCTTCTCATCCTGAGTGGGTGTACAGACTGGACAAAGCTCTTTATGGGCTCAAACAGGCTCCAAGAGCCTGGTATGATACACTCTCCACCTTTTTACTCAAAAATAACTTTACAAGAGGTGCCATTGATAAAACTCTTTTCATTAAACATGTTGGAAATCATGTCTTACTTGTTCAAATTTATGTTGATGATATCATTTTTGGTTCAACAAACACAAAACTGTGTGATGATTTTAAGAAACTCATGCAATCAAAATTTGAGATGAGTACCATGGGAGAACTGCAGTACTTTCTAGGACTGCAGATCACGCAACAAACAAATGGAACTTTTATACATCAATCAAAATATGTTAAAGAATTATTGAACAAATTTTCTTTAAATGACTGTAAATCATGTTCCACTCCCATGACACCAATCACACAAGTTGAACCTGATGATCAAGGAAAACAGGTTGATCAAACCATGTACAGATGCATGATAGGTTCCCTCTTATACTTAACTGCTTCTAGACCAGATATTATGTTTTCAACATGTGTCTGTGCTAGATATCAATCAGCACCAAGGGAATCACACCTTATAGCAGTCAAAAGAATTTTCAGATATCTGAAAGGAACACCAACACTGGGAATTTGGTATCCTGCTTCAAGCAATACCAAGTTATCAGCTTTTTCAGATAGTGACTATGCAGGGTGTAAGATGACAAGAAAGTCAACATCTGGTGGTTGTCAATTCCTGGGTAACTGTCTAGTGTCATGGCAATCAAAGAAGCAAACATCTGTTGCAACTTCAACTGCTGAAGCTGAATACATTGCAGCTGCAAGTTGTACATCACAGATACAATGGCTCCAATATCAACTTCTTGATTATGGAATCAAAGAAACCAAGACACCTTTGTTTGTAGACAGCAAATCTGCCATTAGCATCATTCAAAATCCGGTACAGTTCTCAAAAACAAAACATATTGAGATCAGGTACCATTTCATAAGAGATTGCTATGAAAAAGGCAAGATTGAGGTGAAGCATGTAGCAACAGCCAATCAAATAGCTGACATCTTCACTAAGCCCCTTGACACGTCAACATTTCAGAAGTTAGTATCCATGCTTGGAATGCTAAATTTGTAAGTGTTTACTTTATTTTTTTTTTATTTTTTTTAAAACATATATGCATATCAGTTAGAATCCAAGTTAACACTTGATTCTACCCAACTCTACATCAAACTTCTACATCAATCACTTACTGTTATGCATAAAACATCTCAAATTTTTTTTTCTTTTTCCATCCTTGATTCCATCCTGTTTACCTTTTCCTTTTTTCTGGTTTTCACTTACAAAAGACAAATGTCTGAAACAAAACTTCTGAAAAACAAAAAGAGAAACTACTGATTAACAAAAATCAGTATGAGAGAACTACTGATGAACAAAAATCATCAGTATGGGGATAATTTTCTGAAAAAGTGTGTAACTTCTGATAAAATAACCTTCAGAAGTTATGAATAAAGTATTTACAAAAAACATTTCTCCTCAGCTGTTAAAACTACTGAAGAGAAAATGGGAACTACTGATGAAGTAATCCTTCATCAGCAGTTTAAGTCAAAAGGGCAAATCTGACTTTTCCCATCATCAGAGGTTTGACCTAATCAGTTTAAAACCTCTGATAAAAAGATTTTTAACCAAAGGCGGTTTAAAAACTTCTAATAAAGAAGATTCAAGCGGTTAAAACTTCTAATAAATACCTTTTCTACACACTTATCCTTTCAAACTCAAAAAATATCCCTCCTTCTCTCTCAAAAACTCTCTCAATAACCTATACCTGCAAATCCACTGTTCGATCAAAACCCAAACCACATGGCTCTAGTTCTAAAACAGGGACACAATCAAAGGGCCTTTCTTGAAAAACAAGAAGGCTGGTCCCAATACGATGAGATCATTGATCTTGTCGTAAAATCCCAATATTTTACTGCTCTCACAATAAACCCACCAATTCACACTGAAACTCTGAAAGAGTTCTGGGCAAATGCTGAGACGGTTACAATGGATGATGAGGTCATTTCCCTCAACTCAAGAATAAAAGGGAAACAACTGACCATCACACCGGCCACACTGGCAACAAGACTGGGTCTGGATGATGTAACTGCCCCTGACCATGTTGCTAATACTGATATTCATCTAACCATGACTGAGTGTGGTTATCAAGGTACTCTCTCCCATGCTACAATCTTTAAAAAATATTTTGAACCAAAATACAAGCTTTTGTTTCATTATATTATTATGTGTTTGAGTCCAAAAACAGGGTCTTATGACCAGATGCCCTCCACTTTTCAACCAATATTTCATTCCATTGTGAATGAAACTAAATTCAGGGCATCAAAACTATTTTTCAATGAGTTGGTGTTACATCACAATAATACCAAGAAAAAGTTTTTGTTATACCCAAGGTTCATTATGCAATGCATAATAGGGGAACTGGGTAATGAGGTGCTTGTGGGAAAAATTTCAACTTTAAATCCTTTAACATCACAAGCATACTCAAGGCATAACAAACCGGCTGCCTGGCCAGAAGATGATCAGGGAGAACAACAACAAGTCCCCCTGAAGCCCACATCTTCCAAACTCACTCCACCAAAAGCCAAAAAGCCCAAGCCAACAAAAACTGCACCCCACCAACCCAAAAGAAAAGCTGTTCAGGAGGTTGAGATGCCTGAACATGCTCATGAGCATTCTGCTCTTCAAATAGATGAGACTGAAACACCCTCTCAGTCTCATCCATCTCAAACCCCACCAAGAGCACCCATAACCATTTTATTCAAAAGAAAAAGACTTAGAAAAACATATGAAACACACTCTTCTTTTGAAACTGCTGAACAACAACTTTCACCACCTATTGCCCAAACTACTGAACCAACCCCACAAATTTCTGAACAAGAGGCAATAGAAATTGCCAAACTTCTCTCTGGGCTAAAAGAGAAGGTCCCATCTGATCATGTCAGTCCCCTACAACCACAACAAACAGGGGACATAACTACTACATCAGACATGGATGTGGACATCTCTAGCTCTATCCCAAGAGATGAGGGTGGACCAGAGTCTTTAAGCCCAATTTTAGAGACTCTTGGGGCATCTGAGGCTGCTACTACTCAGTTACCACCCAGTGGTGGATCTGAGGATAGAAGTAACATAGCTAAGACCTCAGATGTGGCAACTACTGATGAAGGCTTAATGCCTGAAGTAGGAAATCCTCAGTACCAAGAACAAGAGGTTCATGAGAGAACTGAGTTGGGCTCAGCTCATGATTTAACTGAGACTGTCCTCATTGAGGGCAACATCAGGGATTCAGATGATTCCATTAATTTGGATGATGTTTCACACACTCAAACTACTGAATTGACGGCACTTTCTGAAGGTCCTGTTTCAGGGGTATCCAGGCTCAAGAAGCCAGTCACCTCTGCACAGGTTAAAGCCCACTCAATCCCTAAAACCCCTAGAGTGGCATCCTCTGTACAACATGAGGATCTCCCAAAAACACCCCCTTCACAACAAATGCCTACCCAATTCCCTGGGCAAACAAGCATAGACCTGAACCAGCTATGCAGCCCAGAGGGTCCCCTGTACCACATGATGAATACACTCATCAGAAATCACTTCCAAACATATACAGCTGACTTGGAGTTGTCCATCAAGAATCAATTTGGAGTGATCAAGACTAAGATGAATGATCTGTCCAACAAAATAGACTTCAACAGCAAACAGATTGCTCATCTTCAAGGACAATTCTCCCAACCCTCTACTTCAAGGGTTAAAATTGATGAATCCAAAAAGGGGGAGAAGATCAGGGAACCTAAGGAGTCATTCCAAGCCAGGATAAGGGCAAGAGTGGCCATCCATGAAAGAGATCAAAAAGATCAGGCCAGGAAAGAAAAATTGGCCAAACAGTTTGGTGTCTCAATAGAAGAAATTGAAGCAGCAGAGAAAGAAGATGAGACCCAAACATCTGAAGAATCCCTAAGGCACAATGAAGAAACTTCTGATGACCAAACTTCTGATGAAGAATCAGAAAGTACTGAAGACAATCCTTCAGTAGTTGACAAACCATCAGCAGTTGTCAACACATCAGAGGTTAACACTTCCAAACCTCAAACAACTGAACCTTCCAGAACCACTGCTCCCATTCAACCAACATCTGATCCCATCAGGCCTACAACTGTTACAACAATGACTGTACTAAACCCTTCTCCTATCTCTCAATCAGCTGAACTATTAGAGAAGAGCTTAATTGCAGCCAACAAGAAGGCCAGAGAAGATCAGATCTGGAAATCTCTGGAAGAAAGGGATGATTTGGATTTAAGCCATGAAGAAAAACTTCAGGCTTATGAAGCTGAACTACAAAGGCAGGCTAGCCTTGATGAGATTGCTGAACAAGATAAAAGACAACAACTGGTGTCTTACATTACCAAGAACAGCAAGACTAAAGCCTTTACACTCAAAGGACTCTCTATGCAAGAGCTGACAAGAAGAGCACAACTGCTTGCAGACAAAGTGGCCACAAGCAAAGAAGGAAAGGCCAAGAGAGCCCAGATAATAGAAGAGTTAGTAGCAGAAGGATATGGTTCAAAAGCCTCAGTATCCAGATGGAAAGAAGAAAGACTGATGGATACCTACAGAAAATACTTGGCTGCCAAAGCTGCAAATCCAGAGAAGTTTCAAACTGCTGATCCTTCAAGATCAGTAGTTAGAACTTCTGGTGTATCTAGAAGAACTGCTACTCAGAAGAAGAAGAAGGCAGAGGACAATGTCAAAACTGACTTCAAAATGGTACTACTTGAAGGAAGTTCAATAGTCCATTCAGATTTTGACATTGAGGAGAAACCTCTGTTAACATAATTTAGGGATCCTTCCACTTTTGCTTATCAAATACAAAAGACCATCAAAGAAAAGCTGCATACCAGAGTAGTGACTGAACACCATCTCCCAACTGTTCAGATGCCTGATATGCAACAACAACAAGGAAGAGAATCCCACCTGAGGCTATCTGAAACTAAAAACATCCAGCACTCAGGAACATCAACCCAAGGGACAAGTCTGGTTCCCTATTCTTCTGACTTTAACAAGTCAAAGATCCCTATCATCAGATGGTCACTTACTGATAACAACTCAGTATTGTTGACAAGAAGAGACCTCTCAAGCAGGGCTTACAAGAAGATCAGTGATCTGAAGAAACTGTCAACACAAGACCTGCTCACAATTCAACATCTAGAACCACAGAGAGGATCTCTATCTGATGGTCAGTTAAACCAGCTCAAGAACACCATGTACAAAGAGATATGGAAGATTGTTCAAGATAGAAGAAAAACATAAGGAATTAGTAAGGTTTTGGCTTCATCAATCCAGGGGGAGATTGTTAGGACAAAGAGGATTGGTGAAACCACTTTTGTAAACCTTAGTCTAATTCACTTCTGTCATTTTGGCTAAGTATAGAAGTACTGAAGAGAAGACAAGAAACTGCTGATTAGAAGATATGAGAAGTGCTGAAAAAGAAACTTCATCAGAAGTTCTGAAGTCCAAACCAGACAAGTTCACTTCAGAAGTACTGAAGACAAAACTACTCTTCAGTAGTTTGTCCTTCATCAGCACTTAGCATCAAATATTTCCCACCGCCTTTTGCATCAGTAGTTTATTGTTTATTATTACTTTTAGCTGTATTTGTTTGTTTCAATGTTGCAACTTGTGCAACTTGTTTCTATTGTTTCTGTACTTGCTTTTTGGCAAGATACATGTATGTAAACGTCTATAAATAGGAGGCTTCAACCTTCTATTTTAGACATTGATTTTAATAGAAAAATCCTTCAAACACTATCACTGTTCTATTCCATTTCTGTATTTATTGTGAATCTGTCTAAGTATCTAATTCTCATTTACTGCTAGATTCATAATAAATACTTATCATTTATTAGTTTCAATCATCAAGGGGGAGTAATAACTCTGCCTTAGTATAAAAAGTGTTGCTTTAACTTATACATTCCGCTGTGCTTATAATCTGATCTACAAGGACTTGCTAAACACTTAAGTGTCAAGATAGCAAGTTCTTACTTAGCAAAAAGAGCAAACTGATCCAACATTTTGCCTACAACTTTAGCATGTATCAAATCACACAAATTCTGCTACAAGGAAACATTTGGCCTACTCTCAACAAATGAACATATATATCAATATCTATCAATCTAGTAGGCTTAAAATCTCACAAAGTAGGGATATAGGTTGCCGACATGTAGTATATGCAATTCCTAAAAGCACGTTACCCCTAGTTAGACATCTATTTTCAGTTTCTATAAAAACGCTTGTCAAAAAAAATTCTCATGAAACTTAAAGGGATGACCATGATCAAGGGTCTCATTTTTCATACTCAGCAAAGGACTCGTTAGCAACCGAAAACGTGGCTTTTGTGCTTGATCAAGTGAAAAAGGTGACATTTTGCGAGAAATCTGTTTTTTCCATTCATATTTTTCAAAAACCAAAATTTCAAGAATTTCTCATTTTTCTCACACATGTGTAAGTGTTCCCCCCCCCCCCAACTATCCTAGGGTCACCCATCCTCACACTTGGGTTACATTGTCCCCAATGTATGGTGTTTTTTATGCCTTTCAATCCTTCATCCCTCAACATGTTCATTCTTCACTACCAACCAAGCAGACTAACACCCAAAAGTAATGAAAACTCACATGCTAAATGAACAAGATAAACCATTCCCTACATAAAAAAAATGTTTACACCACCAAATTTCATAAACACGCAACAACAAAAGAAAAGGGAGGAGCACATGGACCTGATTTTACGATTCTTTATGATATTCTTGAGTCTCTTTATGCGAACTTTCACTCCCCCATCAAACGCGCATCGACTCTTATGTGTATCGATTGAATACTCCCAACCTATTATGTTCGCATAACTTCTCCACACTTGGCTGCTGTAATGGTTATGAAACAGACAAAAACACACAAAACAAATAAAATAAAATAAAACACATACCTCGGGCTGCCTCCCGAGAGCACTAAGTTTACGAGTCTTCAGCCAGACTTTATACTTACTATATCTCTCATGATGGTCGAACGGGATGCTCGCCTCCCTCAACTTCAAAACTGTAACACTCCAACCGATGGCGGAAACATCGAGGTGTCACGTAGTGACGATTGTTCAATAGCTCATGGACTAGAAATGTAAATTTTTATACATTAAATGAAATAGTTTGTTACATTGAAAGAAATACAACAATTAAAACTAGCAATCTAAACTAAATAGAGTAAATCTCAATCTAAGCCTAAGTTCCAAAAGATTAGAAGTGATCTCATAGGAACCTGAAACATGTACGAAAATAATTTGGTCAATACAAAAATGTATTGGTGAGCATACCCTGTTTGAATACATATAGTAGAAAAGTGTTTCGCAATTTACGTGTTGTATACTGTTTGCAATTATGTAATAAGTAATATCCATTCAAAATCAACCCTATGAAATGAAAGGAAATATATATAGTATGCGCTACTAGTAATGAAATACATAGCAATGACAAGGACTCTCAACAGAGTCACAAGGGTATATACCATAGTACTATTCATTGAAATGCCAGGCCCTCAAAGGTTAATGATTTTGACAAGTCATAGACACACAAATTAACACAAGCAAACACACATGAGAATTGCTATTCTAGTAAAAGGAAATAGAAACTTGATAGTAGATACATGGATAACCCCAAAAGTAAAATGAAAAAGGGGAACGATATACTCACAGTTTGCGAAAGCGATCCAAATCCAACTTAAGCGTTCGTGAGTTAAGTAATGGGAATTCCGAGGAATTCAACCTATAACGTAATAGAATACTAATAAGGGAAAAGTCTAAGAGTCTAAGGTAACTAGGGTCTAAGGCATTAGGGCTTGCTAGACTCGTATAAGGAAGATGAAATTTTTAATAGTAACTTGAACGACAGTTTTGAAATAAATATATCACGATTAATTACATAAGCGACTAAAACACTTTTGTATCCCACACTTAGGAACATTTTCTACTTGATAGAAAATATCCACAAATTAGATTTTATGATTTATATTTAACTAAACAATATATTATATCTAATTAAATATATATTAAGGTAAATAATACAAGAGATGATCCAAAAATGTTGTTTTTATGAAAACTAATTATTTTCTGATGTCAAATAGTGAAAATATTATTTCCATAATTTCTCGCAATTTATTTGTATTTAAACCATATTTAATGAGTTTAAATAACGTTTTAATGATTAAAAATAGTAAAAATAACAAAAATAACCTTTTTCTGAGAAATTACATTTTATTTCAGTTTATTATACATAAAAATAAATCTCCAGAAAATTTGAGGTTAAAATCACTTAAAATGAATTTTTAATCATTTAATTATGATTAAAACAATTTAATCAAGAAAAATAGGAAAATAATGTATTTTCCAGAAAATAAAATATAATAATATAAGTTTTATATGATATATGATATTATACAAAAAGAAATTAAACTTAATAACAATACCCAAAAAAATAAAGAAAAGACCCGCGGGTTAGGAGGCTCGAACTCGGGTCTATTCTATGGCACCACACATACATAACCACTCTACCATGAAGCAAGTTTGTTGAGTAAGTTTGAAATCAAAATAACTTAAATTTAAATAAAATACATCATCTACTTCCCCAATCCTACAAGCAAGAACCCTAACCCTAGCCAAATCAATTGAACTTGATAACAATACAATCAACAGCAAAATGATAGGGCTTTTATTCAGACCCGACATCTAAATGAAATGGCACGAAAAGATTGGACTCACAATACGGTTTGAGGCTCGAAAAGCTTGATGTGCAGACCCGAACACCTGAGGCCGATTACCCCGATTCTGGACACAATTTTGAGGTTTTTAAAGTGGGTTTGTGATGGGAAACGATGCAGAAACAAGATGGTAACATCAATTTATACAAAGGTTCGACTAAAACGAGTTATTCACTTGGTTTTAAATTCTGGCCGTTTCAAGTTTAAACCCAAATTAAAAAAACCGTTTAAATCATGTTAAACACTCGCTATAATGATTGGATTTCAATGTAAAATGATGGAGAAAACGTTTGGCGCATTAAAAACGAGTTAAAACGGTTATAAGAATTCAATTGGGTTTGGCCGCAATTAAATCCGGTGGCCGGAACCTATGGCCGGAAAACCGGGTACAAAGAGGAGGAAAAAAAGCAGATTTTGAACTTTCATTTTTTGGCAAAAACAGTCCCTTTAGTTGGTTTGGTTATAATTCCCTTAAAGTTAGTTAGTTTTCTTTACAAAACTTAACCAAGTTAAGTTAACTAACTTTAAAACTTTCGAACTTAATTTATATATTTTTATCGAATCTTTTACGATTCTGCTTAAACATACGCATTTGATTAAAACTTATACCCGGTCCATACTAATTATAAATGATAAAAATTTAGTTCGCTCTAAAATTAAATTTGAAAACGATGAGACTTACAGAGACTATAATGAAAATATTTGAAGGCTATTATTGTCAGTTAGATGAAAGACGAGGGTGACGGATGCCACAAAAACACATTCTCTGCTTATACTCCTGTGGGTCATGAATTATATTCCACCTTGGATCATCCACTGCTAAGTTGGTGTTTCCTTGTTCTAACTCAGGCGGTTTCTTAACCTTCTTTTTCTTCCGAGCCTTCCCACCAGTGTCTCCCATCCTGTCAACCATAAGACACTCCTCCTCTGCACTTGTGTCAGTTAAACTTGAAAACACGTTTAAACTCAATTTTCTATCCCCAAATCTCATACTTACTATTCCATCAGCACAGTTGATTACTGCATGAGCAGTTGCTAAAAATGGTATACCGAGTATAATCGTGTGTGGTGTGACTTTAACATTTTTCTCACAATCCAGTACCAAGAAATCAACCGGGTAGTAGCAATCTCCCACCTTAACTATGACATCAATCAATATTCCCCTTGGACGTATGGGTTTTTGATTAGCCAACACCATAGTGGTGCCAACTTTTGTTAATGGACTAAATTCATATTGGTCATACATACTTCCCGGAAGAATGCTAACACAAGCTCCAAGATCTATAAGTGTCCGGTCAACTTTAAGTTCCCCAATTTGTATTGAAATAAGGGGCACTCCTGGATCTTGGCGTTAAGGTGGAAAAGTGCCAGACAAAGCGACACGCACATGTGCCGGTAAATCAAACTGTTTTGGACGCTTGTTGTGCCGATTCTGGTACTCAACTCTTTTAAGTTTTTAGCATGAGCAGGAATTTCTTGAATGGTATTAAGTAAGGGTAAATTGATTTTTACTTATTTAAATTTTCCCACCTCTCATCCTTTGGTGGGTCATTTTTATTTAAAACCACTCTTTTAGCTGGGTCCATTAAAGCCAAAGGAAAGGGTGTAGATTTGAGTTTCTCACCCTTGTCCTTGGCCTCATTAGAGCTTTCACTGAAAAACTTTTCGCAAAACAATTTTTTTTCTTCAGATTTTTAACCTTAAAGTTTGATTGTGAAAGTGTTTCCTGCTCATACTCATAATTGGAAAGAAGACTAACCGCATTAATGTGCACATTCCTTGTAGTTGATGACTGATGTGCTGGATTCACTGCAGTGGTGCTAGGCAGCTTACCTGGATCTCGATGGATAGTGGACAACTCTTCAGCAATTTGACCAACTTGCTTTGCCAATTCCTTGTACTCTTTGTCTCGAATCTCATTGTCCTTCCGGATCTGCTTCATGCATATCCAGCCGACTTTATGAACTCAGCCAACATCTCTTTCACTGATCCATCCTGCCCCGACGATCCGCCCTGCTGGTTGCCTTGACTTCTCCAGTTTCCTTGAGAACTTCCTTGGTTATTGCCTTGCTGATAACTTCTTTGATTGTTGTAGTTCCCTTGGTTTGAATATCCTCTCTGATTGTATTGGTTGTGTACCTGTGATGGAGGATTCAACTGGTTAGAAGTATTACTGTAACTAAAATTAGGGTGATTTCGCAAACTGAGTGATATGAATTAGAATTCATATCATATTGTTTATGTTGGTCGCCCAGTTGATTCACTTGCTCACTTCTCCCCTTCTGTGTAGGACAATCTGCGTCCACATGTCCCCAATCATCACAAATCGAGCACGCAGCAAAAGAACTCGCTGCTTTTGCTCCTTCACCCTTTCCTGCGCCTTTACCTGCTGTTAGTTGTGCAATTTGGCACTCCAAACTTGCAATACTCTTATCAGACTCATAATCAACACCCCTAGCTGCACCTGTTCGGCTTCTTCTACTAGCACGAGCATGTCTCTTTGACGTCACTGCCAACCTCTCCATATACTCCCAATCCACATCCTTATGGTTAGTAAAAAAGGTACCGTTACTGTTGGCATTCAGATCTCTAACATCTTCGAGTAATAAGCCGTCATAGAACGACTTAATCATCTCCCACATATGTATATCATGATGTGGACATTTCCTTAACAACTCTTTAAACCTTGTGAACGCTTCATGAAATGGTTCCCCAGCGTGTTGTTGGAAGGTTCTAATATCCTCCTGTCACACCCTCAAAATCCACTTGCGGAGTTTTACCGCGAGGCGCATGAAAAACCAGGATCCAAACCAACGATCACAATAAACAAGTCTAAAATGAACATAATGCAATTTCAAAACAATGTTTAAAATCCCCGTTTACAGCGAAAGCTTATTCAAAACAATATTCAATAATAAACCAATGTTCAACGTTTGTAAAACCATGCAATCCTAACTAGACGCCGTGCAGACGCGTGCGCCCTAGTCCCATTGTGCTACCTTAGCGACCTGAGAAAACATGTAAAAGTTTACGTCAGCACAAAAATGCTGGTGAGTTTACAGGTTTTGTAATCCAAGTACCAAGTCAACCTGTCCATACTATAACAAATCGAAAACCAGTGTACGCTAGCTAGGCGTATGTTTTGTTACTACCACGATTGGAAAACCATTACTAACTCGTAAACCAAATGTGTGCCCGATGTAGTAACCCTGTTGTTCCTGTTGTTCCTGTTTGAGACAATATGCACTCGCCCGGCCCTCCAAGCCGACGAGCAGGGTTGGTCACTCCCAATAGCGCTATTCACATTTCCCCGTTGTGCAAACCCGCACATTCATGGTTCCCCCCGGGACTTCCAAAGATCGTGTAGTACACAATAGAAACCCATAGTATGACAGTAGTTACCAAATAATCGTTTTAACACATGTTTTTCTCCCCGAAAATGTGAAACCAGTTTAAAAGAGGGGCCGTAAACTCACCTTAAGTTGCGTTACTTCGTAATACGAATAACTCAGCAGCTATTCTAGTCCCGTAAAGCGGCGACCTAACATATGACAGTTACAAGCACTTAGACTAATAACCAGCAGGTTAGTTAGTCCCTAGATGTCCAGACCATAACCAAGTTCGTTTGAAAACACCGTGACTGTTTAACTGACCCAAAGTACAAGACTCGACATCCCATTGGTGACCCGAGACTTCCCGTGTTATGTTTACGCTCTCAAACATGCAATCATGCAATCACACTTAACATACGTTAACGCACAACTAGTTATAGCACATAGCTCACGTATCACCGAATTACATCCAAACATATGTTACCAAGTTATTAGATATGTTACGAGGTTCCTAGCATGTTCCTACATGTCAAATCGGGTCTCGGAATGCTAATTTATACTTACAGCAGCAGTACACGCGATTAGGAAAAGTCAACTAGCATTTAGGTTGGTCAACTGGCATTTAGGAAGGCTAATCGCATGTAACTACTAGCATTTAGGGCTAATCGCATGTAACTACTAGCATTTAGGGCTGATTGCATGTAACTACTAGCATTTAGGGCTGATTGCATGTAACTACTAGCATTTAGGGCTGATTGCATGTAACTACTAGCATTTAGCCCTCTACTCGCATGAACATAGGCGATTAGGGACTCCTTATAGGCGATTGGCCTCCTAATCGCCTCTAACATAGGCGATCAGGGTTGCTAATCGCCTGTAACCTTGCTGTTCCGGTTTTTCGCGCGTTTAACGCTCCAAATCAGATCCAGAACGTGTGTAACCATCCAATATCATCCCAACAACTATTCTAAACATGTTTAAACTAAAATCCTTCGTTTTGCCTCGTATTATCAGTCCTGCATGCAACCATGTAATCCAAACACCATTCACATAGCATGAAACACTACATTAACATGCATAACTATAACCCTAATAATCAATTACTCAGATTTCATTAATCATGACATCAATATTATTCTGAACTAACCTAACAACATGTTAATCACTCATCTTTAATCATAAAAACCCTAGATATTAATCATAAACACACATAACACATGTATGATTGTTAGAATCCGATTAATAACACTTATTAACGATTTCCAGAAAGCTTTTTCGTTTTAGAACAGGTCTGGACCATTAGGGATTGAATAGAAACGTTTATAAAGATTGCATGGATGGAAACCAAACCTTAGATTTGTGAAAGAATGATGGATTAAGCTTGAAACCTTGTGTTTTGATCAAAAATCGCGTTCCAGAGGTTGTGTGTGTGTTGGGGCGGGTTATGGGACGACTAGGGTTTGTATTATGAAGTTTAGGAGGTCAAGCATTGTATTTATAGTCGTTTTTAGTCGTCCAGCCCGTAACACGCGATTGTGCAGACTTACACGCGATTAGGGATCCTAATCGCATGTAAGTTCATGCAATTGGGGCCTAATCGCATGAACAGTCATGCATTTGGTCCCCTACTCGCCCCTAAAGTGCCTACTCGCCTCCCTTATAGGCGATTAGGCCTTCCTAATCGCCTATAGGGGCTGGTTTCGTGTGTTTTGCGCGTTAAACCCCGTTTTAACATATGTTAACACATATTCACATACCGACAAGTCACATAATGATTGTAAACACATAACACTTGTAAATACACATATTCACACTCGTTCACCAATTCCCGGGACTCGAGACTTGTATGTTCCGTATGCCCTGACGATTCTACAAATCGTCACCGTTTGTACACTTGGTTAAGGACCGACATCTAATGAACCTCTAGACCAACATCCATTGATCTTCTAGAATAAACCGATAGTTCCCGAACCATAACACGACACTCAGTTAAGTACAATATACGCGTGACTCGCTAAGGTAGACTTTCATCTAGACAACGTTGTTAACCAGAATTTGCCGGGTGTCACACCTCCCGAGCATCAGTAGTGCGAGTCATAGTATAATATTCCTCTAAGAACTGCTGTTGAAGCTCTTGCCATGTGAATATACTCCCAACAGGCAATGAATGATACCACAATTCATCTTGATCCTTAAGGGTGAACTGAAACATCATCAACCTCACCTCATCCTGACTAAAACCATGGCCCCCAATGGTGTTACAGATACTCACAAACTCCGCAATGTGTAGATAGGGTTCCTCTGTTGCCTTACCATAGAAACTCGGATGGTGGTTCAAATATTGGGGTCTAACCTCAAAGCTCCTTCCGTTCTTATGTGGTGGTACTACAGGTGAAGTGTGCTCGGTGGCCACCGGAATAAAATGGCTCCTAACGCCACGTACAGGAGGTCTGTAGTTCACCAGAGGTACTCCATCTACATATTTCCTCTGCCCATTCCCTCACACTTGATTTCTTGGTTTATTCTGAGGGACCCCTCTCTGTCCCTGATTTGGTCCCCTCATGTTAAACCCTCGCTGCTGTCTCTGCTGATATTGCATGTAGATGCAAAAGTGCGACTAATGCTTCGGATTGAACAATACAAATGTTTTGGTTGATATCGTTGGTGCGAAGGAGGTTTTCAGTTGGTGCGAAGGAGGCTTGAATGGTGCGAAGGAAGATGATATGTACGAATGTGATTTAGTTTATTGTAAAAGCTTGGTTCGACCAGATGATTTGGGCGAACCTGCACATTCGCACAATCAATTTGGGCGAATGTGCAGTCTATAAATAGACAAGTTTGATTTTTGAATGTAACTTTTGATCATTATTATTCCCTCCACTTTCAGAAACTCTCTCTAGTGTTTTGTTTAACTCGTTTATCGTTCATACCTTGATTGTAACTATATTTCAACGTGTAATCGAGTGATTAATTAATGAAAACTTTTGAAAATGATGATCTGTGTGTTTGAATCTGTTTGATTATTATTTTGTGATAGTTTTAGGGTTTCCGCACCTAAAACTAACTTGTTTGATCATTCTTTGTTGTTATCGATCCTTTCACGCACATACAAAGTGGTATCAGAGCCATTCTAGATCAAACAACCACAAATTAATAGTTTCTCAGTTGATTTGGACCCAATTTTGGTCAAAAAGTTTCTGTTTTCAATGAACAAACTGATGTGATAAGATTTTGATTGATTACACCTTGATTTCGAGTTTAAATTGGATAATTCTCTTCATTAAAGTTGTTCCAAATCAATTCCGATTCAAAACCAGATTTAGATCATCAAAATCCATCAACATTTGATAAACATGATCAAAATTAACTGATTTTCAAAGAATAACCGTTTTTGAAATCTCAGGGGTCGAAAGAGAGAGTTTGGTCGAAAGTGGAATTTATTTGGGTCGAAAGAAGGATTTTGTGTACGAAGGAGGTGTTATAGTGGTCGAAAGAAGACTTTGATTGCTTATTTTGTTCATTCGCCCAGTTGTATTACCTTCGCCTGATCGAACGGTCGAAGGAGCAGGAGAACGGTCGAAAGAGAGATAAAAGCGGTCGAAGGAGATTTTGTTGTTTCAGTTCACATTCGTATCAATCAAAAACGGTCGAAGGAGAAATTTATTCCTCATTCGCACGTTCGTTTATACGAAGGAGCATCCTGTTTTAAAAACATTTTTAATCTTTTCGTGTTTAATCGTTTGCAGGACAAGATGTGGAACTTCCCAACAACGCCTAGACCTACTCAAGCACCACAACATCAGACAACACAAGATCCGTGGTCCGTTGCAGCCCAGAAGACTAGTCAACCATCACAGCCAATCAATTATATGGCAATGACTAGTTCGGCTCCTCAACAAGTTGTTCAACCATTACCACAACCGATTGATAACTATTGGGGAGTCGCAGCAGCAGCAGTTCATTCGCAGACGACCAACGCCATATCCACTCTTATTCATGATCTATCTTCTGGAAGCGGCAATCGTCCACCAAAGCTAATGGACATGAAGGAGTACAATATTTGGAAGACGAAGTCTAAGATCCATGTTGAGGGACAAGGACTTGAGGGAGCCGAGGCATGGCAAATGATTGTGAAGGGTTACGTTGCTCCTATTCTGGAGAATACTGGAGAACCGATACCTTTGGAGAATTTGGCGGATGATGAGAAGAATAGGTTTGCGATAGAGAAGAAGGCATTCTCCCAGCTATCCCAGGCGATCAACACTGATCTATTGCATCAGTTTGGATCGTGTACAACATCCAAACAACTATGGGATATGCTGAGAAATCGACATGATGGAAATGAGAAGACAAGGAAGCTGAGGATGGAAGAGCTTCGGAAGGAATTTGAAAACTTCAGTTACATGGGTAATGAGACCCTAAAAGAGTTGGTTCCACGGTATTGCCATTTGCTCACTGAACTGTCGAGCTATGAAATCAACATACCAATGTCGGAATTAGTAGATAAATTTGCTGATGCTTTACCACCCTACTGGAACCAACACATTGAAGTGTTAAAAGAGAAGGATGCATACCAGTATTGGACTATTAAAGAGTTCATTCAAAAGCTGGAAAACAAAGAGATGGAGGAAAAGAGAAAAGCTAAGAGAGCTCAGATTCCACAGAATCCTGATCTATATGTGAGTGGTACATCTAACTCTCTTTCTGCTTCAAGCACCACTTCTAATGTTGCTCCTCACATAGCATGTGTATCCAACGTTGTTGAACCAACAAAAGCACCCATCAACTACCTAGCCTAAACATCATCTTATACACCATCATACACACAACAACCTTATCAAACACCAAACTTTATTCCACCTTTTTCACCATTACAACAAGCTGCATGCTACACATCAAGTCAACCTCAACAACAACAACAATATCCTCCTCACATGAATCAGATGCAGATTACTCAAGCACAATCAAGTCAAAACCCGATTGTGTTAGAGACCTAGAATCTTAACAATGTGACTGTTGAAATTGCTCAACAGCATGTTGCTCTTGTATCTGCTATGGTTGCTTCTTACAATGGTTTGGTAGCGAGTCGAATTGGAAATAACAATTTCACCAATGAGGACTACGCTCAAATCGACAAAGAGGAGGTGGAGCTGATGGACATTCAGTGGGCTTTTGCAAGCATTATGAGGAGAGCCACTGACTTTATTCAGAAGACTGGCAGAACTGATCTCTCAACTTCTCCCAATACCACATACGGATTCAACAAAGCAAAAGTTACATGCTTCAATTGTGGTGAGAAGGGACACTTTAAAAGGGAGTGCACACAGCCAGCACAACAAGGTAATCGAAACCCTTTCAATTCAACATACCAAAACAAACAAAACCAAAACCAAAATCAAGTGTCATACAACAGTCCCAACATCTCAAGCTTTCAACCACAAAACAATTATCAGAACCGTCAACAAAACACCAACACTAGACAATCCACAACTCAAAACCAACCTCAACAAAATCCAAACCGAACTATTGTTCCTATCTCTACACCTAACACACAAAACCAAAACCAAACTGATAATCAAAACCAAGCACTTGTGATCCAAAAGGATGAAGGTTTTGATTGGACTGGTATGCAATTGGGGGTGGAGGAGATCACTGCTGGTAACGTGGCTTGTGTGGCACAGCAGATGAGTTTGGATGAGAATGAGGAGATTGAAGAGGAGGTTGTGATTGAAAAAGTGTCGGAGTTGAAGATTGAGGAAGTGAATGAGGATGTGATTGTTGAGAATGAAGACAAGAAATCGGGGATGATTCTTGATTCTGTCACGGATGTTGGAGACCAATACGATTCAGCTTACTCGGATATGGAAAGCGAATCTGATTCAGAGACTAGTGTGAATTCACTAGATGATGACATTGACCAACTGCTAGCTGAAGCTGATTTCCTGATGACCCGCAAGTCATGTATGGTGGATGATACGTGCACCAAGATTGACTACTCCAAATTCTTCGCAGGGAAGGAAGCTCACTTTGCTTTGATGGCAATGACAGAACCTCCTAAGCCGGTAAGTTCTGAAACTCAATCTCAAGCGTGTGTTAAATGTGATAAATGTGCTGATTTTGAAAAACTGACAGATGAGAACAAGCTTCTCAAGGTCCAACTTGAGAGTGCCAAACTCAATTGTCAGATTTATCAAAAAGATTTAAAAGATTTCAACAAAGTTCTTGATGGTTATAAAAAGGATGTGTCTGAACTTAAAAAGACATTGTCAATTAAACAACTTGCCATTGATAATTACATCAATGAAATGGAAAACACTAAATTGGAAATGGCAACCATCAAGTGCTTTGCTGAAAAAAGTAAACAAGAAGTTAGAGAGTTACAAGCACATAGCATATGTAGTTGACCATATCATAGAAGAACCCTCCCAGTCGAATAGTGCAAACTATAAGGCGGTCCCATCTCCGGTATTGTTTGAGAACCACAACTTACATGCAATACCACCGGAGACTTTAATCAATTCTGACTCCACATCAGAAAATGAGCCTAACACTTCCAGTGTCGGGGATCCGTATTCTGATGTGAGACCAGTACTGGGAAATAATGAGGGTGTGGTCGCTGCTGATGATTCAGATGAAGAAGATGAACCATCTGAGACGGTTGAAAGTGAAAGTGATATTCCTGATGAAAATCATATAATCACTATTGAGCCAGTCTCACCGTCTCAGATCATTCATCCAATGGCAAATGCTCATCGTAAGAATGAGGTTAAGAAAAATGAAAAGTCTGTTGGTAAGAGTTTTGAAAAGAAAGAGGTAAAGAAATTTGAGAAAAATGTGAGAAAACCGGTTGAAAAGAAAACTGAAACTAAATCTGAGAAAAATGTGGTTAAACCGGTAGAAAAGAAAAATGAGCCTAAATCTGAGAAAACCAATGATATGAGCAACGAATCGTGTGACAAACCTGTCAAAATCTTCTATCGGATGCAAGGCTCCGATAAGATTTTATCCGATGATGAATATCCGATTAAGTTTGTCAATTATTCAAAAATCGAAAAGATCTGGCAGGAAAGTACGATTTGGTTTCCAAAATTTGAAAGAACCAATGACATTCCTCAAGAAATTTTAGATAAAATTTATTCGGATAAAGATGCAAAGGTCAATGTCACACAATTTGTTTTGCCTGTTGATAAAGCAAATAGTTTTATTGAACCGACTTACTCGAAGGACCCAGCTCCTGAGAGTTTAAGGAAACAATGCATGGTTGATCGATATCCCATTGCTAGATTTTCCAAGTCGCCGATCAAAGAAAACTATGAGGAATACCGTGCGTGTTATAAGTTCGGGGAACGGGGACATTTACTTGCCGCCTGCCCATACGTACGACACAAAAGGCACGAGGTGGAGATGAGGCAATATCATGATTATCCGGTTGACAATTACGGTTATCAACAAAGACGGTATTTCCCTCAGCAAGAATTTTATCATAATTAAAACAATTTTTACAACAAGAGGGAAAACCGTCCGATGACAAATGATAAACGCAACCGGATGACCACTGATAAATCTGTTAAGAAACCTATGATGAACTCAACTGCTGATAACAAAAAGGTTGTTCCTAAACCTAATGGAAAACAAGCAGTTGGATCTGTCTCTGTTAAATCAGAGAAGGTAACCAAGAAGGTTGCATTTAAAGATGAAGTAAAGAAACCGACTGAGACTTCAAAATCTCAGATACGGATCTTGAAAAGATCTGAGCAATCTTGGTCATCTAAGGAATCTGAAGGAGCCTCTACTTCACAGAATGAGAAGAGTGAGAAAAAGAAAATTGTGAGTGAGAAGAAAGGGGTTGAGTTAACCCAAGATGTTTGTGAATTGAAAGACTCTTTGAAACAACCCGTTCAAAGACCCAAGACCAAACAGGCTTGGGTCCCCCGAAAGATCTAACTGCTTTACTTTATATGTGCAGGGAGCTCCAGCTGGCCCTGTTAGCAGCCTATGGATTGTTGACAGGGGACCTCACGCTACTCTTTGATATCAAAAACATTAACGGAGGTTATGTGGCATTTGCTGGTAATAAGGGAGGCTACATTACAATGGAGGGTAGTGTAAGCAATGGAGTCGTGACATTTGAGCGGATATCATATGTGAAACAGATAGACTATAATCTGCTCAGTGTTAGTCAAATTTGTGATAAACAATTTTCTGCGTATTTTGATGACAAATCCTGCTACATCTTGAAACCTGGGTTTGAGCTTCCGAAAGAGTGGGTGATGCTGAAGGCACCGAGAGTAAACAACTTGTATATTCTCGATATGTCCAAAGCAATGACCACCCATGGCCAAGTCACGTGTTTCCTCTCTAAGGCTACAGAAAACGAATCAATTATGTGGCACAGGAGAATGGGACACATCTATTTGCGAAAGATGAACCAGTTAGTGAAGAATGAACTTGTCACGGGAGTTAATGTGAAACACTTCCATTTGAATGACAAGTGTGTTAGTTGCAAAAAGGGAAAGCAGCACAAACAATCCCATAGACCAAAGAAAGTCAATTCCGTTGAGTTGCCACTTGAACGTTTGCATATGGACTTATTCGGTCCAGTCAGACGTAAAAGTCATGCCGGGGAGTTGTACTGTCTTGTGGTGACTGATGATTATTCAAGATTTTCATTTGCATCAGAAAAACGACACTTTTGACAATTTGAAGGTTCTGTTTACACGTCTGGAGAATATATATGGTCTGAAGATCAAACGAATCCGGAGTGACAATGGGACGGAGTTCAAAAACGCTCAGATGGAGGATCTTTGTGCAAACAAAGGAATTCATCATGAATATAGCGCTCCGTATACACCCCAGCAGAACGGTGTCGCAGAGAGAAAGAACAGGACTCTAATAGAGACGGCTAGAACTATGCTTGCGGATTCAAATCGTCCAGTCATGTTCTGGAACGAAGCTATTTACGCGGCATGTTATACTCTTAACCGTGTTTTGACAGTGAAGAAGTTTGGCAAGACTTCTTATGAGCTGTTGAACCGACGCAAGCCGAATCTGGAGTATCTAGAACCATTTGGTGCCCCGTGTAGAATGTTGAATCCTTCAGAAAAGTTCGCACCAAAGGCTGAAGAAGGTTATTTTGTTGGATATGCAACCCCACTAAAACGGGTATTCAACAAAAGAACTAGAAAAGTCGAGGAGTGGACTAATGTCGAAGTTCAAAGATATACACAAAATGTACAGGGTGGAGGACCAGATTGGATGTTTGATTACAAAGACTTCTTTGAATCATTCAATCTAGATAGCATGGTTGAATAAGCTGTACTTCGCTTATATTACGAGGTCGAAAATGCCGTGACTTCACCGTTAGTGCGTCCGATCACGGTAAACCCCCAAGCAGCTTCTAATGATACCAATGCTCCTGTGATGGAAGAAGAGGTGTTCCAAGAGGCTTCTACAACGCTTACTTCATCAGAATCAGAAGATGAAGACGATGATGCAACAAGTGAAGCTATTCTGGACAACGCTATAGTGACACCACCAGTGAACCCAACTAATACTGATGCTTCAACATCGAATGTGGGTAATGATCTGGTTTTTACAGAGAATTTGACAACTCAAACGGGAGTACAAGTACCTGATTATCCGGAATCTCGGATACATCGGATACACCCGCTTGAACAGGTTATTGGTGATCCTGGTAGCAGTGTGATGACAAGAGGGCAGCTGAGAAATGCTCAAGCACCAGAAAATATTGGCAACCTTGCTTTATATGCCAAAATACATAAATCTGGTTTTCAAAATGACTGGTCATTTGCTTGTTATGTTTCACAAGTCGAGCCGCGGACATACAAGGATGCTCTTTTGGATGATGCTTGGGTGGAAGCAATGCAGGAGGAGTTATTACAATTCCAGAAAATTGGTGTATGGACCCTGACAGATTTGCCCCCTGGAAGAAAGAAAATTGGAACCAAATGGGTGTTTAAGTGCAAGAAGGATGACAGAGGAGTCATAGTGCGAAACAAAGCTCGTTTGGTCGTTCAAGGTTTTCATCAGGTTGAAGGAATCGACTACAATGAAATCTATGCACCGGTTGCACGCTTGGAAGCTATCCGAATGTGCCTAGCGTTTGCATCATGGAAGAACTTTAAGGTGTATCAGATGGATGTAAAGGGCGCTTTTCTTTACGGTGTGGTCAAAGAGGAAGTTTACGTAGGTCAACCGCCAGGATTTGAGGACCCTATTCACCGGGATAAGGTTTATGTGTTAAACAAAGCTCTCTACGGGTTGCACCAGGCTCCGAGACAATGGTATGAGGAGCTGAGCACGTATCTTCTCTCGAAAGGATTCAAACGCGGACTGGTAGACTACACACTGTTCACGAAACGAGCAGGAGATGATTTGCTTCTTGTACAAATTTGATCACCACCTCAGTTTATCACTTTTCAGTTTAAATTTTTACTACTGTTTTTCAGAAAAATTTCTAAAATCCAAAAACAATGAAAAATTTCAAAATCCATAAAACTTAGAAAATTTCTTTGCTGACTGCTATATCTTCTTCCCTTAGATTAATGCCGTCAGATTTCTGTGAACAAACGATATCTGGGCAGTCACATATTTGAAATGCTCCAGCTTATCCTTGGGAACAGTAAATTCGAAAATTTATAAAAATCAGAAAATTCTAAAATGATTTCCTGGAGTATAAAGGGAAATGATAGTACATCAGTGGGGATCTGACACATTCTAAGTAATGTACTGCTATATAGGGCGTGTGTCTGAGTCTGTGCGATGTGCTGATAGGCTTCGTAGACCTATTACTGCGTGCCTGATACATACATATCAAACGAATTGTTGTGTGGATGAACTCCTCATGGGCATATGGTCTTAGTACCGTAATTTCGTTTGATAGGGTATCTGTACAAAACTCGGAGGTTTAGGGTCGTTATGTTATTAGTTGTCTGGGAATAGCCTCTCTGATCTTCTGTTGTAAGTCATTACGGACCTAGATCAGACAGGGTGTCTTTATGAAAGAGCTATATGCCAAATCCTAAAGTTACCGAATTGAGGAACTTTCCATGTTATATGATGATTAAAGATTATCTATTACATCGTATTGATCATTGATGCAAATCATGATTAATATCAGTCCTCAACCTGGTATAGTGCATATGTTACTTTGCTGCATTAATTTGCTGACCTGTATACCTCTATGCATTATATCTTGTACAATTACAGACGACGAAAGCATAATCACGCTTTACAATGAGTCTTTGTGCATTTACTTCTTGATACGGGAGTATGTCGTGTGCGTGGGAACCACAGACAATTGCGTTTATACTATAAATATCAGTATCAGTATAAAGCACTGCACAAAAGTCTGCATGTGAGTTTATGTGGATCACAATATCAGCAATTGCCAGATCACACATTGTCTTTAATGATAATAATTTCAAAAAGATCAACGGTGTGATCAGATTTCTCAACAACTGATATGATCCCTTTACCGGAAATCCCAAAAACATTTACAGTTTTTCATTTACATTTTTGCATTTTATTTTCTCGTCAAAAATTACAAAACTCAAAAAGATTTTAGGTGTGTTTTAGCATAAACTTTAGAAAATCCAAAAATATTTTTCATTTTCATCTTATTTTTGATAACTGATGGTGGTTGATGTCGATTTTCTAAACCTTGATACACCATTTGAGCTTTGTAACTTTTAAAATGTGAAACCATGATTGTTGGATGCTTAAAAGTTGGAAAATAATTGGACCGGGACTCGTTTTTGAGATTTGGAAAATTTTCAAAAATCCCATTTCTCATTCGCCCATTCGGTTGGTCGAATGTGGGATTTTACATGTTCCTTCGTATGTTTTATATGGGCGAAGGAGAGTGTTCATGAACATTATCTCATTCGAACCCTTTTGCCTCATTCGTACCCTTTCACTAGGGTCGAAGGAGACAAAAGTTTCTCCTTCGTATGTATAGAATAGGCGAAGGTGGATGTCTATATAAACCCATCTGCTCATTCGAACCCATTCATATTTTTTTTCCAGATTTTTCAACATAAACTCACCTTGTTGCTTGTTTCTTTTATACCATTCCATTGTGTTCGTAACATCATTCTGATCATTTTGCATCAATTTTCACAGGTTATCATCAAGGATTTCAGGATTTAATCTCTGTTTTATAAACTGAGCCCTAACTGTTCTAAACCGTTTAAAATCAACATAATTGTATCAATTGATGCTTAGGGTTTATTGTATGTGTGTTTTAGGGGGAGATATAACAAAAATTATGGTTTAAAACTCGACTGTTTAATCAATCAGTGTTTAAACCCTAGTTTTTAATAGAAAACACAAATACAATACTTAATCATTGAATCTGTTAGTTTAGGATTGTTATTCGGCATCATTAGGTTTGGTTTCAATCAAATGGACATGTTCAGAATCACTCAAATTCAAAATTGAAATTTCAAAATTATGAACTGATTCCTTCGACCAGTACGAATGGGCGAAGGAAGAAATCAAAACGGTCGAATGAAGATTATTTGGGTGAATGGGAATTTTATTCAAAATTGACTCATTCGTACCATTCAGATTTCTCATTCGTACCTTGTAATATCTCTTTCGTACCCCCGTTTGGGCGAAAGAGAAGGTTTGTTACCAAAACTTTTCAATTTGAAATTTTGTCGATTTTTAACGTGTGTTTTTGTTTGTTTTGCAGATTTAACGATGTCTGAACAACAGAAGACGACGGAACAAGCTAGATCATCATCACAGCCTGCCAAACAATTAGATTTTGAAAATGCACACAACTGCTGTGCGTATCTCGGAGACGTAAAGAAGCACACTGAGTTCGTTGGCATTATTGATTTTCTGAAGAGATGCAGGGTGATAGATGCCATTGCTACGCCGACAGTTATCTACAGGGATATGATTCAAGAATTTTGGTCGAATGCTAAGCTTGACTTCTGGAAGTGCGAATTGTGTTTGACGAGCAAGATTCAAGGACAGAGAGTCATTGTTTGTGAAGAGGATCTGAGAGAAGCATTGAACCTGAATGATGAGCCGACAGATCCAAAGGAGTTTACTTTTATGGATCAGCGAAAGTGTTTCCTCAGGATGAAATACAATGGACCAATCACTGACGGTTCATTGCATAAGGGAAAACTGTGCCCTCAATTCAAATATCTAGCACACGTTTTGATTCACGTATTCGGATCTGCAGCTGGAGGTTATGATTTGATGAGGAAGAGCATCAGTTCTATGATGGTTGCTTTAGTATTGAACAAACCGTTCAATGTCCCAGGCATGCTGATGTCTCATTTACTGGAGCCTGTGAACGGCACGAGGAATCTGAAGTTTCTTTTATATCCTCGTTTCCTCCAAATGATATTTGATCACAAGTATAAGGAGCTGAAAAGAGATCCTAAGCAAATTGTTGTTTAGGAACATATGTCGCTGAATACACTCGCTAGGATGAAAGCGTATAAAGGATTGTCTGTTGATGAACGTCCTCCAGTAAGACGTTTATTTGGACACCTAGCTAGAGTGGATTATACAGATCCGGGTGAAGGTCTTGTGAGGAATGTAAACAGTGATTCTGATCCTGATAATCCGTTGCATCATGTTGATCCTGATGCTAAGCGCAAAAGACAAGTTGTGAATGTCGGCGCAAAGAGTGGGAAGACAAAGAAACAAGAGATAAGGATAGAGGTTTCTGAACCTGAGAAGAAGAAAAACACGCAAAGAAGAAACAAGACGATGGCGAAAAAGGGATTACATTTAGTTGATGAAGCGTCTATTGATTCAGAAGAGACGTTAGAGGATGAACGTTGGAATTCAGATGCTGAAACGGTAGAGACCACCACGCCCAAGGCCACTGAGGCTGGTGCGTCTGCTAGCCAGAACGTTGAAGATCAAGGGAACAAAAGTCCTATTCCTGTTGATGAAGAAGAGTTGGGTTTAAATGTAGATGAGACGTTTGTTGGTTCTCCTATGCATGCTGCTAGGAAAGAAAAGAAGAAACAGGAGAAGCCGAGTATCAAGAGAAAGAAAGAGATATAATCTTTAATAGCTGGTAAGAAACTACCACCGGCTACAAGTTCTAAATCACCGGTTATTGCACCAGCTCAAAAGAAGCAAAAGACTGCGACAACATCGAGCACACCACAAACTGAAGAAATGCCTATGGATGAGGTTAATGAGGCATTGGATAACGTGCTTAAGAAGATCAGAAAAGGCAAATTGCCTGATGTCGTTGAACCACCAAAGAAGACGAAAGTTTCGGTGGATAGTGACATTATGACTGCTGTGAATCAAAGATTATCTGAGATGATGAATCTGATTAACAAACAACAAACTGAGATCGAGCAGTTAAAGTCTAATGATAAGAAGATGTTGGAGGTCGTAGTCACATCAGCAGATGATAATGAAACTTTGAAGAAAACAATCAAGAGATTGAAGAGAGAAAATAAGAAGTTGCTGAAGCACGAGCAATGAAACACCGGGAGAATCATAGTCTTGAAGGAGGAGAACAAACAGTTAAAGAAGAGTAACAAGCATATGGATGATCTGATCAAGAACTTGTACTCTCAAGCTCCTCAACTTCAAGCTGGTGAAGTAGACAAGGAAAGAGAAGAAGAACAAGTTGATTTCGAACTATCTGATGAAGAAGAAGATGATGAACTTGATGAAGATGCAGGAAATGATACAAAGAAGAAGAAAAAGGATGATAAGGATGATGGAGGATCAGATGATGGTTCGAGTGATGGAAACGGCTCTGCTTTTGATGATAGTAGTGATGATGATGATGATGATGACGCTGATAAGTTTACATACGAGAAGCGTGACTCAGATAAGGGTGGTGAGTCGAGCTCTAAGGCTCCTGGAGAGAATGTTGATGATGATATATTCTGGAATGAGAAATTGCAGTCATTGTCTGAAGACGATAAGAACAAGTATCGCCAGATGCTCACTGATCGAGTCTGGACGATCGACATGACTAGCAGGTTTCCAGAGATATTTGAATCGAACAATAAACTATTCAAGTTAGAGTTTGATGACCCTGATCTTGAGGATGGGGAAGTTTCTGCGGCAATTTCGAAAGAGATACTTGAAGGTTTAGCAAAGCAAGTAGGAAAGACTTTGGAAGAATTACTTGCAGACAACTTTATTCCAAAGATACCTGAGAAAGAAGCTGGAAATCATTCTGATGATCATGATGTTCATGCATTCGAGGAAGTTGAAATGGAAGATATTACAAGCGAAGAGTATCCACAATACTTCAAGACTAATCAAGATTGTGGATTTTCCTTCTCAGATGAATTGCTAAATCATGCCGAGAAACTAGCTAAAGAGAAGAGCAAAGCGTTTGAAGACGAAATCTTCAAAGGGCATGAAAAACCACGGTTCGAGCAATCGAAGAGTTTGAAAGAGTTTTTGAAGAAGTTGAAAGAAAAAGAAAACAATTGTCCGAAAGCTGATATTCAAGGAAGCTTTTACAAACTTCATAATGGTATTTTCAAAGGTCGTGCATTGGCCTGGAAGTTTGTTAAAGAATTGAGATGCTTCGCAGTAAAGTGGGAGAAGGGGATCTTGTATTTCGACAAGTTTCATCATTTGAAGACTCTTCCATATTGGGCAATCCGTGATATTTGTCGTCACCGTTTAACGGGAGCGTCAAATAGTCAGATTACCTACTTTGCTGAGAAAATGACTAGAGAAAGCCGAACCAAGTGGTATTTGTTCAAACCACAATATCCAAAGCGAATTGTTCATAAGAAGGATATTGATTTGATAACAGGTATGCCCAAGGTGACGTTAAAGTACAAACCACCGCGAGTGTTGAAAAAGATTCCTTTGTTGCCTATCCCACAACACTTCGCCAAAGATTTCATCTGGTGGTATTATGATTGGAAGATTGCAGAGGCCGTGATTGTGTTGAAAGACGGAGAGATGAACTACAAGAAAGTACACATCTTTGATCCCATGTGGTTGATAAACTGTTCACATGAGGATATTATCATGTTGTTCTACAATCCGATTTATTCAGATGCGAAAGATGCTGAGCAAGCAGGAAAGTACCAACGTGTGGTATTTCTATGCTTTGCGTATGATATCAATGCTGGGTGTGACTATGGCGAGAAGCTGGGAAAGTTTGTTGAGAAGCAAAAGGTGCCTGAGCTGAAAACGAAGAAGCAAAAGCAATTTCATGAACCGGAGATGACAAAAGAACAGAAGATTCAACGACACATCAGACTGATGAACATTAGAATGGACGAAGAACGACGAACACAATCCAAGCAATAGTCGAGGGGGAGTTTGTAGATGCAAAAGTGCGACTAATGCTTCGGATTGAACAATACAAATGTTTTGGTTGATATCGTTGGTGCGAAGGAGGTTTTCAGTTGGTGCGAAGGAGGCTTGAATGGTGCGAAGGAAGATGATATGTACGAATGTGATTTAGTTTATTGTAAAAGCTTGGTTCGACCAGATGATTTGGGCGAACCTGCACATTCGCACAATCAATTTGGGCGAATGTGCAGTCTATAAATAGACAAGTTTGATTTTTGAATGTAACTTTTGATCATTATTATTCCCTCCACTTTCAGAAACTCTCTCTAGTGTTTTGTTTAACTCGTTTATCGTTCATACCTTGATTGTAACTATATTTCAACGTGTAATCGAGTGATTAATTAATGAAAACTTTTGAAAATGATGATCTGTGTGTTTGAATCTGTTTGATTATTATTTTGTGACAGTTTTAGGGTTTCCGCACCTAAAACTAACTTGTTTGATCATTCTTTGTTGTTATCGATCCTTTCACGCACATACATTGCAGACCGAACACATCATACTTATCATAGTCGAACTGATCCTGATTCATGTAGTACCCATCATCATCAACTCCTCCATCCCAATCAGCAACTCTACCATTAAAAGTACCTGCTGCACCCTACATACTATCATCTCCAAAAAGTGAATCTGTTGCTCTATTACTGTGCGATCTTGGGTTGCGGTTTTGTGGTGGTTGTCGATAGGGCTGCAAACAAACCGAACGAACACGAACAAGGCCTTGTTCGTGTTCGTTTGTTAAGAAAATTATGTGTTCACGAACTGTTCATGAACACTTACCAACGAGATTTTCCATTCGTGTTCGTCTATTAATTTTGTTCATGAACGCACACAAACATAAACAGACATTAATGAACACAAACAGGTGTTCATGAACACAAAGAAGTGTTCATGAACAGAACCAAACACAAACGGGCATATATTAACATATGAATAACATCGAATTCACATACATTAAGATCAATAAAAATAAAAGAATATAAAAAAGTATAAAAATTAAAAACCTTACTAAACTATAGAACATAAACGAACACGTTACCGAACGTTCATGAACATAAACGAACGAAAGCGACCTCTGTTCATGTTCGTTCGTTTAACTAAACGAACAGAATTTTTTGTTCGTGTTCGTTCATTTATTAAACGAACGAACACGAACGAACTTCCCGCCGAACGGTTCATGAACTGTTCGCTGAAAGTTCAGTTCGTTTGCAGCCCTAGTTGTCGATTTAAGGTCAATGGTCGGTTGGGTTGTTGTTGCTGTTGTGGGGCCTCAAAAACTGGATCATTTTCATAATGTTCATCCCACTCGTCATGCTCTTGACGGCCTTGCTGAAATTGTCTAGAACTACCAGCGTTCGGATCTGGGTTAAATTGTCAGAATGGTTGTTGTTGTCTTGGAGTTGGTGCTGTTTGAAATGATCTTGGAGGCATATCGCCCAATGGGTTTTGTTGTGGTGGTATTGGGTCAGGTTGATTCGGTGGAGTTTGGTTATCTTGGTTACTGTGATGGCTCATGTTTGGTGTTGGTCAGGTTTGATGAATGGCTCTGTTCCTTCTAGCTGTCTTTTCAATTTCCGGATCGTAAGTTAGCGGTGAAGTCTTGCCCGAATAACGTGTATGATGCATGCAACTAAATTACCTGCACAGACACAAACCAGCAAACCATGCGTAATACTGTACTAAACAAAACAAAACTTAAACTAAAAGACTAGAAAAAGAAAATACTTTTGGTTTTTTTTAATTTTTAAGAAAAATAGTAAAAACTAAAAAAAACTATCTAACTCAGCGCACCAATTCCCCGGAAACGGCGCCATTCTGATCGATGTCGTTTGGTCGGTCAACAATAAGTTAAAATATAGTATAGTGAAAGTGAGTCCTCTCCACAGGGAATTGGTGGACAGTCGTATAGTTTTGTAACTTAACTAATAAAATTAAATCTAACTGAATTGTATGTTGTTTTAGGTTTTAAGAAAATGAATTTTAGAAGTTATAAACAATAATATTAAAGAAGTAACCTCCTCCAGGTTTCCAGTTCAATGATTCACCCTACCCTTGTTTAGATGATTGGATACCACATATACATAGTTTTGTTGAACGGTTTAAGTTAAGTGATAAGCAATTTAATTACCAACCCACGAATAACAACTACCATCCCGTTAATCAAACTGCTCACGATGCAAGAAAACCGAATGCGAATGACTAAAAGATAAGCAATTGCACAAACGTGACTTGTTTAAATAACTCAAACCACAAATATCTTTCAAACGATTAAAAGACACTCCATAAACCAAATTAAACAAGAATAAGAGTTTCACGAATGAACATACACCCGGAGGTGGTTACAAATATGTTTAGCCGCTCATCTCCATTGAAAGATCTTCAATTGATGTGTTGATGGAGATTGAATGCATGATTTGATGATTAAGATGATGATTAGGAATGATTAATTGAGGGAAAAACACCTTGGGAATGATTAAAAACGGCTAGGGTTAAGTGTCTTTTCGTTTGGGAGAATAATTATCTATTTATTGGGTTTAAACCATTAAATTCGTAACTTATGCTGACACGGGCGCAAGGTCAGGTGAGACCAGCGCACCAGCGCTGGTACCTTCCTCAGCATGCGCTAGGGAGCACCAAACTTTCCAAACTTTCTGTGCTGCGCCGGGATCAGAGCACGTGCACTCAAAGGCATTTTACCTTGCGCTCCAACTTGGAATTTCTTCTTTTCTTCACACTTTCACTTGGGATTGCATCCATAAACTTCCAACCTCTTTTCTAGCTTTCAAAACCTTCATATTAAGCTCCAATTAACTTCATTAAGCTTCAAGTACCTGCAAATCCCAATCATTCTCAAAGTAACTATGTTTTATGATATAAATCACTTAAAACACATAACTAAATACATCTTAATATGGTAAAACACCCTCTCATCAGCGGGTGATGGGTTGGGTTTTCCCTGGTTTCGGAAACTGCATGGGCGGGCCCGACTACGCCAGCCGCCCGAGGTACGTATGGGCCCTCCATTAGGTTGGTCGTGGGGGTCTGTCCATAGTGTGGGGACTCCTCTGGGTAGTCGGGCAGAAATGTTTGTTGGCCGTTCAAAAAAAAAAATTCTAAAGGAAACCATACTCCTACTTAAATAAACAAACATAAGAGAAGAAACTAAAATAAACTACCACACCACCCCTAGGCAATGGCTTAAAGGATATCTATATACTAAAAGGAATCTCATACTATATATACTGGATTATTGCATCTATAAACACAAAGATATAAACAATTGCAAGCATAGTCATACAATGTTTAGGCTTGACTAAATTAGACCAAAAAAATTTGGACTTCAAGGTTTTCAACAATTTAGTAAATTGTTAACAGAAATAACGTTAACGTTGTTTTACTAATTGCGTGAAAATAACGTTAAAAACGATGGACGGTTAATCATGCATCATGTGGTGGCGTGGATAGCCAAAAGACAAAGGGGTACATGCACCGATCGAGTTTGTCCCGATTGCTAAGTGTTCTGTGCCTTATGTCCAAGCTTGATACCAAACCACATCGAGCCGGGGGTCTCACTGGAAGCAGTCTCTCTATTTTTAGGGGTAGAGGTAAGGCTGTCTACATCTTAGCTTTGCTATAGGTGAGATTAACTGAGTATGATGATGATATTAATAGAAATTTAGGATTCAAAAAATGTATAGATGAAATTAACAATGGGATATGCATGTTGTCAACATTAGAAAACCAGAGCATCATTATACTATACATTAACAATAACCTTTCATAATAATCTTAAAAGATGGTTAATATGAAAAGAAAATGCAAAACTATCAAACATAAATGATCTTTGATAGAATGATAGGCAGTGGGTCACAACCCATTATTTTGATGAAATGATTGAATTAAAAGGAAGAGTATAGATATTAGCAAATGTGGTAGTTGTAGAGTGGTTACCCTTTATTTTGATGAAATGATTGAATTAAAAGGAAGAGTATAGATATTAGCAAATGTGGTAGTTGTAGAGTGGTTAGAGAAAGATTTGTGCTTTTTGTGGCTCAGACTTAATTCCTTCCATTTCCATTATGTTTTGTGACACCCGTTGATGATGGGAGACTCGGCGGTGATCGCTTAGTTCGATCCTTGAACTAAACGGCTTTTATCTCACCACATTGTCGTGCATTCGAACGAGTGTTCGCGGGCTTTGGCCCTAGGTGTGGGTTTTCTCCGGTTCGGTTGTCGAATGTATCCCGATGTAGTGAATTTCACCGGTAGGCTATTTGGAGGATTTGTTGGTTGTTCAAAAAAAAAAGAGATAAATTAAGTATGAAAATCCCTAAAATGATGTAGGTATAGCACGAACAACCAAAGAGCTTTTAGTCTAGTGGATTAGAGGGTTTAAGTCTGTCATTGAACGTTGGTGCAAAATTAGATATGACATTACGGTATGTGTAACAGGCTAGGGATGAGCTTGGTGTCAAATCGGTAACGAAAATACCGATCCTGAAAATCACCTAAAATGGGTGCTGGTACGCCATTCGAAGGTAAAACGTCGTTAAAATACCGTACCGCATATAACCAAAAGCATTGATCCCGAAAAATGTCAAAAATTGGTACCAAATTACAAAATTTAATCGGTACGGTAGATCTCCACAAATTTGATTCATTTACGACGGTATGTGTAAAAGAAAGGTGTAGCAGGACTCCAGGACCATAACACATGTTACGACGGTAGATCACAAATTTGAGTCATTTAAAACTTAAAAGCGACCAACCACACATGACCTGTATGGCTGTATTCACATGCATATACAAGACCAACTTAAATGTTCCAGTTTTTCTTGGTAACAATTTTCGATTCTAACAATTTTCTAGGTAAAAGTCAGAAACAATTTTTTTTTTTTGAACAGTCAAACGGGGCTTTTTATTTCATTATCACCTTATCGCCGAAAACATTACACCTGATGACGTGGGTAGCCTAAAGCAAACATAAATATATAACATTACTAAACAAATGCTTAAAGGGTTGAAGCCTACAAGGCTTCGAACAACCAGGAGCATCCTAAGTCAAAAAGATGACTTGTCCCGTCATCTTTTTCATCGATCAGGACAGATAAGCTGATGGAGTAACATCAGCCAACAAACCGCAGGTCCATAGCAGCTACTTACCATTTGTGGGATGTCCTTTAGTTGCAACAAGGCTCAAGGCAAGATGCTTTCTCCTTAGGGAGATCCCTTTTCCCTATAAATCAGAGGCTGATTCCTCAGCTCTGGACACACCATCACAATCACTCTCACTCCACTCTTCTAATTCTTTTGGTCTTGCACGTGGAAGAATATTTCTCTCCACTCGGATCTCTAGAACTTCTATTTCTGGTTTCGAGTACATCTCAAACCAGAACCTTAAAGCATCTAAAACAAGAAAAATAACCTTGAACCTCCTTCTACGTTTGCAACGTAGAAGGACACCACGACCTACGTTAGGCAAAGTGGAACCCTTGAACCTCCCTTGTGACTCAGAACTATCGTTAGGCAGTTATTTGTTGTAGCAACAAGTTGGCGCCCACCGTGGGGCTACGCCATTGCCTTTACAAAAATCAGTTGTGTAGCTCCAACTCTCTCCATGTCTGACCCTGAGTCCCAAGAGGAAGTCAACCAGATCTCTCCAAGCACAGATCAGACTTCTCCAGCCAGATCCGTGTCTTTTTCCACTCCAGGAGGCACTCCAGCTCGAACTCAGTCCTCACCTGCACATCATGGGACAACAAGCTTGCAGACTCCACCTCCTACTCGTTCAGGGGTGTTTTCTCCTCTCCCTGATCTTGCACAGACTCCCCAACGAATAGATCTTACCCCTAAGGGAGTGGAAAGAAACTTCCTGCAGCTTAGATCCCTTTTGAACCAGTATGTCATGAAGGAGAGAGATAAAGGAGTCCGCCTCCGTCTAGACTATGGCGAGGAAGAAGAGGTATCGCTCTCACCGGGGCCTCCTCCTCCTCTAAGTGCCACCTACAGTCATAGACCACGACTCGGAAGCAGTGCCGCTGGCCCCAGCAACACACTCTCCACTTCTCAGCATGAAACAAGGTCCAGCCCCACCGCTTTCCCACTGTTTACCACCCAAGCTGCCACTACTGGCACACCACTTGGGCATGAAGTCACCCTGGATCAGCTTCTACAGTCACCAATATCCAGTGTCCCTCCACCGGCAGCCACTTCATGGGATCAGGCCATGGCTTCGCTCCCCATGGCTAGGAACGCTTCCATGAGCATCCCCATGATGACTAGCAACGTGGCCACAACCGAAAACCTCCAAGGTTTTAACCTCATGCCCTACATGATATCACAAGTAATGGCTAACTTCCCTTGGCAACAGCTCATCAGTCAAGCCATCGCTGCTCAACAAGGAACCCCAGTCGGAATAACCAACAACAGGACAGAACAACCTGTCAACCCACCCTACAAGCCAAACAGCTTATCTTGCTTCTCACCGGAAATAGCAGATTATGACTTTCCCTACAAGCTAAAGATGCCAGCTCATATAAGAACATATGATGGTTCTGATGATCCAGAAGATCACCTTCAGATCTTCTCAGGGGCAACTCGGATCGAAAAATGGGGCGATCCAGAGTGTTGTTTAATGTTTATGCAAACCCTCGTTGGATCCGCAAGAATCTGGTTCAATGGCTTGAAGGTTGGAAGCATCCGAACCTTTGATGAACTCGGCAAAGGATTCCTTGCCAACTTTTCACAACAGAGAAGATGTGTCAAGGATGCAATCGTCATCTTCCAGATAAAGCAAAAAGATGATGAAAGCCTGAAGAATTTCATTGAGAGGTACAAAAAAGAAGGACTTACCTACGTTGGTGCAGATGAAAAGATGAAGGTTGCAGGGTTCATGAACGCCATCAACTCAAAATACCTCACCAGGGAGTTTAACAAGAGTCTCCCCAAAACCCTTGAAGAGGCTTTGGAAAGAGCCGAAGCCCACATCAGAGGAGAAGAGGCTGTAGACATAAAGGAGCAAAGAAAGAGGGCTTCCAACTGGAGAAGCAACAGCCCTACTCGGAAAAGAGGAAACTATGGTACCTACGACAACAGATCCAGGAGATCTGAGCCTCGAAGGTCGGAAAGCAGGAACCCTCCAAGCAAAGATAGAAACATAAATTTTACAGCCCTCTCCAAAACTCCTCAAGAAATTCTGGCCACGGAAGAAGTCAAACACACCTTTAGACCACCTCGTCCCTTGCCTAAAAGTAAAAGAAACGAAAACTCCAACCAGTATTGCGAGTTTCACGAAGAAAAGGGACACCACACCAACGACTGCTTCCAGCTTAAGAAGAGGATCGAAGAAGCAGTTAGATCTGGCGAACTGGCCCACTTGGTTAAAGGTGTCAAAGAAAACATAGCTGATGGCAAGAAGAAAGATGTCGCCATGGTGTTTGTTGAAAGTGAAGCACCAAGCAAACGACAGAGGTTGGAGGGTTGGGAATGTCAAGGCATCTACTTCCCTTGTACCAACGAAGAAAAACATTGTGATCCACTAGTCCTTGAAGCCTTCGTGGGTTCACGACAAACACAAAAAGCCTACATAGACACCGGAGCTGCTACTGAGATCATGTTTTCAAAATACTTCAACCTTCTAAGCCACGAAGAACGCTCCACGCTCAGGCCAGCCGAAGCTGCCATCAAAGGCATAGCTGATATCCCCATCAAACCCTTGGGCGAGATTGTACTCAATGTAACTTTCTCCGATGGGCAAATGCGAAGAACTGAACCACTGACGTTCATTGTCTTAGACCTACCATCCAGTTACGATGTCATCATTGGTAGACCCGGTGTAGTAGCTTTCGATATGACCGTTTCCATCAGCCGGAAGAGTGCCAAGTTCCCCACCAAAGAAGGAGTAGGAACCCTCCAACCATCAGCCTCTGTGCTAACGGTTGTTGAAGAACAAAGCAAACTCGGTCTTAGCATCAATCATAAATACCCTGATCAAAGGATACGGGTAAACACAGCCCTTCCTAGGGAAATTCTCTCAAAGCTTGAAGCATTGCTAAAAAACAATGTAGATGTTTTCGCTTGGTGTCCCAGTGACATGACAGGGATCCCACGTGATGTTGCTGAACACGAACTCAAAGTTCCCCAAAACATCAAACCAATAGTACAAAAGAAAAGAAGCCTTGCACCAGAACGAAGCAGAGCAGCTTGCCATGAGGTTGATAAACTGGTCAAAGCAGGAATCCTCCGAGAGGTCAAATACTAATCCTGGGTTGCAAACCCAGTGATGGTCAAGAAACCTGACGACTCATGGAGGATGTGCATAGACTTCAAAGACCTCAATAAGGCTTGCCCAAAGGATTGCTACCCTTTACCGGAGGTGGATTTGAAAGTTGACTCGTTGACAGGTTACCCTTGAACCTAAGAACAACTTTTGAAGTTACTCAACACCTCCCAAATTTGTTTCTTTTTACATAATGCATGCTTACAAGCTAACCCTTCAACAGGTTTCCCCTTCAAATGCTTTTTGGATGCCTATAAAGGTTATCACCAAATACAAATGAAGGAGGACGATGAAGAAAAGACTGCTTTCCATACCGACAAGGGTATCTTCTGTTATAAAAAGATGCCCTTCGGCTTAAAAAATGCAGGTGCCACCTATCAAAGGTTGGTTGACAAAGCCTTTGCCGAGCAAATTGGTAGGAACATGGAAGCATACGTGGATGATTTGGTTATCAAAAGCAAGACCGAGGATGACATGCTCAATGATATACAAGAAACCTTCGACAATCTCAGGAAGATCAACATGAAACTAAATCCCATCAAGTGTTCCTTCGGTTTTGAAGAAGGGAAGTTCTTGGGTCACGTTGTAGGAAAACAAAGCATAAAAGCTAACCCAAACAAGGTTCAAGCCATCCTCAAAATGAAGTCACCACAAACCAAGAAAGAAGTGGAAAGCTTGAACGGCAAGCTTGCCGCCTTGAAGCATTTCGTGTCGAAACTTGCTGAGAAATCCCTTCCTTTCTTCAAGACCCTCAAAGGTTGTGCTGACAAGAAGAACTTCAGGTGGACAGAAGAAGCTAAAGAAGCCTTCAACGCTATGAAACATTACTTGGCTTCCCTTCCCACCATTGCAGCACCTGAAGCAGGGGAAACGATCTCTGTTTATCTTTCAGTCACTGAAGAAGCCTTCAGCGCTGTTCTCACTATCGAAAGAGAAAAAGCCCAGGTACCCGTTTATTTCTTCAGTAAAACCTTAAAGTTAGCAGAGGTCAAGTACCCTCCTTTGGAAAAATTAGCCTTGGCCCTAGTACAAACGGCCAGAAGGCTTCGAAGGTACTTTCAAGCACATCCTATTCAAGTAGTCACTGACCAGCCAATCAAAAATGTGCTTGAAAGGCCTGAAACCTCGGGACGACTAGCCAAGTGGGCTGTTGAACTAGGTGAACACAAAATCACCTACGTCCCGAGAAAAGCAATAAAAGCACAAATACTTGCTGATTTCATTGCTGAAATTCCAAGGGCAGAAACTGCTGAGGTTAACATAACCATGGACGAACCTCTCGATCCTGAAGCCTGGAAGCTTTACACAGATGGAGCTTCCAGCGTTGAAGGTTCGAGAGCTGGTCTTATATTAATCAGTCCTGAAGGGTTAGAATTCACATATGCCCTTCGTTTGGAATTTCAGACAACAAACAACGAAGCTGAATATGAAGCTCTGATCGCAGGACTCAAGCTTGCAAAAAAGATGATGGTTCACAAGCTTCAAGTGTTCACCGATTCACTATTGGTCTCTAGCCAAGTGAACGATAGCTACATTGCCAAGGAACCCAACATGAAAAAATACAAAGAGAAAGCCAAGGAAATCATGAACACTTTCCAACAATGCAAGATCAAGCAAGTTCCAAGGTCTCACAACAAAAAGGCCGACGCGCTAAGCAAGCTCGCCTCGCTAACCTTTGCTCACCTCACTAAGAAAGTATTGGTTGAGGTAGTCAAGCATCCTGCCATATCAGAGTTGGAAGTCCAAGACGTCATCACTGAAAATGAGCCAAACTGGATGACTCCGTTTGTAAGGTTCCTTCAAAAGGGAGAACTACCACAGGACCCTGTCGAAGCTGAAAGGATCCGAAACAAATCGAAGCAGTATACCATACAAGATGAAATGCTTTACAAAAGAGGGTATCTAGCTCCACTGCTCCGATGTGTTGGACCCGAACAGAGCAAGTACCTGATTAAGGAAGTTCATGAAGGAATCTGCGGAACCCACTGTGGTCCAAGGTCAGTTGTGGCAAAACTTATGAACCTGGGATATTTATGGCCCTCCATGCATCGTGATGCATCAGAACAGCTGAAAAAATGTGAAGCCTGCCAACTACACGCCCCAGTCCCCAAAAGTCCCAAGCATGATTTGGTGCCTGTCAATTCAGCTTGGCCGTTCTACAAATGGGGAATGGATATCGTTGGACCCTTCCCACCAGCAAAAGGAGGGGTTAAATTCTTATTGGTGGCGGTAGATTACTTCACAAAATGGCCAGAAGTAAAGCCCTTAGGGAAGATATCCGGGAAAAAGATAATTGACTTCGTTTGGGAAAACATCATTTGCCGGTATGGCCTACCTGGGGTGCTTGTAACGGACAACGACAAGCAATTTGCAGAGAAACCATTCAGTGCTTGGTGCAAGGAGTACCGAATAACCCAAGTCTTCAGTTCCGTGGCCTACCCCCAGTCGAACGGTCAAGTTAAAAGAATGAATAGAAGTGTGGTTGAAGGGATCAAGGCTAGACTAGGCAGACAAGGAAAAAACTGGTTGGAAGAATTGCCAAGCGTTCTCTGGGCAATTCGAACCACCGAGAAGACAAGCAACAAGAAAACGCCTTACAGCCTTACCTTTGGATCTGAAGCAGTAATACCTGCCGAAATCGGAATCACCACACCAAGAACCTTTCACGTCAATGTCCAGGCAAATGAACAGGAATCACTGCTTAACCTCGATCTCCTGGAAGAAGCAAGGGACTCAGCAGCAATCCGTGAAGCTCAATACAAACAAAAGATGGAGTCCTACTACAATGCCAGAGTTAAGCACGAACGATTCAAGCCCGGCGACCTAGTTCTGAGAAACAACGAAGCAAGCAAGAAGGAAAGTCAAGGGAAGCTAGGACCCAAGTGGGAAGGCCCATACACTATCCTAGAGTCCCACAAAGGGGGATCCTACAAACTGGCAAGCATGGAAGGCAAAAAACTCCCCCGTCACTGGAACGGCAAGAACCTCAAAAGGTTCTTTGTTTAAGTTATAACAAAATGTTGTTCTTTTCAAATGATGTAATGTTATCCAATCTAATGAATGAAAGGATCATTTGATCCTCCTTTAGAAACTTTGTCTTTCTATCCTAAGTTCAGGTTGAGAACCTTGCAAGAAGCTCCATGGTAGAGACCATGTAAGGGGATGAGCTCCCAGGCCATATCGCTCAATAGGTTCGAAGGATAAACGGATCTATATAAGGGGTGAGTTCCTAAATCAATCCTACTCCATGAGATTAAAAAAAAACACTTTTATAAATCTCATTGACAGGCTTGAACAACCTACACCAAACGTTCCTTAAGTTTAGAAAACAAACTTACGAAAATATATCGAAAACACTCGACTAAGTGTTGTATATAGGATAGATGGTGACATGTTTGCCTAGACTACCTTAAGGATGAATGACTGCAGCATTCAACCTTTGAAGGTGCTACCGGATAAACATTCCCAAACAGCAAAGACAAACATGACAACAGAAAAACAACAATCAAACTTAAACACGAGCCACAAAGACTTAACATTCAAAGGCTTTTAACAAAAGCCAACAAGTAGCATAATTGTTCAAAGGGCTACAGCCCATAACTACCAAGGAACCATTGAAGGTTCCAACAAAAGATAAAAAGTACTTAGAAACACAAAGTTAATTGTTTTTAACAAACCAAGATGCTAAGAAAGCTACGAATGGGAAGATCAGACATCACCACCAGACTCTGAAGGCTTAGAGGTTTCATCCTCATTCACTACCTTGACCACCTTCGCCTTCTTTACCTTCTTCCCTTTCTTTGGAGCCTTCTCCACAAGTCCAGCTTCAGAAGCTTCAACGCTAGCATCCTTGGAAAAAGTTTCAGCCACATCCAACGTCTCTTCACTATCACCAGAATGTGCCCTCTTCCTTGAAACAGATTGAAGCACCTTTGCAGAAACAACTTCGTTTAAACCAGCAGGCTTCAATTCTTTCAGCTCCTTCAAGGGTTTTCCATAGTAAGAAGAAACTTGTGCAACATAGGGATAGCTGGAGTGTTCCATCTTAAGGACAGTCTCCTTAAAAACATCCAAGGAGTCAGGCTGATAAAAGGGAGATTCTTCCAAAACTTGGCCAGACTCATGAGCTTTAAACCCTGCAACAAAACCAGCATGCTTACCATGGGTCAAAAGCTTGGTATAAACCTCCCCAAGTGCAGAGTTGAATTCGGTGGAATGAAGAAGGTAGGTAACGACTTGCGGAAATACTTCTTCAATCAGCCATTTGTTATCACTTTGGGCAGCAGCAAGGGAAGCCTCCAACCCCTTCTTCTCACTTTCAAAAGCCTTTTTCTCTGCTTCCAAAGCCAATTGATCTGCCTCCACCTTAAGAATAGCAGCTTCATGCCTTGCCATCTCAGCCTCATGCCCCTTCTTCAGTTCATCAATAAGGGAAATCAAAGTAACCTCCTTCTTAGCATACTCCTCAGCATCCTTCTTCATATCAGCAATGGACTGTTTCATCTCCCTCTTCTTCTTGGCAAAGTCACTATACTTACCCATAACCTTCCTAAACCTACTAATCCCCTCTGGAAGCATAGCAGCAAGGTTACAGGTACCCACCATCATCTTTGCCAGCAGAGCATCATCATCCAAACCCTCAAGACAAGCCTTGGCACCAGGAGTAGCAAAGTGTGCAAGAACCTCCTCACAAGTAGCCGAAGACTAAAAGTTGTCACTAGACTTCACATTCCACCCGGGAACATACAGACCTCCCTCATCAAAGCTAGCTGACACTTCTGTTTCCTTCACCACTCCAACCTTCACCTTTTTACCCTTACCTTTCTTCACAACAGCATCCACATGAACATCATCCATGGTCTGATCTTGCTCATCTTCAGAATCCTCAATATCATCACTAACTGTCACTGCTTCAGAAGGATCAGCAGGTTTAGCAGCCTTCAAAAGACGCCTGCTTGACCTCCTTGTTGAAGCCTTGGAAGAACTAGCTTTATCAAAACCCTTCACATTAGGGACAGCAACATAGTTGGTCCCATCATACCTCCCTTTCTGATATTTGGTCAGTGCATCTTCCCCATCTGCTGCTTCAGCATCAGAAAATACAACACCCGAAGCATCATCACCTTTGATAAAGTCAAGAGCGGACATAACTGCAAAAAACAGAACACATAAGGAAAAAACAAAGAAAGCAAAAGAAATCAACAATAAACAAAATTCATACCCTGACCATCCTTCATCACAACAGGATCTCTACCCGGCTTGTCCCAACGAGTGCTAACACCGGATAATACTAAGAAGGGTTCAGCAAATGGACGAAGCCTTGAAGGACAGGTCCTAAGAGTCGTTAGGAAGGCATCATCTAGTTCAGACTCTGAGGGTTCCCCTTCATTAAGAACGGCCTCAGGATGCCTCCACACAGGCTTAAAAGGGAAAATAGAATCAGACACCCAAAAGAACCTATTCTTCCATTGACCAACCATCGTAACATGGGAAGAAAGAAGGTTAGTCTCCAATGATGACCCCTCGAAGGTGAACCAGTCACCATTCTTGGCAAGACGAAAAAATCGCCTGAACATCAATAGAGTAGGATCATACCCTAGGGCTCTACAAAGACATTCAAAGTGTAAAACACGGCCAACACCATGTGGGTGGATCTGACCAAGGGAAACCCTATAATACTCAAGAACATTCAACAAAAATACAGAAAAAGGATAACGAAGGTTTTCAAATTCAAAATGACGACAGTACAAAGCAATGGAACCAGACGGACACTCGGAAACAGAAAGTTTTTTACCAGGAGCCACAGGTTTGAATGACAAGTCAATACCCCATTCGGCACAAAACGATTCTACCTCTTTCTGAGAAAGAGTTGAAAACGTAACGGCCATATCCTTTTTAGCGCCCATTATGCTCAAAAGGATGATCAGTAAACAAAGCAAGAAGAAGAAAAACTAACCTGCTGTGGTGAAAAATCACGAAACCCTAAGATGGATGAAATGTTTGAGAGGATGAAGATGAAGAAAAGAAAAAGGTAAAGTAAAAATGAAGTACAAAAAGGTTTTAAAAAAAAGAAAAATCAAACGGTTATTTAATTCAAAAAACCGTAGTAATAATAATAGCATGCAGTAATTAGTCTGAGCAAACTGCCAGATGTCACATCAACAGTCCAATCAACATTGAAACTGCTGAGTAATAACCGCCTAAATCACAGCGAACCCCCGAACCTTTCAAGCAAAGGATAAACTAGGAAAACAGTCAAAAGCTTTCAAGCTACCGCATCAAACCTTCTGACTTGGGGGGCTGATGACGTGGGTAGCCTAAAGCAAACATAAATATATAACATTACTAAACAAATGCTTAAAGGGTTGAAGCCTACAAGGCTTCGAACAACCAGGAGCATCCTAAGTCAAAAAGATGACTTGTCCTGTCATCTTTTTCATCGATCAGGACAGATAAGCTGATGGAGTAACATCAGCCAACAGACCGCAGGTCCATAGCAGCTACTTACCATTTGTGGGATGTCCTTTAGTTGCAACAAGGCTCAAGGCAAGATGCTTTCTCCTTAGGGAGATCCCCTTTCCCTATAAATCAGAGGCTGATTCCTCAGCTCTGGACACACCATCACAATCACTCTCACTCCACTCTTCTAATTCTTTTGGTCTTGCACGTGGAAGAATATTTCTCTCCACTCGGATCTCTAGAACTTCTATTTCTGGTTTCGAGTACATCTCAAACCAGAACCTTAAAGCATCTAAAACAAGAAAAATAACCTTGAACCTCCTTCTACGTTTGCAACGTAGAAGGACACCACGACCTGCGTTAGGCAAAGTGGAACCCTTGAACCCTTGAACCTCCCTTGTGACTCAGAACTATCGTTAGGCAGTTATTTGTTGTAGCAACAACACCCAAAACCCATTAAGCGAGAGTACTACCTGGGTACAAGTCTTAACCCATAACTACAAAACACTTCAAAAAACCATAGCATAATCGCCCAGCCCACCTATACATTACTATTACCCATTGTCAAACAAGGAAAATTCCCACCACTTTGATTTTTCTAACTCTTGCAGCCTTCCCCTTTTTTTCATCCACAAGTAGGCTTCCACCTTAATCTCTTCAAGCAGCAATGGTACTGATTTATCTTGATTATTAAAAACTTTTTCGTTCCTACATAGCCATAACTTCCAACAACTGAGAAGGACCACCGCATATACCACTTTAGACTCCTTTTTTGGTTTGTTTAGTTTGCTGCAAGTATCGATAATATGCTGTACCGAATTAAATTCTGGTTCGTCAGAAATCTTCAGCCAGCTCCGGACGTTCCACCACAACGCTCTCGCCCACAGACATTCAACTAGAATGTGATTGATCGTCTCAGGTTCCAGCCCGCATTTTTTGCATAAGCCATCCCCAAATACAACTCCTCTAGTAGCTAAAGCTTCGGCAGTTGGTATTCTGTTTTGGAGCGCTCGCCATACAAAACAGTTCACCTTTGGCGTAGCTAAACGGCTCCAAAGGAAGGAGTTTTGCTGCTGAATTTGGTTGCCTTGGTTGTCCAGCTCCACCCGCACTTGCTTTACCAAGAACTCCCGTAAGCCGTTATTTACCTTCCACATCCAAATATCTGAACCATGACCCACTTTTTCTGAGATAAGTAGCAGCCAGAGATTCGAAGCATCCCGAAGCTCCTCAGCCGATGATGGTAAACGCCTCCACGGTAAATCCCACCAGACCATATTGTTCAATAACTTGTAACACTCGCTGACCTTCACGTGCTTTGACTGACTTAACAGATACAGCCCAGGGAATCTTTCTTTAAGCCGAGCACCTTGACACCAAACGTCTTCCCAGAAGTCCACTGTCTTACCATCTCCAACTTTACATAGGTCAGAGTTTAAAGCAATTAAAGTTATTAAAAAAAAAATTAACGTGTTTTAAAACTTGCTAATGAAACTAAAACTTATATACGCTATTAATAAGTTATACAAAAGAAACTTTTTTATTGATTTTTTTTGGGTAAAAATACTTTTAGTTTATCACCAAACAAGGAGGGAAATGTCGATCATTTGCCATTATCTAAGCAACATGTTATTTTTTTTCGAATTGTTAAGTCCTTGGGCCATATATTTACGACTTGGGTCCGTACTATGTGATATTTTTTTACGTGCTTAGATGGGTCAATGATTTTAAGTACTAAGTAGCAACACTTGTTTAAAAAGAATCATAATGTTTTAAGGGTTTTGAACTCTTATTGATATTATTAAGAATTCATTTAAAACTAAAATAATAGACATATATAAAAAGTTGTTAAAGATAGTTTGGTAATTTTATGTTGACAACAAACTAAAATTGCAAGTTTAAATCACTTAGCAGAGTCATATGCCTTTTAAAGTGAAGGTTTAAGGTTCAATCTTTGACAATGGTATCATTTAGATTTACTAGTGTCATAGTATAGAAAATCTAACATTTGCCAATTAAAAAAAAATGTTTCAACCATGGATGATATATGTCAATCATTTTTTGGAAGGGCGTGGATCATTAATAATGTTCTCGTTATTGTTCGGGGATCAACACTTTGGAAGGTCAGTATTTGCTTCGTCAAGGTCAAGGTATAGAGTCAGCTACAACGCATGTTAGATTTGTTCTACACCGGCCATATCATTATCCGCCTTTGTGAAAACATTCAAAACCGACAAGCAACCAAGGCTCACTAGCCTCAAAGCTGAAATAACATATGGTAAGCCTTTGATTCGTATTTTTCTGAGTTTTTTCCTTAAATAATTACTTCATCCGTCCCAATTTAAATGTCCCGAGTCTAAAAACATACATTTTAAGAAATATTTTGTTTGTATGTGGTAAAATGACAATAATATCCTCAAAAGTGGTGATTGTGTTTTGTCTTTTACGAGGAAACTTGAAATTGCATTTTTATTTTTAGAAATTGACATTTAATTTGGGACAAACAAAAAAGGAAAGAAAGACATTTAAATTGGGACGGAGGGAATAGTAAAATATCTTAAGGGTTTTGAGTTTCATACACCATGTGACATCACATGACATCACATTCTGTGATATGTGAAAGCCTCCTATTAGTGTATGATGTGAGCCAGGGTGTATGATTTCTAATTTGTGAGTATATGATTCCTAAACACTGTATATTGGTGTAACACTAGTATCCCGCTAGCCTGGTGAAATAAAAATCTTTCGTTGATCGTTAAAAAAAATGATTCCTAAACACCATATCTTAAAGTTGGTTCAATATTAATTTTAGTAGCGTAAATGTAAAAAAAAATATTCAGCAAATGCTGACCTTTTACAAATCCCGAAATTTCCATTGTTTAATTGCATACTTCGTCTTTTCACACTTTTGAGTCATGTCATTCCATGGGTTCTGAGTTTAGACTAGTCTATGAGTGCACTCTGTATGCCACTATTAACGTCATGCTGATGTCAGGCCAGAATCCATACACCACTTCACTTTACATTTATTGGGAACAAGCATTTGTACAGTCCTACATTTAATTTCTTTCTCTAAAAGCCTGCAACCACCATTATGATAACAACAGCCACAACCAGTCAACCACCATTATGATAAATGGGTTTGGGGGCTGGGCGACGCAACAGGATTCCGGGTTAAGGATGTTAAATGCGCTTTGCAGAATGTGCGCGCTGCTGTACCGGCTGTGGTGATTCAACAAAACAATTGGGTTCCTATGAAAGTATGGATTGTGGCTTGGCGGGCGGCGCTGGGTAGACTTCCAACCAGATCTGCGCTGATTAGGAGACACATCAACATTGGTTCGAGCATCTGTCCAGTTTGTGGTGAAGAAGAGGAAACAATTGAGCACTTATTTGTGTCATGTGGTTTCGCGCAATCCATTTGGCAACTTATATCTCAATGGTGCAAGGCGGGGAATGTTTTCGCATTCGAGTTCAAAGATCTTCTTACTTTACACAATTATTATGGTGGGTCCGTGAAGGTAAAAAAGGTGTTCTACGCGGTTTGCTTGACGGCAATTTGGTGCATATGGAAGAATAGGAATGAGGTGGTGTTCGATCAAAAGCAAGTTTCTCTACAACAGTGCATAGGTGAAATCAAAGCTAGAAGTCATTTGTGGGTAAAGGCGAGATCAAAACAACAAGGTGTGGATTGGGAAAAATGGCGATCTTTTAATTTAGCGAATGTTCTGTAGTCTTTAGATTATTTGTCGGTATGTTGTGGTTGTTATAGGTGGCTATTGTATCACTTGTTTGTATCGGGTGTTTGCTAGTATCCCGCTAGCCTTGGTGATTAATATAATTTTGTTGGTCGTTCAAAAAAAAAAAGACACCCATGAACTACCTCCCTCTTCCCTCTTTAAGTCAACCACCAGTCCACCACCATCACTATAACAACACCACCCATGAACCAAGCTCTGTACCCTCTTTATAACAACCACAACCATCATATTAACAACAACCACCTGTTGGAAAATTATAGAAGTGAATGTGAGTTAAGTGTGTGAGTTGGTTGTGTCCCACATTGGTGGGAAGATGAAAGTTGGAAGACTTTATAAGGTAAAGTTGGAATGGAGGAATTAAATTGTCAAAGTTATATTATCCTCTAACTCCTACCCGCGCGCAGGGGGGGTGCAAAAATGGGTTCTGGCTCGGAAAAATCCTTGAACCAACGTGGCGCCCGCACGACCTGCGGACACGAATGCAGCTCGAAAAACCCGGGTCCGTGCGAGACTGGTTTTTGATGTCTGTTTTAATTTTTGCACAATGTAGCTGATTGTTCTAGAAAGAACTCTTTGCCTTCATCTTCCAACAGTTGCAACTCTTGATTATCACCAGCAATTAACATCATAATAATGGTGTTTAATACGCGTGATTAATTAGAGTCTGAACAGCTTCCAACAGTTTGGTTGTTCAACTATATAATACAGACTTGTGTGCAGAACATAATACACACAGAAACATATACTCTCACATCTGTCTTATTGCAGCAACAATTTCCTGTACCAGTCCAGTTCCGCTTTCTTTTCAGGCAAGTGAGATAGTCCGCAGTGCACCATCACTGTTGAACCGGTGTACCCTGGGAACAGACGACGAATCTGTTTAAGGGAATTGTGTCAAACACAAGCCCGGTTCTGTTAATCCTTTTTTTATTTTCCCTGTTTGTTTCTTTTTGCAGAATCTGATCGGTCTCCATTTTACTATAAGTAATCCAACAAAACCACCCCCATGAACGTCTGTATCCTGCTTCGTTTGTAACTTCCAACCGGCCATCCCTGCTCCGTTCGTAAACCACCGCCTCAACCATCACGTCTGCTCTGTTCGTAAACCACCGTTGTGTTTTTTTATGTATCAGTGTTATTATGTATATGCTCTGTATAATGGATGGTATAGGCTTTGTTTTATGTTGTATAATGGTTGCTAAGACTATATGGTGTGCCCCCATTCCCCCAACTCCATATGGTGTGCCCCCATTCCCCCAACTCCCCCAACTGCCACATCAGCGTCATGTCATTTCCCCCATTTTCTCCTCCAAACTTTGGAAATGGTTTCCCCCAACTCCCCCATTCCCCCTTCCTTTTTTTATTCTTTTTCCTTTTTTTAATTATATATTTTATATTTCATAATTATTTTTTTATTAAAATAAAATTAAAAAAACCGTAAATAATAAAAAAAAACGCAAAAAAAAACGTATAATAAAAAAAACCGAAATTTCATAAAATTAAAAAAAAAAATACAAACTAAAGTCACAAAATAATAAAAATTACAAACTAAAGTTCATTAAAAAAAACTAAAAAAAACTACTCGTCATTGTCGTCGACACGAAAATTATTCCAAATGTGATCAACGAGATCCGAAACAAGGTTTCCATTCATAGTGGCATCGTGTAACGCCCACGTGTTTGATTCTTGTTGTCCCTCGTCAACTGGCTCGAGCACTTCTTCAATCTCATTCGGATCGTAGACGCATATCGCACGACCTTCGTCTTCAATTATCATGTTATGAAGTATCAAACACGCGTACATAATGTATCTCAATCTTTGTGGATGGAATGCACGTGCTGGTCGTTCTATTATATGCCACTTCGCCTTGAATAGGTTTTTAACTCAAAAGAAACATTTGTAGTTAAACTCTAGAAATTAGAGTAGTAAAATATAAAAATGGAATGAATAAATTTGATGGCTCGAGGCTTTGTTGAAAACAAGTGAAAAGAGAAAAGATGAATAAAAAATTGCTTTGTTTTAGAGGGTTTAACAATTAACAAAGCCTATACATTGAATTTTTGACTCTCCTGTTTTAGTGGGTGGCAGTGCCGGCCCTGAAAATTCAGGTGCCCGAGCCGAGCCATGAAATATGTGTCCTTTAGTCTTAGGTCTTTTAAGCAATGTTTTCATAACTGAAGCGGACGTTGAACCGGTGTCCTACCGGTTCCCTAGTCGGACTTGTCGAACCAAATATAGACCTGAAAGTGTCGTAATAATTCCATAATCATTTGAAGGACCATTATTTTATGTTTAGACTTCAAAAGTTTTTTAATAAAATGAATTTGACTTGCATCATGTACATAAGCGTGAGACAATTACTGTTTTGTAGTACTACTATATATTAAAACTTACTGCAAAAGCTGCACAATTACTATACCACAACACAAATCTCAAGTAACACACTTCAACTTTTTTTTTTAATTATGTCGTATCCTTCCAATCTAATTTATCATGTATGACTCATCTTCTTTCGTATCTACTTTTCACCTTCTTGTGTTTATAACCAGTGATCTTTAAGATGAGATTTTTTTGGGTCGAAGACAGAAAGAAAATACTAGCAGAAAGAAAACACTCGTCGCCACTCAAAGTGCCCATTTAGAAATTAGGCCCGGGCCGGGAGTCCTCCCCGCACCCTCTTAAGGCCGGCCTTGGTGGGTGGTGATGCAATATACCGAGTACATAATCAATAAATTGATTGTACTTTTTAATGTATATACTAAATGTCTTTCACATTTTATAAACGTCATTTTGTGTTTGGAGGAGTTTTTCTTTGGATTTCTAATCGTGCAAAGATCAGATCGATCTCATGGGAGAATTGGAGGAGTTTTTCCATATCTTGGTGGGATTAATGTTTGCTTGTTTTGTGACTTTGGGTTGCTATCTGTTGGTTTTTTTTTTTTTGTTGTTCTGTTACTCTGTAGTGTTTTTGGTGAGCCCCTTGCTTGCTTTTTGGTGGTTGAATAAATTAATCTTTGTTTGTCATTAAAATAAGGGAAAATGACCAATATAGCCCGTTGACCGGGCATTTTGCACAAATAGCCCCCTCCACCGTCTTTGGAGAGACGGGACAACGGCTCCCAACCCGCCTGAACCGTCTCCCGAGAGGCTTCCCATTTCAGCCAACAGAGGACCGCCACGTGGCGTCCCTGATCCCGAGATGTACCGTCTCTCTCCAGACGGGTCAGAACCCTCTCCCAGACGGTTCACGTTTCCCAAGACGGCTGACCCTTCGGTTCAACCGTCTCTCAAGACGGTACACATTTACCGACGCGGTGGTTCCCGATGAGCGGCGACGCTTCGGTTGTCCGGCTCAGCCCTATAAATACCCGTCTCCCGTCCATTTCCCGTCATCCAACCCCGTCTGAACATAATCAACCACCGTACAACTCCGTCCAAACACCATCTACTACCCGACGACCACCGTCCAACACCGTCCAACACCGTCCAAACCACCGTCCAACACCGTCCAACACCGTCCAAACCACCGTCCAACACCGTCCAAACCACCATCCAACACCAATGGCACCCCAAAGATGGACGGAAGAACAAGAGATTGCGTTGATTGCGGCATGGTTGCATGTTGAAGAGAGTACACACCTCAACAACAAATGGTTCCGGATCCTGAATGAATACAACCGGCTCGTTGGGGGCTCACAACGTACCACCGAGTCGCTTAGCCGCAAGTTGAATGATTTGACGACAAAGTGTCAAATATTCAACGGCCACCACAACCGGACCCTTTACGACGTACCCGCAAACTTTCCTGAAGACGTGGCCATTAGACACAGTCTAAGGCAGTATAAAAACAGGGAGGGTAAAGAGTTTAAACATGTGTCCGTGTGGCAAATGATTAAACATCGTTTTATGTAATTTGTAATTATATTTTTATTTATTTGTAATGGTTTTATTTTTAATGCAATAGTTGGTTATATTTTTAATTTGTCGTTTTGTTTTTATATTTAAACAGACTATACTATTACAATCACAAATAAACAATAAATATTATTACAATAACAATTAAAAAACTACATTATTACAACAAACTTCCCGAGAATAAAGAAGCAACAAGAGAAAATTAAGAAGCAACAAGTAAAAAACTACACTATTACAACAAACTTTCCAAATTTACTTCCAGAACTAGGAACTTTGTTTGAAGTAATAGTAATGTCTAACCAACTATTGAGGACTACATCTTAGTGTTAGATGTTTTGTCCTCCACAGCGGCGGTAGTAGCAGTGGTCTACATAGACGTTGTTTCGAATGGTGTATGTGCTCTACACAGACAAGTCCGAAACATTTCCTCGTTTTATGTAACAATAGTTCTCAGTGAGCACACGTCGAACATCGAGACATAAATTCGGAAAGCGAACGAACTTGCCTAAAATGTAGACCACCACATCATCGATCCATTACACGGGTTGCAAACCACGCGCAGATGGAACAACAATCCAAGTAGCCGTACGCAGATGAAACAACAATCCAAGTAACCGGGACATATTTTCCGAAGCCGGTAGGCTTCGGCTGGGAAAGTCAAAAAGGCTTCGGCTGGGAAAGTAAAAAAACGTCATTGGATTGGAAGATGAAAGCTTAGAGGAGACGGGTGGGTGCATGGAAGATGAAAGCTTAGAGGAGAGCGGTGGGTGCAAATTTCGTTAAGTTAATTGGGGTATTTATATACACTCGTGAGACGGTTCAGACGGTTCAGACGGTTCACAAATTTCGTTAAGACGTATTGGGAAAGGTGACCCGTCTGTTTGAGACGGTTGACCCGAAGGGACAGCCGGCATTGATAGACGTGAACCGTCTTTGGAGACGGTTGAACCGAAGGGTCAGCCGTCTTGGTAAACGTGAACCGTCTGGGAGAGATCTCTGACCCGTCCGGAGAGAGACGGTACAGCCTCGGGATCAGAGACGCCACGTGGCGGTTGGGGGGGTCACAACGTGTCCCGTCTATCCAAAGACGGTTCAGGCGGGTTGGGAGCCGTGTCCCGTCTCTCCAAAGACGGTGGAGAGGGCTATTTGTGCAAAATGCCCGGTCAACGGGCTATATTGGTCATTTTCCCTTAAAATAAATTATAAGGGTAGTGTTAAACATACCAAGTTAGTCAAACTTTTACTTATATTAAATGTTATTAGCTTTTCAATGCACACTTCTTCAATCAATTTATTTAATTTTTTTTTTAAAACACATAATTTATTAAATAAGTTAGTTGGATTAAAGTTATTATTATTAATTTTTTTTTTGAAAAGCACATAAGTAATCTTCTTATAAATAGCAACTTGTACAACAATGGCTATGGCCACAACCACAAACTTTTATTATAATTTCTTGTAGATGTCGATTTCTAGAGAAAACAACTCAATCGTAGGAGGTGATTCTTTTATGAGGACACCCGAATTTGTCACTAATCAGGTACCAACTTTTATATTATTGTTTCATGTTCGTCAAAGGAATATATCTTCGTCAACTTTTATTTTGCATTCATATAGTTTATTGAGAAAAATACGTAACTTTTATTGTATATGAATTGAGATATTTAAATAGGTGTTAGATGTCATTCCTTATTTGGTCTTCTTAGGTGTGAGTCATCATTTTACATGATCTCATTATTTAGCAGAGTAACGACCATAATATACAAATGGATATATCCAAGAGGTTTAAAAAGGCGTAAATGTTGATAGGTTGACCGCTCAAAGGTTCGGACTTGTTCAACCGTAAAGCTTTTTTGGGCCAAAAACAAATTAGGGTTAATTTTAGTTAACATGTCTATATTTCACATTTTGGTTTTATGAATAGTTAATAGTATTATCCTATATGTTTAATTATCAATGGCCATGAATAGTGCTGGCCAGATTTTGAGAAGGTGTTATAAACTAATGGTTTTGATATTGGTAAGAAATTATGGTGTGGTGTAGTTGGTTTGGTTGTTGTTGTGTCTTAGTTCGGGCTCCGGTTCGAATCCTTGAAGGGGGCCGGTTTTGCTGATATTTTCCTCAATGTTTTTTATAGAAAAAAAGTGCTTAACAGCTGTTGGTTTATCAGGCCTGCCACGTTGCCAAGTTGGTGAGTCATTGTTCCACTTCCTTTTTGTTCTTAGTTTTTGTATATCTTTTTCACCAGTGTGTTCTAGAGAGAGAAAAGGGGGCAGCAAGGTTAGTGGATTGATGGTTGTTACATGCGGCCGTCTCTTCTTTTTCGGTTGTGGTTTGGGTTGAACATGAAACAGCCCCGACGGTGGTTTAGATATACCAGTCAAGGCGGTGGTTTACCACCACCGGTTATCAGGTTTTCGCCGCCACTTACGTGTTCAAAGCCCTAACCCCTATCTCCCTCGATTTCATCACCACCACACTATTACCGATACAGCTTATATATCTGAAACTAGCCCCTACCCCTTCTCTGTCAATCTCTCAACTGGGTTGGAAACATGTATAAATGAGCCGATAACGGATTTCAATTTCAGGCAACCATAGGCGATTTACAGAACGGTTCCTTTCAGCAAACAGGTAAGCGTGTATGGTTACATTTAACCCATTTACATTTATGGCTGAATGTTTGTTTCTAAAAGATTAAGCCGTAGATCAGAATGTTTCTTTCAAAACCTTCAGCTGTAAATCAATGGTACAGGTAGTTTTGATGGGTTTTTTGTTAATGGAATCTAGAGGACAAAAGGACATTTGGGGAAAGATTTGACAACTGCAAGATTCATTTGCAAGTGATGGATTATCTGCTTTGGAAAGGTTTATATGTCAAATTAATGGGATTTTATTTTTTTTATTGTAAAACATACATTGATTTTAGGAAAAACGCAATAGAAAATGCAACTTGCAAGAGCTTCAGGATGGTAGAAGGAAGACGAAAGTTCTAGATAATAAATTTTTATGCACCGATTATGTGTTTGTTTGCTGTATGAGAGGTTTAATTTAGGGCTTTTATCCGATTTGGTAGTCTTGAGGAAAGGTGTAATTTGTAAGGTTTTATAAAATTTTTTGCTCTTTATAATATGATTTCCTTTTTGGCATACAATTGTGTTGTGTTTGTTTGATTTGATTGTGATTAATGAGATATTGTTTCAGGTTGTAATTTTGTTATCCATTACTTTATTCATTTGCGCCTAAACACGAATAAACATTTATCTACATGATTCGCCTAAATTGTTGTGCGCCTAATCAAATAGATGCCTAAACTCCTAAACATACGTAATGTTTCCTAAAACGAATAGGCGAATAGACGCCTATGCATATCATAAACCTTAATGCCTAGGCGCATAGGCGCCTGCATATTTACTTACTTTATTGATTTGGCGCTTTTTTCCCAGGTTTGGGGAATTAGTTTGTTTGTTCATGGGTTTTATTGTTTGTTTGTTGTGGTTTAGGGATTTCATCCAATACATTAGGACTAAAAGAAAAAATAAATAGTAGTGGTGAGATATTTATCATTATGTTCTTTTTTTTTTTTTTTAATACATATTCTTACAAAAAAAACATGTTCATTACTGTTGAATTACTATATTTTGGGCACACCTGAATATATGTCAGAATTGAATGGATCAAACCGATGGTATTCGTGATTTCGCATGATTGTAACAATGGACAAACAAGTTATTTAACTTTAAAATTTGGATTAAGGATGTAGCTTGATTGCTTTGTGGTTTCTTACTTACAAATTCTGTTTGGTATTAATTTTCAGACAGTTTGTGGTGTTTGAATTATTTAGCCAACACCAATATGAATTATGAGCCAATATAGTTTACTTTCAACTTATCGGTTTGTTTTGGTTCATGATCAATTTGTTAATGTGTAATTACTTTTCGAACCTCATACTGCAGTTGCATAGAAACAAGCAAAATGACTGATAAATGGTTCGGTTAACCATGACAGAATGCAAAAATGGCCAACATGTGAACCAAGAAAGTGTTGCCGGTTGTGGCCCAACGCAATTATCGTCTTTAGTGAACTTCACCAAGCAGGTAACATAATTCCATCTTGCTTTGATTTTGTGAAACACCTGATACATTCAACTATTTAATTGCGTTTCTAATTAATAGAACAACGATTGTGGCAACGAGAAAGGATTGATTAGCATTTCGCTAAGTTCTAGATGTTGCGGAAACAATGTCAGCGGATCTCATGTAATTGCTTATGATGTTTATCTTTCTTTTTGTGAATCAATGACCAACTGATCTAATTAGGTTATTGATCCCCCCCCCCCAAAAAAAAAAAAAAAAAAAGTGAGGTTTCAATTAAATTTAATAGGGGTTGTTGAGTTAAAGAAGATGTTTACCATGAGTTGATAAAATTCGATTGACTTTAAATGTGTAGTACATTGACTTTAATAGAACCAAAAAACAACCAGTGAGTTCAAAGATGTTATTTTGTTTTGTTGTAGTAAGCTGAAAAAAAAAATCATTGGAAGAAGTACTAGGCATTCTTCCCTCTTTTGACTGCAGGAAGACCAAACTAATAGTCTAATACACCTTGGAATGGGTCAAGCGGGTAAACGAATAACTATGTTGACCATGGCCTAAATAAAGTGTGTGTTTTGTTTGTTAACCCATTTTAAGCAAGTTTATGGCATCATTAACCATATAAAACTTTGGGACCTTTTTTCAGGAATTTATCAGTTAACCAGGTTCAAGGTGGCACAAGTCTCCAAATACTACAAGGTTACTAACTAGGTTACATTTTGGGAATTTGAGTGGAAGCCATTGTCATTCTCTGTGCAGGAAAAAGGACCAGTTGGGTCAGCAATTTTGATGGAGATGAAGATTATTATGATGAAGAAGATAGTGATTCAGAGTATGTTACCATCCAAAGGCATGCGCTTTATGTCACTGGGGAACCTGATTTCCAGAGCCCAGATTATTTTTCCAGGTCCAACTGTCCGGTCTAGAAGAAGTGTTACATTGGCGACGTATACTCAAGAGGAGTCGTAGTTAGCCAGCTCCTGAGCTGTCTCCGGCACGCGTGTCCACTCCCAGGTCCACTGGAGGCTGGCCAATATGTTAACATAATTGTTCTGCACAGTCGCCTCCTTATCTTTGGCTAGCTTGAACAAATCAGGGAAGATTTCCCGCAGAGGTTTAGAGCCTGCCCAAATGTCTTTCCAAAAACAAGTTTTGTCCCCAATCCCAACATTCACAGAGCCTATCATACATATTGATTCCCAGCTTAATAAGGACATCATCCAGCAGGCCGATATCTTTCCAAATCCCAGGTATCGAATTCTTAACCGGGACTCTAATTTCCTTTTTTTTTTTTTTTTTTTTTATAAAACTGAAGAATTAAGTTTATCTTTTAACAATTCCATAATATTATACAAGTGGCAGTGTTTTTATAGATAAGTTCACAATTTATTATGAGTTTATACTATTGGTTTAACTAATGAATCAGGTATCAAATTCTAGACGTTTACTAGGCTTGCAAAAAACTTATTCATCAGTGAGACTTCATTTCAAAAGAATGGTTAGAATTAACAGAGAATGTCAACATATAAATAGCTATTCAACTTATTCGTTTATAATGTCTTCTTCATATCATTATTGATTTCATCCTCCTCAAATATTAAAGAATATTTTAAGATATTGTTACTTCAAAAAATTTTGTATATAAAAATCTACTTTAATTTATATTTGTATCTATAGGGTGAGAATATCGTAAAAATTTTTAAAATCCTTGAAAGAGTAGGAAGACACATGGTTAGGGATGGTAATGGGCAACTGTCGATAATGGTATTAACAATGGCTTAGCGTTTCACCAATCTTTTGTTGTCGCAATACATAAATACATATTCGTTGCATTTGTTAGTTATTTTAAAACCTACATGTGCATCAGTACTTTTTTTATAGTTGCAGATCATGTTGATATATTGTTAACTACTACGTTTTGTGTTCTAACAGGTTACCATTGCGAGTTTACGACCTGGTGAAATAGCTCACTATCTGTTGAAAAACAAGGAGGTATGTACAGAACATATAGTTGCATACAGATTAAAAATTAAAAATAAAATGTATGCTGAAGAAAACACTTTAGTAAAAAATTAATGATTCGAGTAGAAATGTGTATTGTTATACATGTGAAAACTATATTGTTACATCAGTACATGTGATCATTTGAGGTCATTCAGTAAGTTGTTAACTAACCCACAAATCAAAGCATGTTCAAGCCTCAATGTGACCATCTTCTCCGTTAGGAAAATTGCGCAGGCTATCAAGAACTGGTCGAAAAAAAAGCGATATCGATTGGGCGAAATGGGTTTCCTTTAATATGGATTTTGATGTTATAACTATGGCCTGGCCGTAGCAGTGATAGTTGTTTTGATCTAACGGTTTATAAATGAATGTTTTGACGGTTTAGATGTTGTTTAAATCATTTACATTTAGTTGTAAATGTATACGTGTATAAGCTAGGCTGTTTATTAAATTGAAGAATTTGCAGCATGAAATGGATGAATTTCAAGTTATATCTCATCGTTTATTGAAGTATTGGTCTGTTCAATTAGTTTAGTTTGTTGATTCTTAATGTTCACGAAAGTTGCGCAACGCGCAACTAAGCATCCCACTAGTTAACTTAATACTTTAAGTAATCTACCAAGTTATAATAAAAGTTATAATCTTGTTTAAATGCTTTTACCTCACCCCCACCATAGCATTCACAAAGTTATAATAACTGTGTTTTTTTTTTTTTTAATTTCGTCAAAAGAAAAAAAATATATATTTGGATAAATATATTATTTTACACGGTAAATATAAAACTACTTATAAATGTTAACACAAATAAAATTCATTTTTAGGCATTCGGGTCTCGTGAAGCATTAGTGGATTTGGTACAAAAGTTGGGATACTCACTTGGTATTGTCGTCGTGAAAAAAAGATCAAATAAAAGACCATGTGGTTTCGTGCATAAGGTTGTGTTCCAATGTGATCATAGCGGCGAATATAAAGTCATGGTGGAATTACAAGGAGGGTACCCAATGCCTACTATCACGCCTTATTGGAATTTTCGCAACATTAGCCAGTCTGCAACTAGTTGGGAAACCATGTATAGGTCGCGTCTAGAATTGTATACTCAACTTTGTCACCGTAAAAGTGGTTTTGTCGATCTAGTTGACTAAGTATTTTAATGTTTGCATGTTTACTTTTTATATTAGAGACTCGTATCGTTGTTTATTTATAATGAATTTTGCACTTTCGTATTTATTTATATTTTTTATGAAAAATTAATTTATTTTTTATTAATAATAGTACAACAAAATATAAAATTGTAAATAAAAAAAGATAGGACTTTTCAAAAAAAAAAAAAAAAAGAGATACTAATATAAATAATAAATAATAGTATAATAATGTAAATGTTTATCTATCATTAAATGCCTACCTATCATTAAATGCCTACCTATCATTAAATGCTTACCTATCATTAATGTTTTGACTTTTTTTTTGAACAGCAAATTATTACACCAATCCGTCTTTGACGGGGCTCGAACCCTTGACCTCAAGGGGAGCAACACTTTAACTCCAATAGCTTTGCCAATTGGACCCAACCCCCCACCCCATTAATGTTTTGACTAAATTGATATATTAATCCTCTAACTTGGTATATTTAACACAAGCCAATTATAAACGTCATTTGCTTTTTCCACCTAGCAAAAGCTGCAAAAAGCTATTTACTCTGCAAAAGTTTCTATAAGCTGCAGTTTACAAAACATAAACCGTCGTTTATAAAATAGTGTATGAAACCTAAAGTACATGATGTACTAATCCAGATTCCCTTAGAATAAAATAGCCGAAAACAATAAAATCATCCACATTTACTACCAAATGTATTTCACGAAATGAAATTAAGATCTCCTTTTACTCATTTGTATTGTTTTGACTTTTGTGTAGGGGTGTAAATGAGCCGAGCACCTCGCTAGCTACTTGAGCTCAGCTCAGTAAAAAGCTCGAAACGAATTGAGTCTTATCCAGACTGAGCCGAGCTTGAGCCTAAAACAAAGCTCGTTTATCAATCGAGCCCGAGCCTGAAATGTAAGGCTCGTCATGCTCGCCGAGCCCGAGTTTTTATTAATATTTGTCCCTCATTTAAGCTTGTTTACTAACAAGCCCGACCCGAGCTTCATAAATCGAGCTCACAAGCTTATTATATACATTATTTAATATATTAACTAGTAGATTGTAAATGAGTCGAGTACGAGTTCAGCTCGTACTTAATAAATTTCCAACAAGCCAAGCTAGAGCTTGAAAACAAAGCTCCAATGAAACCGAGCTCCGGCTAGGCTCACCCCTAGTTTTGTGACAACATGAAAAGTTCGGAACACAATTACTCCAAATAAAATAAAAATCGATGTCCCATACGCTACCACACTAGGCAGTTTTTTATTCATTTTTTTGAATAAAAAATAATTTATGAAAGTAATGAACATGCCACAAAACACCAAAAATCATAATCAACCATTGATATAATAAAACAAATAAATCATCATCCTACCCTCTTTTTATTGCACTTCAACCACATTTCTTTGACCCGACCATTCTTTAATTCTCTTGTCAGCCAAGGAGGCCTACAAAAATAAACACATTCAAGTAACTTGATTTTGTTGTAGAAACTTTGTTTAAGTAATAATACAAGATATTGATATGATGTAAATTACCTCTTTGTCCCAGTTGGTCCGGTAACAAATTAAGAACAAAATTAGGGTTTGTACGACGGTTCCTGTCAACATGCCTATCCATATACCCTATAATAACCGAGCACATTTTTAGTTTAGACATGTCTTTGATGAGATATGGCGATCGATCCATAGGCTAATGAAAATATATGAAATAAAATACTTTCAATTAAAAAGAATATGCACCGTAACCGGGTCAAAATTTATGTTTTAGTATACATAAAGTTCTAAATCATTTTATTTAAAAAATATTTTTATTACATTTTAGAGTTTTATAGTTACAGTTAATGTAGTAGTTATTTATAAAATGTTTTCTAAATGAAAATGAAAATGTTTACAAATAAATATAAGCCAGCCCTTTAACAAATTGCACTTAAACAACCTTTCTAACCCCTTATCACCCATTTCGATTGTAATTTTAAGTCTAGCAAGACTTGAATGTATATAAATGATTTAACGATTTAACCTTTATGCCCCAATCAGCTAAGAAACCGAGAATTAGTCCCAAAGGTATGCCAAAGATGTAATAGCATGCAATATTTATATAAGCTATCACGGCTTGCCATCCTGCCCCGATTGCCACCCCTGCATTTTCGTATAAATATACACTATTATATTTATACCAATATATAAATCACTTAAAAATAAAAATAGAACAAGTCTAAAAAGTGTGTAATCTGTTTACATTTTCAACATTTTAAGAATTATACATATATTTACTTGAAAACACAAAATGAATAAATAAGCATACCATAGAGTGGGTTGAAAATACAAAATAACAAAAAAGCATACCAGTGAGTGCGGGTTGAATATTGTTAATAATAAGACAAGTTGCTAGCAATGGAGTAAGAGCGTAAACTGCCTGTTGAACTTCTACGCTGTCAGCGAAGATGGCTGGATACTGATGCCGGAAAATAAGTAGGAGAATGGCAAGCATGGTACCGAATGCGAAAGAGGACACAACCACCACCCCGATTGCGAATTTTGCAGCTCTTGGGTGGCATGCTCCTAGTTCATTTGACACCCTTACACTGCAAACCATATATTATATTTTGGATTTATGTTTTTTAATATTAGGAAAATGATGATTTATAAATAAAATTTATTTAGAAACTAACCTGATTGCTATGTTGAATCCAATTGCTATCATAACTGCCCAACCAACTATGTTTGTGCTGCAACAATTATTGAAAAGAAATATTTACTAATTATAAAATATAATAATAGTAGAAACGAGACAAAAGAAAAAAAAAACACAATTATGAATCCACGGAAAGCAGTCTAATAAAATAAAAACTAATTATTTCATTATATATTTAGACCCACTAAAATACAACACCCATCAAGGTTATAAAATTCGCTAGACACTAGTCGATTGATGGAGTGGAGACTAGCGTTTAATGAAGATTAATCGGATCGAACTTTCTATGTATAATTTCATATACTATATAGGGAAAGGATAATGTGGAAACCCTTGTTATATGGTAAACTCTGAAAACTCTAACTTCCCAGTTTTTTTTATTTTTGAAAAAAATTGGGCATGTAATATACATGATTTTAAGCATTTTGAGCCAAAAAATCAAAAAAGCGCCAAGTAGTTTTATTATTTTTTTAAATAAAGTTTTGACTAACACATGTTAAGCGAAACTAACACGTTTTAACCATTTGTTACCCGAAGACGGTTTTTTATTTTTTTTAAAAAAATGGCTCGGCGCTTTTTCCATTTTTGGCCCAAAATGCTTAAAATCATGTATATTACATACCCTAAAATTTTCATATAAAACAAGTCGGGAAGTTAGAGTTTCCAGAGTTTACCATATAACAAGGGTTTCCAATATAACCTTATACTATATATATATATATATATATATATATATATATATATATATATATATACTATATAGGGTAAGGATCCATGGAAAACCCTCCTAAACTGGAAAACTTTGGAAACTCTGACTTCCCAAGCTTTTTAGGGCCTGGAAATTTTAGGGCATGTAATATATATGATTTTAAGCATTTTGAGCAAAAAAAATCAAAAAAGCGCCAAACACTTTTTTTTTTTTTTTTTTAAAATAAGTTTTCGGGTAACACATGTTAAGCGAAATTAACATGTGTTAACAATGTGTTACCCAAAAACTTATTTATTTTTTTTTTTAAAAAAAAGTACTCGGCGCTTTTTTGATTTTTTTGGCTCAAAATGCTTAAAATCATATATATTACATACCCTAAAAATTTCATATAAGAAAAAGCTCGGGAAGTTAGAGTTTTCAGAGTTTTCCAGTTTAGGAGGGTTTTCCATTTATCCTTATACTATATATATATATATATATATATATATATATATATATATATTATGTACAAATTTACAAGTTTAGGGATCAACTGTAAAGTAACAAAGATAAAAGGGGGTTAAATGTTAAAATAACAAAACTTATAAAAACCTAAACCCCACTACGTCATATAAGTTGCTCCCTTCTTCTCTATTCAGACGCCAACTACACTACAAAAATCCTAGCTCCAAATTCGCATCGTGTAGCGATTAAGTGGGTTCGATTTCTGGAAATAGAGACAATAACAAGTCCGATCTTGGTTTAAATCAAGGTAAGAACATTCCTAAACTTCTGATTTTCCCAAATTAGTGTTTTGATTAGTCTGATTTCGGTTGATTTCGGCCGGCCAGCGGCTAATTGAGTGATTAGCTCAAAATAAGTCAGCTGTCGGCCGACCACCGACTAATCGCCGACTAGTTGCGATTTTCTCAACCTTGGCACACATCAATATTTTTTTTGAGATAACTACATAGATAGTCCTTGTAGTTTAAAGAAAGTAACATCTTAAAAGTACCAACTTTATTTTTTAATACGTTAATGGTTTATAGTTTATAGTTTCAGTTTTGTAATATGTTGGGGTACTAAGACCAACCCCGTTAGTTTTCTAGTTAAGTTTTGATAAAATGACTAAAATGCTCAAGAATAACTTGATGAGCTATTCTTGTAATTAATTCTATTTGATTACAATGACAATTTTTGAAATTTATTGAAATTAGAATTATCTATTAATTTTATTAAATTTAAAAATTTACTAAATTAAATAATTATACTTGAAATGTTTTAATATATTGTTTTTATAAAACAATCCTTTTGTCCACATAAACCATCGTCGATAAGCCTAATTTGTATCTGCCATCAAGCATTACGTTAACTCTCATATCCACCGACATATATCTAAACGCATAGAGTTGATGTGTTGCTTGTAGATTTATCTATTATATTGTTAAAACACATAGAGTGTAATTATTTAATTTAATATATTTTTATAATTAAATTTTTTTAAATAATATTAATAGTTAATTCTATGTATTAAAAATATAGACGGCCTTGTCAAATATAGATAAAATGGTCGTATAGATGAGAGTTAACGTGGTGCTTGATGGAAGATACAAATTAGGCTTATCGACGGTGGTTTGTATGGACAAAAATATTTATATTGTTTTATAAAAAAATATTAAAACTTTTAGAATATATTTATAGAATTTAGTATATTATTGTAATTTAACATTTTTAAATTTAATAATATTATAAATAATTATAATTTTAATAAATTGCAAAAATTATCCTTCTAATAAAATAAAGTTAATTACGAAAATAACCCATCTAGATATTCTTGGGCATTTTAGTCATTTTATCAAAATTTGACTATAAAAACTAACGGAGTTGCCCTTAATATCAAAACATGTTACAAAAATGAAATCATAAACCTTAACATGTTAAAAAATAAAGTTAGTACTCTAAGATGCTATTTTCTATAAACCCTAATGGCTATCTGTGCAGTTACTCTATTTTTTTTTATTTTTTTTTTGTCATGGTTTAGTCATTTTTCTTGGTAACGTAGAGGGTTGTTCAAATCGCGATGCTCGTCGCCCACTTGGAATTTACTTGGAAAATGTTCGATCGTTTTTTTCGCTCGGTTGTAAACGAGCCAAGCACGACCAAAGGTCCGATCGGCTCGATATAATTTTTATTAATTTATTATATATATAATTATATATACACACACATTAATTACAATTATATTTATAGTTTTATACATACCACTCTATTGGGTTAGGCTCAATATATGCATATATGCAATTATATTTATAGTTACTGGCCCAGTCAACCCAATGATAACTTAACACTAAGTTTAAGTGTAAAACCCTAAGTTGTTAAAAAACATGTTTGACTTCTTATTCCCATTAGTTGTCCGCCATCAATCGTATCCCGCTATCAACATACGCCACAATGCGATAAATGTTCTATGTAATATGCTCATCTCCTCATCGGCCTCAACCTGAGCCTCATTCTCGGACAATCAAACCTCAGACTTAGTGTCATATTTAGACGCTCGAACCTCAGTCATCACTAGGTAGCGAAAACATTAAAGGAAACATCGCAAATTTATGGTTTTCCGAAAAACTCTCCGCTCGTTCGAAAAATGTGTGCTCAAAAAAATGCTCGCTCGATTTCTGGCTCGGTTGTAAACAAGCCGATCGACTCAGTTCGGTTTTTAAATGAGCCAAGCACGAGCAAAATTTCACTTAGTTTGACTCGGCTCATGAACGACCCAAGCCACATAATCATTAATCACTGCCTTTACAGGATTTTGGAGAGGATATTGTATTAATGTTTTGTAGTTACAAAAAAACGCATCGATTATTTTTCCTGAATTACAAATAAAAGGTGTGAAGAAAGAAGCTTTTGTGAATGCTCTAAAAAAAATATTAAAACGATTTTGTTGAAAAGATATCTCAAATAATTATTCATATATTCCTTTCTTTTAAAGTTATTTAAATATTTCCAGAATGATTTAAGTTTTAAATAAAAATAGTTAAACTAGTAAATTTGTTAGGGGGACGGGGCGCCACCAGATTTGGTCACAGGTACCCCCACTACCAGCACGGTAACACCGCCGCCGATAGTGCTTATAGTGGATCCGCGGACCTTTTTCTGGTTCAATCTAACGGGAGTGAACTAGCACGGTAACAATGAATTTCTTTATAATATTATTTATTTCTTTGCCACCTTTTCCCCAACTATCATCATCATCACCTTCTATGACCATCACCACCATGAATATCTTTATGGTTAAGGAGGTGGAAGTGGATGATGGGTAAGGTTGTACCGATTTCGGTTGTGGGTGTTGAGGTGGTGGTCAGTGGGTGTACAGTAGACAGTGGTGGGGTTTAAGGTGGTTATCAAGGCTGGTGGGTGAGGGTGGAATTTGTATGGGGGTGGTGAAGATGACTATGATTGTGTGATAAACTGGTGACTGTGGTGATGGTAGTGATGGTGAGGTAACTATTTATTTATTTAAATAAAAAAAACGAATTAATAGAGTGCTGCCTTCAAAAAACAGTTTTAGTAAAGTAATGTAACAATGCAATATTGGTTAAAATCAGTAAAGTTGAAAATGTTTAGGGGTAGTACCCGTCCCCTTATGATAAAACTTATGGACATCATAATATTGTTTTTGTTTGTCTTTTTTTATTAAAAGAACAATTCCACTCAAACTATTTTTCAAATCAAAACAAAATACGGAGTACAATTTATAAACAGGCTAAGGTAGGGCATTTTGAATTTTCCACTCCTACCCCAAAATCTCATGTTTGCAGGATTGACATGTCACATGTTATCTCACTTCACACTGGCCCGAAAAACAAAAGAACAAATACGCATGAAAAACAAAAGAACAAATACGCATGAAAAACAAAAGAACAAATACGCATGAAAAACAAAAGAACAAATACGCATGAAAAAGCCTGGGTTTTCTTAATACTATCTACTTTTATTATTTTTAATTTAAAAATATGATATCTATCAAGTATGCTAGTGTCACATTAGCGAGGGGAGCAATGGCGGATCTAAAAATTAATTTCAGTAGTAACGTTAAAAAACAAATTTTCCACTACGCGCGCGAAGTTGAGTAGCAACGGACGCGACACCTATCTTTAAGCTAAGTCCACCCCTACAGGAGAGTGCCTCGTAAAATATGCAACTATAACTATCATATTAAATTCGACATTTATATCCTCACATAAGTACATTACTGTCAATTATTTTTTTTTAACAGCTAAATGTTGCTTCAAAATGGAGATTGAATCAACCATTTTCAAGTTAGACCATTCACAATAGTCAATAGGTTTCCCATTTACAACTACTCACAACTACATATTATACTAAAAATCATTATAGTTTCTCTCTTCTTTACTTACAGCCATTTTCAATAAATATTAAAAAATAAATATAGAATACTGTTTTCCCCAAAATATTTTCAAATGACCTTAAATATACCAATAAACAATAGGTTTCCAATTTTCTCCATTCACAACCCTTTAAAAAATATTAGGTTTTCTCTCATAAAATTACTAGAGACTAAATGTGAGTGCTCTTAAAAGTTAAGTGTTTACACCAAAGTTAGTACCACCATACAACAAAAAATGAGGCATAGCTATGAATTAATGTGTTTTCTTATACGTATTTAAGGGTTTAAACTCATCTTTGTTTCAAAAGATATGTATATATATAGGGTTGAGATCCGTTGAGAACTCAACGTAAAATACGATTTTTTTTGCCTACTGCTGTAACATGTAAACCCCACTATAAAAAAAATACATGAATTTACCTCGAATTACACCGATGTAAAAGATTTTTACCTCTATATAAGTATATTAATATTTTATTCATCATTTTATTGTTGTTTAATTTTGGACCATATATTCATTTTTAATTAAAATAAGTGTGTGGTTATAAAGTGAGTTCTTATGGTTTTCATAATTCAAAGGAGTTTTAAAATGATCTCAATCCTATATATATATATAGAGAGAGAGAGAGAAGTCAAGCAAATGCAAATTTATATATAGCCAAAATTAATTTTAATAAAATTCACATTTGCATTTTTTTTATTTTAGACCTTTAACCTCTGCTATATAAAATAATAAATATGACCAAATACATGCACACAGGACAAAACAATAGCATCAAACAAGACTTTTTGTCAAAGAAGCAGAAATATATAAAAACAGCTATATACTCCTGACTATGTACAAACAACTTTATATTATATTCATCTCTATAATTATTCGTCAATATATAAAAGTACCTTTATATTATATTATATTATATTCGTCACTGTCTAAATGCAAGACTTATTGTCAAGTTATGTTGGTCACTAGCCAAGATATACATGAATTATAGGAACCAGTTAACAAATTAAGACAGACGACGGCCATAAAAAATATATTATATAGCAGATTTTTCCTTTGAAAATATAGTCGTACATAAACAAAATGGAAGCGAATGGCAACTTGAATACCTCATATTCTATTTTTAAATTGATTTAAATTTAAAAACTATTAATTTGGTTCTAGTTAAATTGTATCTTAAAGAAATTGTAGTAAAAAAAGTATTAAGACATATTTTGTAACGAATCAGAATCCGAATCCGATGTAGATAACATAATTAATTAGGCCCAAAATAATATAATAATAACTTGAAATTATTTTAATAGATAATAATAGAATATAATTTATATATTTTCTAAATCAGTGTTTATCACATGTTTTAGCAAGAAAGATAGTACTGACCATATGGAGAGTGCATCAACAGCAACTTCTGCATTCTTTAAATATCCAGCAAAGAGTACCAATGCCATAAAATACCATGTCTCCAAGCTGCTCAAGTAAAAAAAAAATATATGTAAGGAGGCAAGGTAATTAAATATACAATCAATCAATTTATAGAATTTATAGTGGAGAAATTTTAAAAATAAAATGCATTTATTGTTTAACATGTATAAAAAATTAAAAAACAACATACGTGGAAAAAAGACGGCAAGAAAAAAACAAAAATATGATCTTTACATAGTTAAATGTACTAAATTAATTTTACACCACAAATACTTTATGTACCAATAAGGTACCGTTGTCAAAGCACCTTAACACACGTATATACTACATACAGTCAATCTATATATTTTTTTTAAAAGAATGTTACACCTAGCTTTACTCATAAAACTAAATATGCACCTTGGGCTTCTATCATGCTATATGTATGTGGAATCATGATTACCTCAAAACTTCTTTAAGAATTTAAAAACTTTTAACATCCAATCATTTTTTTTTATGTATTTAATATTATATGAAAGGTAGTTATGATATTTACATATTTAGTTTTATGAGTAAATACAAAACTTAAAAAGAAAACGTTTCTAAAAAAAGTTTACATCAATACCATTTAGTAACTATTTAAAGAAAAACAATTATTCAACTTTATGGCATAACTTAAAAAAAATATAGAACATATTTTTCTTTTCACAAATTAATAAACTAAAAATATTCAACCCCTAATGATATCAAAGCGTTGGATAAAATTTTGCATTTTAAGTGATGCGAATTCATATCTCGTTGGTAACAAAAATTTAGCCGTTAAAAGAATATTTTAATCCGGATTTATCTTACTCTTACCAAAGCATAATAGCCGATGCAAATGACAACTTGACGAAACTCCAAAGATTATTAAAGGCACCCCAACTAAACCCTGACCATGCTCGCCCACACGTCCCACTAAATATATAAACCATCTGAGCCACCACAATGAACCACCACGACAGGTTTAGCACCACCGCACCCCCCCACCCAACCCCCACCCCAACTTCAACATAAACAACCAACTGAACCCCGTGTGCAACACCACCGCGGTCCCCGCGATATACGCCATAGCCATTATCTTACTCTGCGCTTGCAAAAATTTCGCCATCGGGTAGTTTAACGCGTACGCGAATAACTGAGGGATCATCCATAGCGCCATCTTCCCAGCGCGCGTGCTATTTCTTCGGTTTGTCCGATTAGTAATAGCATTGGTGTAGCGAATATGTATAGGTTCATCATTAGTAAAGCAGTGACTAGTAGGATCACCCAAGATCGTTGCATGTATACGCCTAACATATCCACCTGTCCCGCCCCGTATGCCTGCCCGCATAACGTCTCCAACGCGCTCCCCATCCCGAGCTGCGGGTTAAAATAAAAAGTCAGATAAATTATTACACTACTAGAAAACTGGATATTTGCATCGCAGTTTACCAATCACAAATTTTGTGACTAGATTGATGCGGGCGCTAGTTTTAATGCAACAAATGTGATTTCGGTTGCAAAATTTAAGTTCTTATTTTTTTTTATAGCAAATGACCAGCTTTCTAGTAGTGTCATAACTTTTATGAATTGGATCAATTATTACACTACTAGAAAGTTGGTCATTTGCATCCAAGTTGACCGATCACAAATTTGCGACTGGTTTGTATTTGCTAGTTTTGCGACTAGTGTGATCTCAGCGAAAAAACAGTCGCAAAACTAGGGACCTTATTTGGTCATAGATGCCCAGTTTTTTAGTAGCCTAATTTATCATAGGGAACTGCGCTGCCAAAAAACTGGGTAGTTTGCATGTTGCAAACAAATATTACAAATAACAAACTTTGAGACAATTTCGGTAGCAAGTAGACAGTTTTCTAGCAGTGTTACATATGTTATAAATCATGTAACACGTACGAACCATGATTCCTAACGAGAACCCGGCGATAACGGAGTTTTCGACGGAGAAAGCCGCGAGATCAAGAGTTCCAACATGACCCGCAAACGTTTGAGTGACCGCGCCAAGAGAGTATCGACACACGGATGTGAAGATAGCCGGTCCAGCGAGGTACCATAGCTTTTTTGATTCGATACGGAACTGGACAAGCAGTTCCTTTACTCCAGTGATCGGAGGAATATCATCGGTACCGGACCGAAAGGTTATGGTATTTTTAGAGGTTAGAAGTGGCACGTTTGGGTCGGTATCCATGGACCAAGTTATGTTTTTTTTTAAGTGGTGGATTGCATCCACTTATAAAGAGATAATATTTGTATATGAAACATCTACCTACCACCTTCCAATGATTCGGGCAGTAGTAAATTGTAACATCATCGTTCACACAAATTAAGAAAAAAAAAAGAAAAAGAAAAAAAAAAGAAGAGATGATGATGATGAAAGATGATATTTTTATAAAGAAGATATTTTTTATATAATTCTTTGATGCTAATGTTATAAACACTAATGTACAAAAAGTAATATTCAAGTTAGAATTTATGAGCTGTTTGAAAAGAGTGGTTAAAATGTGAGAGTGTAGTTTTACGTGTGGAACATGTGTTTTACACAATTAAAAAGTAAGTTACTGCTCAGGTACTTATCTTAGTTTTCATTTTTACTAAAATAATTATTATTAGACTTTTATAACGTAATAATAATTACTCTAGTTTAGAATGTTACTCAAATTTGATAGAATAATTAGTCACCAAATATAAGAATAAGACTGTTTGTAGTGGTAAAAAAATTTCAAGCCTTTTACTTGAGCATTTTTAGATAAGTGTCATGTGGGTTTTATGAACAAAGTGGTTTTTTGTATTGAAATTGTGTCTCTATCAACAATACATCAAGGCTTTTATATAGGCTTACATATGACTAAGATTATGAAGTCAATGGTTGACTAAGTATAATGTACAATATAATACAATGGCTAAAATCATGGAGTCAATGGTCGACTAAGAGACTTGACTTGACTTGATTTATTTTATGGAGTCAATGGTTGACTAAGAGATTTGACTTGACTTGACTTGATTTATGTTGTTAATACGCCCCCGCAAGATGGAGGATCCGTTGGAGACTCCAATCTTGGACCGAAAATATAGGAAGGGTGCATGTGCAAGCGGTTTGGTGAGCACATCCGCGAGTTGATCCTTGGAGCTGACATGAAGAACTTTGAGTTGCCCGGAATTGACTTGTTCCCGCACAAAGTGATAGTCCAGAGTGACGTGTTTCATGCGGGAATGGTAAACAGGATTTGCACATACATAAGTAGCTCCAGTGTTGTCACAGTAAAGCGACAGGGTGCTCTTAATTGGGAGCCCGAGTTCACCAAGTAAATTTTTAACCCATGAGAGTTCAGCCGTAACATTAGTGAGTGCTTTGTACTCAGCTTCGGTAGATGATCTAGAGACAATTTTTTGTCTAGCAGATTTCCAAGAGATGATATTGGACCCAAGATATATGAGATATGCTGTAGTGGACCGTCCCCCATCATTAATACCGCCCAGTCCGAATCCGAAAACGCCTGCAAGTTTAGGTTAGTATTGCGTTTCAAGAACAACCCATGATGGACCGTTCCTTTCAAATAGCGGAGTACCCGTTTGAGAGCTAGCCAGTGTGATTGTTTAGGTGAGTGCATGAATTGAGATAATTTATTGGCGGAAAAGGAGATGTCAGGACGTGTGAAGGCAAGATACTACAAAGTGCCTATAAGTTGGCGGTAGGGAGTGGGATCGACTGGGGGAGTGGAGTCAAAGGAAGAAAGAGATTCGAAAGTGCTTAAAGGAGTGAGAACCTCTTTTGCACCATCCATTTTAAAGGTGGTAAGAATATCTTGAATGTGGCGATGTTGGGAAATAAATAGACCATGAGGCGTAGGAATGACTTCGATTCCTAGAAAATGATGGAGAGGGCCTAAGTCTTTAATAGAGAATTGGTTGCTTAGGGCTTGAACAAAGGAATCCATAAATGGATTGTGATTGCCGGTGAGGACAATGTCGTCAACGTACACAAGGAGGTAGCAAGTGATGTTGTTGAGATTGTATACAAAGAGAGAGGGGTCAGAAATGCATTTTTAAAGCCAAAACGAGTGAGAAAGTTGGTTAGTTTGATGTACCAAGCACGCGGTGCTTGCTTAAGCCCGTAGAGGGATTTTTTGAGTTTGTAAATGTGACGTGGGAATTCCGTATTGGTGAACCCGGGAGGTTGCACCATAAAGACATCTTCGTGAAGAGTCCCATGAAGAAACGCATTATTAACGTCTAGTTGATGTAAAGACCACCCTTTTGAAAGAGCAATAGAGAGAACGGTGCGAATGGTAACGGGTTTAGTAACGGGACTAAATGTTTCATGATAGTCTTTTCCATATTGTTGGTGAAACCCTTTGGCAACTAGACGGGCTTTGTACTTGTCAATCGTGCAATCGGGTTTGCGTTTGATTTGGAATACCCATTTGCAACCAATGAGAGTTTGGGTTGTGAGAGGGACAAGTTCCAAGTGTTGTTATGAAGGAGAGCATTATACTCAAGATCCATGGCATGGCGCCAATCCGGATCTTTCAAGGCTTGAGTATAAGTGGATGGTTCAAGAGAAACGGGTAGAGGGTGAATGGTGGTAGAGTTGACAAAGTTGGGGTTGTAATACTTTGAGTTGGGTTTTGGTTGTCGACGAGGTGGTTGAGGCTTATGTGGAGGTGAGTTCGTGGGATCATCGGATGTGTTGGATGAACACATTGGTGAGCTGGGGTCGGTGGAGTGGGAGGCGGTTGGGGTAGGGGTAGGGGTGGTGCTATCAGGTGGAGTTGGTGGGCCGGTTGGTGAGGGTGTCTCGGTGGGCTGGGGTGTAGGGCCTGTTGTGTGAGAGGTTGGGTTGTTTGGGCCTGTTGTGTGGGAGGTTGGGTTGTTTGGGCCTATTGTGTGGGAGGGTGGGTTGTGTGCAGGAGGTAGAGGAGGTGGGCCGTGGGTTTGTGGAGTAGGGGTTTGGGCTTCGGGTGATGTGGGCTGTGGAGTAGGGTTGGATGATGCAAGATGTTTGGGTCTGGAGTGGGTTGGTTAGAAGAAGAGGTTGATTGGGGCGATTGGTATGCGGATAGGAAGGAGTCAAATGACATGTGTTTGGGTTGGGGGTTTGAGATGGAAAAATATGTGGGATAAATTCAACGTGGCGAGAGTGGTATAGTTTGTGACTAGTAGGGTCATAGCATTTGAATGCCTATTTGGAGGATGAGTACCCAAGAAATATGCACGCTGTTAAACGGGAGTGGAGTTTGGTAGTAGCATAGGGTCGCAACCATGGGTAGCAAAGACAACCAAATGGTTTGAGTTTGGAATAAGTAGGAGCGGTTTTGAACAACATATCGTATGGAGATTTGTTGTTAAGGATGGGTGTAGGCAAACGGTTGATTAGGTGGGTTGCGGTTTGAAAGGCCTGGGACCACAAATGTTGTGGTAAGTGGGAGTAGTGGAGTAATGCGAGGCCGGTTTCCACAACGTGTCGGTGACGTCGTTCGGCAATACCGTTTTGTTCCGGTGTGTGAGGTGGTGTCGTGTAATGGGAGATACCTTGAGAGGCAAGATAAGGTGAAAGACCAACATATTCACCCCCATTATCAGTGAACAACGCAACAATGTTGGTTTTGAAAAAAATTTAACAAGAGATTTAAATTGTGGAAAAAGAATTTTGACATCGGATTTTTGTTTGATTAGGTATAACCAAATGTATTTGGAAAAATAGTCTACAAAAATGACATAGTATTTAAAGCAATCGATTGACGTTTTTACGGGACCCCATACGTCGGAGTAGAAAAGTTGTAGAGGTTGATTGGAAACAAAAGAGTTTTTGCCAAAAGGTAGTTTGTGGCTTTTATGTAGGGAACATGAAGTACAATGAAAAGACTCATGGGTCACCTTATTAAAACGAAGTCCCAATCTAGAAATTAAAGACTTGAACACTTGAAGCGATGGATGTCCAAGTTTGTGGTGCCACATGAGAAGAGAGTTTGTTTAGGTGTTGTTGACTTGAGGAGACAAGGAGATAGGTCCATAGTAGACATCATTGACGTTCACTCCCCGCATGAGGCGCGCCCCCGTGCGTAGATCCTTGACAAAAAAATGATAGGGAAAAAATTCAACGGAAACACGATTAGTACGACAAAATTTGGCAACGGAAATAAGATTATTTCGAATATTAGAAGCAATTAAAATGTTGTTTAAAAAAAGTGGGCGAGATTTTGTTGGAATAGTTGTTTGAGCAATATGAGTTATAGGGAGAGTTTTACCATCACCTAGCACGATCTTATCGGGTCCTCCGTATTCGGAAAGAACGGAAAATTGTTGGTTGTTGTTCGCGGTGTTGTTGGACGCACCGGTGTCCCACATCCAAGATGAGGTTGTAGCCGTTGGGTGAGGGGTGGTGTAGTTAACCACCGGGGTGGTGGTATTTTGAGGCGAGACATTGTGTTCTCGTAGGAAGCGACTAAGTTTGCGACAATCTTTAGTGTCTTGTCCGGGAATGTTACAATAGTAGCAATAGGTGTTATTGTTGCGAGTCGGGCGAGTGTTGGTATTGGTAGTTTGAGGTGGCCCTTGGTTTCGGGTTGTGGCGGCGGTAATGTGGGTAATTTGTTTGGCCATGGTGAATCGAAAGAAAAAAAAGGCAGAATGCGGACAGAAGGTGTCTGTCGAGTAGGTTGGGATCGAAGATGGCTCAAGGGAGCTTTTAGGCTCTTGATACCATATGAACAAAGTGGTTTTTTTGTATTGAAATTGTGCGTCTATCAACAATACATCAAGGCCTTTATATAGGCTTACATATGACTAAGATTATGGAGTCAATGGTTGACTAAGTATAATGTACAATATAATACAATGGCTAAAATCATGGAGTCAATGGTTGACTAAGAGACTTGACTTGACTTGATTTATGTTATGGAGTCAATGGTTGACTAAGAGATTTGACTTGACTTGACTTGATTTATGTTGTTAATAGGTTTAACTAGGGGCTTGAAATTAACACAGGGTTTAGTGGTGTGAATGTTTGTATATAAAAATATTAAATTTAATATATATAAAAAAAGAGAGTAGTTGTTGTTGAAGGTGGCTGTGAGGTGGAAGGAGTTGATTGATTGAACAAGTGTCCCTCCCCCGTGGAATATTTCACTCCACTCTCTTCTGCTCACCTTTAGCGCCCCTTTCACATAGGGGAGAGGGGTGTGCTGGGTTGTTTTGGGTGCGAAATGCCCATTTTCACGCCCATTTCATGCACCACTACGGGTGGTCTAACTAAAGTAGTTTATCAAAGGGCCTCAAGCCTAGTGGTGTTAAGGTGTTGGATAATACTTTGTCTTTTAAAGTGGCGACGTGTTCAAATCTCATCGAGACAAAATTTAGCCGTTAAAAAAATTACTCTAGTTCAAATGAAAATTAACTTTAGTTATTCTCACATTTTGTACGATAAAACCTATAAATACTTGATATTTACACAACTTATTATTATTAAATAATTAATAAGAATCCTAATAGTATTGGATTTTATAAGAAACTAGTGGAAAATTCGCGCGTTGCCGCGGGATGGTTAAGATAATATATTTTATTGAACAATGCATAAGTGTAGCCGTGTTAACCCACCAAGTTATAGGAAAAGTGTAAAAACATATTGTCTTCCTTCCATTGTCTTTGAATGCAAAACGATGTATATGAAATTAATCAATTTCTCTTCATTGTTCTAACTTTGAAAAGAAACTATATTTTTTTTTTAAGATCCAACATATAAGTTCTTATAACTTTTCATGCTACACTATCTAAATTGTCCAACCATATGTCCTTAACTTCCAACATCTAAGGGATGATGTGTACATAGAACACCCAAGTATAAAAAAAGATTTTACTATATATGAAAATGAACTTGTTTGACCATCCAAATTTAGTCATCAGCACTGTTCTCAAAACTAAAAATGAGCATAGATAGTTTTTATTCCCAAATCTTTATATATAATTTTCCACAAATTTAGACCAAACCACCATATGGATACGTATTGTCAAGCATGAAGTCAAAACCAAATATGAGCATAGAAACCAAAACAGAATAGATAAACCAAAACATAACCATTCGATATCAGTATAAACAAGTAAACAGATAAGTAAAGAAGTATCAACATGACATTTATTTTAATAAACAAATCAAGTTTAACCTGGAAGATGAACTTGCAGATACAGTCCACTTTCGGATCGTGTCGACGTTTTGCCAGATTCGTTACAACTGATTAGTCTTTTCAGCGTCCTCAGTCGCACCTTGTCGTTCTTATTAAATAAAAAAAAAACTTATCAACAGAAAATCAAAACGTACCGTACTACTTGGCGTTGTTTGCACGTCACTATGTACAACCATTAACGCTTTGCAAATCAAAACGTATCGTACTACTTGGCATTGTGTGTGCGTCACTTCGTACCACCATTAACGCTCTACAAAGTTGCTTCTTTTATCTTTCTGCGTGTTCTTCTGACCATCACAAGAAAAAAAAAGTAGTTGTACATGTCAATGGTTGGAAGAAAAACCTTGTAAAGATAAGGAGTTAATTTTTAATATAAGTGATTATCTTCTAGAGGCATTTAGGGAAGAAAAGTGATAAAATTTAGAAAATTATAAAGAAACCCTTGGTATATCATCTTAACTTTGGACAGTTTGAACATATTTGCTCATGACTCCTCCTTTATAATGTAGTATACTAGTATAGATTATAAATTATGAAAAAATCTAAAATTGATCATAAAACATTGATGCGTTTTTTAAATTTTACTGAATACGTTTGTTTATAAATTGTTTTAAACTTAATTATAAGATTATATATATATATATATATATATATATATATATTCAAATTCGATTCTCATGAGACCTTTGATTGATAATATTAAATAGTGAGATATTAAACAGTTTCACATGTCTCGGACAATAGCGACGAGGTCGTCTTTTTTAATTTTCTCATTTTACATACGTTCCACCACTTAACGTGAAGCTCACATTCATTATGATCCCTAAAAAGCCATAAGTTGCTAACGATCTCTCTCAACAGAATCTCATGAAATCTTTTCTAACCTAGACACATTTTTTTTATGAAAGCTTGTTTTAAGCATGAGGGTTATAATAACAATCGAGTACTTAGATCACAAGAAATTGATGGTATTTTTAATTCCAATTTAATATTAGGCTATTTATTAAATTGATGGTGGCGGGAAATTTTTCGGGGGAGAGTCCTAGCGCCCTACTGCACAAGGAGGTATTTAGCCTTTCAAAGGGCCGGCCACTCCCGCGACACGGGGCTTTGCCTGTCTGATGTCGTTGAGTGTGTGGCTAGGGGGACCTGTTTGGGCCAACGTGATGATCTATGGCATGCAAATTGAAAGTCACCTCTCAAAAAAAAAAAAAATTATAGTGTAATAGTGCTCAGGTACTTATCTTAACTAAAGTAGTTTTCATTTTTACTAGAATAATTATTATTAGGCTCTTTATAGCGTAATAATAATTACTATAGTTTAAAATGTTACTCTAATTTGATAGAATAATTAGTCATCAAATATAAGAATAAGACCGTTTGTAGTGGTAAAAAAATTTCAAGCTTTTTATTTGAGCATTTTTTGACAAGTATCATGTGGGTTTAACTAGGGGCTTGAAATTAATAAGGGGTGTAGTGGTGTGGTGTGAATGTCTATATATAAAAAATATTAAGAGGGTGTTTGGGATTGCGTTTTGAATCTGATTTATAGATTATTGCGTTTTGAAAACGCAGATAATCAGTTTTTTAGTGTTTGGAATTGCGTTTTAAAAACGCAGATAATTAGTTTTTTAGGCTACCAAAACGCAATAATCTATAAGTAGCCCCACCCCTACTTTTTCAAAACGCATAATCTGTTTTGAATGATCAATCCCAAACACCCCCCCCTAAATTTCATATAAGAAAAGAGAGAGTGGTTGTTGAAGGTGGCTCTAAGGTGGAAGGAGTTGATTGGTTGAACAAGTGCCCCTCTCCCGTGAAATATTTCACTCCACTCTCTTCTGCTCACCTTTAGCCCCCCTTTCACGTAGGGGGAGGGGTCTGTTGGGCTGTTTTGGGTGCGAAATGCCCCCTTTCACGCCCATTTCATGCACCACTACGGGTGGTCTAACTAAAGTAGTTTATCAAAGGGCCTCAAGCCTAGTGGTGTTAAGGTGTTGGATAATACTTTGTCTTTTAAAGTGACGATGTGTTCAAATCTCATCGTGACAAAAAATTTAGCCGTTAAAAAAAATACTCTAGTTCAAATGAAAATTAACTTTAGTTATTCTCACATTTCGTACGATAAAACCTATAAATACTTGATATTTACACAACTTATTATTATTAAATAATTAATAAGAATCCTAATAGTATTGGATTTTATAAGAAATTATAAATTATGAAAAAATCTAAAATTGATCATAAAAATATTGATGCGTTTTTTAAATTTTACTGAATACGCTTGTTTATAAATTGTTTTAAACTTAATTACAAGATTATATATATTCAAATTCGACTCTCACGTGACTTTTGATTGATAATATTAAATAGTGAGATATCAAACAGTTTCAGATGTCTCAGACACTAGCGATGAGGTCGTCTTTTTTAATTTTCTCATTTTACATACGTTCCACCACTTAACGAGAAACTCACATTCATTATGATCCCTAAAAAAGCCATAAGTTGCTAACGATCTCTCTCAACCGAATCTCATGAAATCTTTTCTAACCTAGACACATTTTTTTTAATGAAAGTTTGTTTTAAGCATGAGGATTATAATAACAATCAAGTACTTAGATCACAAGAAATTGATGGTATTTTTAATTCCAATTTAATATTGCATTAAAGTACGTTATTAATTTCTCAATTGGTGTTCAAGGTGAATTTAGAGTGTAATTAGCCGGTAAAAAAAGTACCTAATCTCTACCATTTTCGAAGGAGAGTGTAATTAGCCGGTCAAAAAGAAGTACGCTAATCTCTACAATTTCCACTCCGCTGTCATTTTCACACACCAAATCACTACTAGCCGCACTATATGGTACTTTACCTAAAACTTTTTTTTTTTTCGTTTTTAAATTTTAAATAATTTAAACAATTAAACTAGTTAAAAAATATAATTCTAATAAATTATAGAATAAACTGTCAAAATGGCCCCTGATGTTTGGCTTAAAATGTCACTTTAGACAGAAAAAGTTTTTTTTTTCTTCTCTTTTTTTATCACTGAAACCAGTGGTTTCATTTTGAACCAATTTTTAAACGTCGTTATAATACTCAGTTAAGGTCAGGGGCAAAATAGTCATTTCAGGCTAAAAGTTTTAAAAATCTCTTTTAACCATTCTTCCACCTCAGTCGATTGATTTCTTTACCTTCCCTCAACCCTGTAAAAAACCCTAACCCCTCTTTCCTTCTCATCTTCGTATTTATCAACTCGACACCAATAATCGAACTTCGAATTTCCAATGTGGAAGTTGCGAGACAATGATGTTGCTTTCAATCCTCACCTCGAATACGTAAGTTATTGATGTTCGACGAGTTTGATGTTCGATACTCTTTTCAACGAATTTTGAGTTAAAGGTTTATTTTTTATTTTATTTTTTGTTTTCAGGTAACAATCCTAATACTTTTACAGTGGAGTTGCATTATGGGGGCGAGCTTAGTGATTTTTCAAAAACTAAATAACATGGAGGTAAATTGGCGTATATTGACAATGTGGATTCTAATGTTTCAGCCATGCTTAATGATATGGTCTTAGCAATTGGGTATTCAGAAGAGGAAGTTTTTTCTAATTTTAGGTATTATTTTAGAGTGCCATGTGAGGATTTAGAGTTTAGGTTAAGAACATTGAACACTGATTCTAATTTTAATAGAATGCTGACAATTGCTGCAACGAATAAGGTGATAGAAGTTTATATTCAACCTATTGTATCAGTTGGCAATTCAGGTAATCTAACACAGCCTGATCCTAGTGATATAGGTGTGATAACCCGGGCTAATCCTACTCAGGAAGATGATGAGGGTAGTGATGGTGGTAGTGATGATGGTAGGGATGAGGATAGTGATAGTGGTAGTGATGATGGTAGTAGTAGTGATGGTAGGACTAGTTCTTATGTACTTACAGAACATGTGAGACAAGTTGTGGCTATTAAGAAGAACAATGTAAATCAGGCTACTCATGTAAATCCTGATCCAGATGATGGTGATTACATGCCCAATGATGGCCATAGTGATGGTAGTAGTGATAAGGGTAGTGATGAGGGTAGCCGAGAGGATGGTGAGGATAGGGACTATATAGTTCACGAGGAAAATGCAGATGATGATATTGATGTAAACATTGATGAATATGAGTTTGCTGTTGACTTTGACATTGACTTAGACTTAGATAATTTTGACAGTTTAAGTGATGATGAAGACAACACCACACCGCACATAGCTGTTAGAGACAGTAGAAAAAAAAAAAAAGAAAGGTAGAAAAGCATATGGTGCATAAGGGACTGCAGATAGCCCATTCTCTCTTGGACAATGTTTTTGTCACACCATCAAATTCCACATGCAGGGTTTTACCGCAAGGCGCGTGACACACTAGGATCCAAGTCAACGGTCATAATAAACGACAACTATATGTAAAATAAGTAAACCGAAACCATGAAGTTTCATAACACAAAACTGTTAGCGGAAGCTGAAATATGTTTACAATCCATAATAAAATAAACGTAGACTGAAATTGTTTGAAAACATGCAACTAAATTCTAGACACCGTTTAAGACCCAGTGCACCTAGTCTATGTACTGCTACCTTAGCGACATGAGAAAACATGCCAAAAATGTCAACATATAATGCTGGTGAGTTCACAGGTTTTTATAAAACGTTTCCAAGTTTAAAAGATCAATCTCGTTACTACTATGTTATAAGAACGTTAGCTAGACGTTAAGTACCGTTACTACTACTGTTGGCAAACCATTACCTGACACCGCTCAATGTACGCCCGAATGTACTACCGTCATCCATGGTATACGTAAAGAGACAATATGCACCCGTCCGACCTCCAGTCGACCCGAGTGGGGCTGGTCACACCCAAATAGATCTATCCACATTCACCTCGTTGTGCTACCTCGCACATTCATGGTTCCCTTCGGGACTTTGTGAAACTTCTGATGGTTTGAAAGTTGACTTAATGACTGTATTAGGAGTCCATGGTGCTGGATCCTCATCATCAAACTTTTGATCACCATAATAAGTAGGTTTAGATGAAGTGACAGTCTTTTCAGGTCCGAAATGGAAGCTGTCAAGGTCAAAGAGTTCAGCAGGATGTGCTGGAATGAGAGTGTGTTTTGACTTATTGAACTTGACATTCAGTGTTTCTTCTACAACTTGGTTCTTGAGTTAAAAACCTTGTAGGCTTTTCTAGTGGAAGAGTAACCAAGAAAATAACCTGAATCAACTTTAGCAGCAAACTTTGAAATAGATTCTCTAATGTTTAGAATGAAACATTAACATCCAAAAGCCCTGAAAAAGGATATAAGGGGCATAATGCCATGAAGAACTTCATAGGCAGTTTTGGAGTGTCTCTTGTTGACAATGACTCTATTCTGAACATAACATGCAGTGTTGACTGCTTCAGCCCAGAAATACAATGGTAGGCCTGAATCAGCTAACATTGTTCTTGCTTCTTCAATTAGTGTCCTGTTCTTCCTTTCTACTACGCCATTTTGTTAAGGAGTTCTGGGAACACTGAATTGTCTAATAATCCCTTTAGAAAAACAGAATTCATCCAGAGTTTTGTTCCTGAACTCTGTCCCATTATCACTTCTAATGGCTTTGACAGATAGAGAATATTGTTTCTCTATTTGTAGAATGAAGAACTTGATGATTTCAGCTGCCCCATCCTTTGAAAATAAGAAGAATACCCATGTGAATCTTGAATAGTCATCAAAGATGACTAAGCAATACTTCTTCTTACCAAGGCTCATGATTTTGATTTTTACTGGCCCAAATAAGTCCATATGGAGTAGTTGAAGACATGCAGTTGTTTTAGATTCTTCAATAGACTAATAGGAGGACTTATGCTGTTTTCCCTTTAAACAGGATACACAATGTTCTTGACACTGGTATACTTTCAAGGGTAGATCTCTGACCAAGCCCATTTTTGTGATTTTATTTATGGTTTTAAAGTTCACATGGCCAAGTCTCTTGTGCCAGAGATCAGTTTCTGAAGTTGATGCCCTTGAGAAGAAACAGGCAGTGTTGTTCAGTACTTTGTCCTTTTCAATGTCCACTGCATAGACATTGCCACATCTTTTGGCTATCAACAAAGTATGATCTTCAATGATCTTCTTTATCAGCTTCTGGCCTTATGGTGATATGATCTTGCATGCTGTCTTTGTGAAAAAGGAAGAATATCCTTTATCACACATTTGTGACACACTCAGCAAGTTGTACTCAAGGTTTTCAACCAGATTGACCTTGTCAAACTGTATTTTGCCTGAAGAGACATTGCCATGTCCTAGCACATATCCCTTGGCATTGTTCCCAAAGGATATAGATCCTTCTCTTTGACTGATAAAATTGTTTATCAGGTATCTGCATCCTGTCATGTGCATTGAGCCTCCACTGTCAACATACCAAATGTTATTTAAGCCTCTGGAGACCCTCTGCACAAAGTAGCAAATTAGTTAGATTTGGGAACCCAAGCCAGTTTGGCTTTGGGTTTGCTCTTGAGAACATTAACAGTTTGTTCTTGACCAGGTTGAGGAATCCATGTCTTTTTGGCAATGGATTTTTCATTAAAAGCAATAGTGGTATCCTTTTGAGGACCACCATCAACCTTGGTCATCAGTATTTGTACCATATTCATGAGATCTTTAATCTCAGCAGTTTGTGAAACTGCTGATGATTTAGGTCTAACTACTGAAAGAGAATTTTGAGAAAAAGACTGTTGTTGAGATTTTATCTTTTTCTGAGAAAAGGTGTTGCCTGGTTGTTGTTTCTTGGGAAGGAAAGTTTCTTCAAAATCATTGTTGAGTTGTTTTCCCACAACCAGTTGTGAATTTTTCTTGTTATACTGAATTCCTTTTCTGTATCTACAAAATTCTGTTTTGTGGTTAAACAAACCACAGATTTCACATTATTTTTCCTTTTCTTTGTCATTTAAAGGCAAACTTCTGACTGTCTTGATTTAATTTAGGTCATCAGTAGTTTTCAGGTTCTCAACTCCTGATGTAGATGAAACTACTGATGGCTTAAAGTTAGATTTTATCAGTACTTCTAAAGATCTTTCTTTTTGAGTGTTTAGAAAGTTTTCATGAAAAGATGTGCAATCTTTCTCTTCAGAAGTTTCATTTTGAACAATTTTTCTCCCATATTCAGTAGTTTTGGGAGAAAAGTCAGTTGGTGTTTCAGTGTGATTGTACCCTATGCCAAACCTAACATTTGATGCACTTTGTTTGTTAAGCAGCAGTTGGTACCCTTTACATGACTCACCCCATTTCTCACAGTCAACCTTGGTGTCAGCAAGCTCGTTTCTGACATTTCCTAGGTCTTCAATCATGATTTTAAGTTGTGGTTGGGTTTCAATAGCATTGTTAGTTAATTTAGAATTTTCTTTTGATTTAGCAGCAAGCTTTCTTTCTAAATGACATTTCATTTGAGTAAATTTTCTCTCAGAGTCATTGGCTTTTCCTTGTAAATGCACATTAGTCTCTCTTATGAGAGCAAAAGATTCTTTACATGAGTTTGAACAAAGTTTTGTTAAAAATTCTTTTGATACCTGAGACAGGGCAGATTTTGAGGTGCAGCCCTCAAATGCCATTAAGGCAAAATTCTTTCTGCCATTGTCAGGTTCTCCCCAGTTGATGTCAAACATTTTGTTGTCTGCATCAGGATTGCACTCAGTTGTATCAAAAGGAAGACTGCTCCCGTCAACATACCCTGAAGTGAACAGACTTTGTTGTGAGGGTTGCTGTGTTTGTGGAGGTTGTTGAGCAACTGGAATGGAAGGGATTGATTGTTGGCTCTGCATTTGTTGAGCAGGCATCTGTACATATTGTATGTGGCACATATTGGATTTGTGGAGCTTGTGCCTGTACAAAATGTGCACTTCCCTGTGTTCCATTATTCCTATTATAACTAGGGTTAAACTGATTTCCAGACTGAGATTGGTTATAGCTAGAGCTTCTACATTCTCTAGCAAAGTGTCCCAACTTCTGACACTTGTGACATCTAAGCTTAGATTTGTCAAAACCAATTTTTGTAGAACTGTTCAGTCCTGGAAATTTCCTTCCTGACCTTTTATAAAATTTGTTTGTTTTTATACTTAACATGGCCAGTTGGTGTAAAATGTCCATTTCTTCTAAGTCATCACTGCTAAAATTTTTCAATTCATCCATGATAAAACACATGTTATCAATAGTTTGACTATATTCATCATTGTCATAAGTTGGGAATGATCTTTCTGATGAGATCCTAGCAGTTATGTCAATTTGGTCAAAAGATCCAAAACTATTTGAACAAGTGGGTGAGTCTTGTCCTAACAGTGATGTACTACCTGGTAAATAGTCATCAGCTGTTTTGCAAGAACTTTGCAACTTTTTCTTTTGATCAATTTCTCTTTCAAAAGTTAGCAATCTCCCATGTAATTTTGTAAGAGTGGGGGAGTTAAAGTCTGGTGAAGATCTGAGAACTATAGAATAAGTTTCCCATTTTTCTGTTAAATACCTTAAAAATCTACGAAGCATAGATACATTTGTATAGGTCTGACCATTTAACTTCAACTCAGATATTAATGAGGAAAATCTTTCAAATTGTTGTGTTAAAGTTTCCCCATTAATGTGAGTAAATGTTTCATATTGTTGAGCCATGATTTCTCTAGTGTTGGCAATCACCTCTTCAGTTCCTCCAAACTGTTCTTTTAGGCAATCCCAAAGCTCATTGGCACTTTCACAGTGTAAAAGTCCAGAGTAGATTTCATTTGGGAGTGCCATTGCCAACATAGAGAAAGCTTTAGCATCAAGCTCAAGTTTTAGAAAATCTTATTCTGTGTAGTCTTTTGGGTCCTTTGGTATTTCAACTTTAGTTTCAAGGTTAATATTTACTGGTTTGTGAGGACCATATATCACAGATTTCCAACAACCGTGTTGGTCTGAGACAAAGTATGAGCCATCATTTTCTGCCATATGTTATATTCAGAATGAACAAGCATAACAGGTTTATTGGCAGAACCAGTATTATGTGGATCCATTTTAAAGAGTATTGTTTTGTCAAATATCTCTCAAAGTGATGGATGTTGAAAAAGAGAACTTTTAATCCTTTATTGAATATCAATAAGAGCCTGTGTCTGATTCTTAATTTGTTAGATTGATATTTGATCAGATAAACCAGGGCTCTGATACCAATTGTTTGATCAGTGTGCTCTTTAACAATTTACTTGCTTGTGAATACTTATGTGTTTTGCAAGTTTTAATCAGTTTTGCATAGCGGAATAAGTATATAAAGTTTCACTATCAACAGGAGTTATTACTCCCCCTGGATGTTTGCAAACTAAAGACAAGTTAATGAGAATCTAAGTATTGAATGCGAATGACAATAAATAAGCTGATAGATTCTCAGTTAATGAAATGGAAATAACAAGAATAAGCTTTGAAGGATTTCAGTTTTCAATTAAAATCGATGTCTAAAATAGAGGGATGAACCCATCTATTTATAGACTTACAAATGCATGAACCTTGTTACAAAAGCAAGCCTGCAACAAGTTGCAGTCTTGGAACTTGTACAAAATGATAAAGTAATAATAAACAATTAAACTACTGAAACATTAGGCGGTGGAAAGATTCTATTACAAGTGCTGATGAATGAAAAACTACTGATGAATAGTTTGTCTTCAGTAGTTTGTCTGGTTTGACTTCAGAACATCTGATCTAGCTTCTTCAGTACTTGTTGAATCCTTCATCATTACTTGTGTCTTCTTTCTTCAGTAATTCTATACTTAGAATAATTTGGCAGAATTATGAATTAGACTAAGGTTTGCAAAAGTGGTTTCTTCAATCCTTTCTGTCCTTACACAAGTAATTTATCATTTTTCAACAAAAAATTATTTTAAAAATTTTCTGAAATCAGGCTTTTCAAAATTTTTTACACCTTAAAATTTGAAAAATATTATCCAAAAATTCAAAATTCGTGGGTTCCAATGTGGAAATAACCAGGTTCGACCCTTTAATCTGACTCGAATGTGAAACTTGAAACATACAAAACTCACTTTCGACCACTTAACTCCACGTTCGACCTCCCGTAAGGTCGAATGTACAAAAAATGGTCGAATGAAAAACAGTACTCACTGAAAATTTTGGTTCGACCTAAAAAACACACTGGTTCGACCTAAAATCAGTTGGTTCGACCTAAAATACTCTAGGTTCGACCCCTCGAAGCTCACATTCGACCTTTTCAGGTCTGTTCATCATCTTCAACCTCAAGAACACGAATCTGATCGGTTTTTGACAAAATTTTCACCAAATGTAATGATTTTGGATAGGTTTTGTGCGGATTTCAATTTAGACAAACATGTGTGAAAGAATTTTTGATAATAACATCAAATTCAACTCCAATTCAATCAAAAACCATGTTTTTATGAAAAGCTTCAAAATTTCTAGGGTTTTGAACTTTTAAACCTGAATTATAATCTGTTTTCATCAATTCAGATCAATTTGCAATCGTGAAATCGAGCCTACGCTCTGATACCAATTGAGAATTCGTTTTAGGATCGTAATCACGAATACCAACCGTAGGGTGCGGAATCCCCTCCGGTTGTGCAAAATGATATAGAAATCAACGTAAACGATCGTGATGAAAACAGATAACGAATCACCGAGCAATTTCCATAACTTTACTCTTTGTATTAAATCAAATCAAGAATATTACAGATGAAATCCTAGACCTAATACAGAGAATATCACACATACACTGTGACATCCGTCACCCTCGTCTTTCACCTAATTGACAATAATAGCCCCTCAAATATTTCCGTTATAGTTCCTATACCTTTCAACGTTTCAAGTCTGTTAAAACGTGGGTTTCTTTTAAATCTTTAATTTAACAATAGTCTTGGGTAATATCCATTTTTCTTATTCACTTTATTGTTTTTAATAAAAACATAGATTTATTAAATAAATTGATAAAAGATTAAATTTAAAAAGTTTTCAAAACATTTTGGTTAATTTATATTAACTTGGTTAGTGTATTATAAAGGAAAAATTAACTTATTTATACTAAAAACAAACAAGGCTAAACATGAGGGACCTTTTCTGCCAAGTCATTAAAGTTTTTAAAAAAAAAAAGAAAACAAGACTCCCTCCTCTCCTGACCGGCCGTTTTTCCGACGAGAATCCGACAACCTCTCCGGCAAAACCCACACAAGTTTTCTAACGTGTATTCATCCGTTTAAATGTTTCCAAGACATGTCTCCATCAAGTCCTAATAAATTCCGATGATTTAAAGCTTGTAATTAACTCGTTTAAATGTGTTTTAATCGGACCGATGGGGTGTAACGCCCGGAAATAAAGAAGCTAATCAAAGGTCCGTTTCAGACCAACCCTTATATAAACTGAACTCGCCATTGTGTTTCTGCACCGATTTCCTTTGCAAACCCACAAGAAAATCACATAAAAACGAGTTCTAAGCCCCTCAATTCGCAAGAGTTAGTTCGGTCCTAGAAGCTTGTGGTGCGACCTTAATCCGCGACGTGAGTATTTCTTTTACATGTCGTTTTGTTTCTTGATCATCCCTCTTCAAAAGCCCCCTATAACAGACTTGTAATCGAGCTTGAATCGGGTTATTGAATCATAGGGTAGGGTTAGGGTTTATGTGTGATTTGGGGGAAGAAGATGAAGTCTTGGTTATATGTTAAAGGTATTTTAATTCGACATTAATAAACAAAAATTGATGTGGAGTAGTGGTTGATGTGGGGGATTATGTTTCAGACCACTAGGGTTCAATTCCCCTCATCAACGTTTTGAGGTTTTTTTTGGTCAGATTTGGTATTTTTTTCCCTTATTTATTTATATACAAATACATTTATATCTTGAAATATTCATAATAAATCAAATTTCTACCCAAAAATTATAAAAATTTAGGAGTAGCATCTTGGCACCATAAAGAAAATTACCACACTTTTATTTTCTGGAAAATGTCTTATTTTTATATTTTTATTGATTTAATTCATTTAATCATATTTAATTGATAAAAATTCATTTTTAATGACTTTAATCTCAAACTTTATGAGAAATTATTTCTAATCATTATGAACTGAAATAAAAATATTTGGGTCAGAAAACATTTATTTTTATTAATTTTCCTATTTTTAATCAGTTAAACCTTATTTAATCTCGTTAAATCAGTTTTAAACATAAATAAGTTTATAAAAATTATGAGAAAATTATTTTCATTGATTTACATCAGAAAGCATCCATTTTCAATAAAAATAGCATTTTTGGATCATGTCTTGTATTATTAGTATTATTTATCAATTACGACATAATTAAACGTTTATTTATTTATACTATTACAACATCTATTTTATAAATACTTTTCTTATAAAATAGAAATATTTCTTTGTTGGAAAGTCTTAGTTATTATTTGTTGGATCATTGTGCAACTTATAATTTATACATTTATAATTATTGAATTTATTTACAATAATTAGTAAAGTAATTAATTACATTATTTTGTGAACATACGTTTTATCTAAATATTCAATTAGTAATAAATATATTACCTACACCACATTTATAAACTTTGCCATATCATTTTTGATAAACAACTTCTACATTAATTTGGCTTATCATAAATACTCTAATTCCCCAAATCGACGTAGCAAACCCTAATGCCTTAGACCCTAGATACCTTAGACTTTTTAGACATTTCCTTATTAGTACTCTCATACATTATAGGTTGGATTCTTCGGAATTCCCATTACTTAGCTCACGACCGCTTAAGTTGGATCTTAATCGCTTTCGCAAACTGTGAGTATATCTTTCCCCTTTTTACCGTTTTACCATTTTGGGGTGACTCATGTACTTAATATCAAGTTTCTATTTCATTTTACTAAATGAAATTCTCATGTGTGTTTGCTTTATGTTAATTTGTGTGTCTATGACTTGTCAAAATCATTAACCTTTGAGGGCCTGGCATTTCAATGAATAGATCTATGGTATATACCCCTTGTGACTCTGTTGAGAGACCTTGGTCATTGTCTTGTGATTCATATTACTTAAAAATGTTTTGATTCTTGATTCTTGATACATTCATAGGGTTGATTTTGAACGGATATTAGTTATTACATAATTGCAAACAATATACAACACGTGAATTGCGAAACTCTTTTTCTACTATATGTATTCAAACAGGGTATGCTCACCAATACATTTTTGTATTGACATATACTATTTTCGTACATGTTTCAGGTTATTATTGAGACGTTTCTTTTAAGCTTTTGGATTTATATTTAAGCTTTGATTTCATTGTAATCTAGTTAGACTTGACGCTTTAAAATCATTGTACTTTGTATTTTTTTTCCCTTTCAATGTAATAAACTATTTAATTCAATGTATTCAAATTTACACTTTAGTACCATGAGCTATTGAGCAATCGTTACTACGTGACACCTCGATGTTTCCGCCATCGGTTGGGGTGTTACATACACAAACTAGGGAAAAGCTCCAAATGATAACTCTGCACATCAAAATAGCTAACTTTCCCCTATTTATAGCCTTCCACCTTCGCCCCTTTCAAGAGGTCGAAAGTGTTCATTCGACCCCTCGTGGGTTCGAATGAAACCTTCTATATACTTTCAATCACATTCGACCTGTGTTGAGCTACATTCGACCCCCCGTGGGTTCGAACGTGTCTACTAATACTCAACATCTTCATAATCTTAGTTGTTTTCTGATTATCTGAACCTTCGACATTAAGTACTGGATCACTAGCTGGGGACATACATGAATAATGCACTTACAATGATGATAGATGAATCGGACGGCTTCCCGAGCTTGTTCCTCGCCTTTGCAGCAGTTCGTTAGCCCCAGAAATCGCCCAAACTCGTCCAGAAATTACCCAATATCTGATCAGTGTATTCTGCTCTGTTTTTATACAAGTCTTGGTTTTGTGCACGGTCGTGCATGTAACATCGCGTTATTTTTACTTTTCATGTATTTTAAATTCTTTACTTAACAAATTCCAAGTTCGCCTTTATTCGCTTCTTTTATGTTACTCCTACCAATTCGTGACGAGTCGTCATTAAAATTTATCCTATTCAATTTAGGCGTTATAACAAGAAACCTTACTTAGTTAAGATCTTAATATATACTTATTATTAATAAAACATATATATATATATATATATATTTAATAAATGCTAAAAAAAAATAACATAATATGAAACATTTGCTTTTGACTTTAAGTAACAAATACACCATTTCAAAAATTTAGTCCATACATTTTTTTTATTTATGATTTTATTTATTTATTTTTTTAAAGATATAATTACTACTAATTAACTTCTAACCACCCTAATTAATTCATTAAATGCCCAACCCCTTCACCCCAACTATAAATACACCACTCCTACCCATTCTAACACTTGCTCATTTCTAAATCCTCTCTAATCTCTCAAGAATTCTCTCAAGAATAAGTGAGTTTCTCACTTCACCTTCAACCTCTCTTCTACTTTCTTCACTCTCCTCTTCTTCAAACCCTTTGAGGAAACCTCTAGGACCTCTCTCCTATTTGCCATGGCAAATAAACATGAGTAGGGCACCAATTTGAGGCCTCAAATGTGGTCATCTTCTATTATCTTTTATGCACTAAGTTGTTAATAATACCAACCAAGTTTACCAACAACTCAATGATGGAGGGACTTGTGTTATGGTTCATGGTTGACAAAAGGAAGGCCAAGGCTCATCCAAACTAAGTCACCATACCCTACTTCTTAAGTTATATTATATAAATACTAAATTATATAAACTCGGAAAGGTTTGTGGATACATCCCTACCTTACCAATGCTTGACTCTTATGACCATCCGAATCACCTTCATGGTGGTTTGTGTTTTGGTTCGCCTAAAAGGCTTGCTTGACTCTTATGACCATCCGAATCACCTTCATGGTGGTTTGTGTTTTGGTTCGCCTAAAAGGCTTGCTTGACTCTCTTGAATCTATAACCTAAACTCGAAACTAAGACCCTTTATTCTTTAATTCTAGATAACCAAGGCTAAAGCTAAACCTACCAAGACTTACCTTTTTGGAACTCTATCAAACGCACCCAAAGGTGAGTTCATACTTGTCCCCCTTTTATTCTTTATTCTTTGGGGCTCAACATGTATCACTATCAAAACTCAAACGATTTTAAACTCTACAATCTATTATGCTTAGTCTAAAGTCTATCATATTCTATCATGCGCAATCTAAAGTCTATTATATGCTTGTACGCTATGCTATGTAGAATTATTTACTCTAACATACAAATGTTCATATAGTTGACAACCCACCTTGCATGTATAGCGCTATAGGATTGGCTATCCGCCCCCTACATGGGTCATGTTAAGCAAAATTCTTCGTGGCTAGTCGCCGTTTGTATGGTTCTCTTGCATATGCCTATAAGCAAAACTTTATTATACTATGTATGTATGTCAAAACTAGTATGCTCACCAATGCTTTATGTGTTGACGGATATTTTATACATGTTGCAGGAAATATTTATTGCAGGACATTCAAGAAAACTACTTAGGATTGGACATAGAAACTCACTCTAGTTCAAGTTATCATATTCTTGTTGTATTTTTCGTTATATGAACTACTTGTATTTCTATTTTTAGACAATAAATGAAATTTTATCTTTAAACTATATTGTCACAAAATCTAGTATCATGAAGTCTTTGAACAATCTACCACTAAGTCTCACCTCGATGATTCCGCCATCGGTTGGGGTGTGACAGATTGGTATCAGAGCCATGACTATAGGGAATTAGGAAAAATTGCCATGTTTGACCTAGACTATAGTTAAGTACCTTTTTACCATTCCTTTTTCATGCTTAATATACTTGTTCTCCCTATCTTGCTTCTACTTTATTCCTTTGGTCGTAAAAAATTTACCTACCTATTTGGTGGGTTATTCTACACTCGAAGACGCTCGTATACCACAAACGAAAGGAAATCACCGAAATAGGCGTGAAACCCTCACTTTGGTGATAACTTTCAATCCGCGAAAATTCTTTGTATTTTTGAAACTACACCAAGATAGGAGTGATATCCTCACCTTGGTGGAAATTTCACAATTCTCATTCTAGTGGACACTTACCAATTGAAGGTTAGAATTAATTTTCTTACCACATTGGACAAAGTGTACAAACCACACTCAAAGAAACGACTTCGCTAAGATAGGAGTGAAATCCACAACTTAGCGACTAGTTTCAATCCTTGATATTTTTTTTTTAAATCTCGCCAAAATCTCAAATTTACTAATGACAAGAAACATGTAGTAACTGGAAGGGTGCATACCGTTAACCGAAAGTTTCGGCGAGAGTATTTCCACCTATTAGGCCAAAGCATGTTTTCAAACTCAAAGATAAATTCGAACCACTTTGGTTAGTCTTAGTTCCGTTCCGGAACACTCCAATGGCTTGCTTAAAACAAGCCCCTCATTTTATGTTAATATTATTTTCAATGATGTTTTCATGCTATGTTTTCACTACATATATTCGATTTATTTTTTTTATTTTTTTTACTACTCGCAAAGGATCTCAAGACTCGCATTACAAGCTACTCTCGCAATCTCCAAACAATACTAATAATCGCAAACCAACATAAATCAAAACTCCTTTATGTTAACTAAGTGCACTATACTTGCTTATACTTATGTGTTACGCTATTTGAACAATGTGAAACTTGTATACTATATGTGTAACTTGAATTTACATACTTAGTCTATGAGAACAACTTGAACTTGTGTGTGTGTATATATATATATATATATGTTTCCGAATTTGCACCAACTTTACCGATCTAGTGAAATTTTACTCACAAGCTTTCATTGTTAATCAACATTCTAATAACTCCTTGCCTAAATTCAAAAGTCACCTTGTTTAAAAAAAACGTTTATGCAAATTTTCTTATGTATAATTCTCGTGGATGTCTTCCCGTCTCAACAGCATCGACCTCAACCAACTGGCAAGTCTTATTGCCCAAGAACTAGTCAAGATCCTCCCTAACCTAGAGACACCAACAAACCCAATTCCAAACCCCGACGATACCATCCAAGACAGCACAAACCATGTAGATACTAAACCCTCTACCCATACCCCTACCAAACAAACGAAAAAGGATAACCGAAAACACAAAAACCTCAAACGAAACCACACTTCGACAACTCCTAAGACTCCAAATTCTAACAAAAAGTAGCACCGTGGAACCTTTCCGCTATGCGACAGTTGTAAATATCACCATCCCACTCACACACAATGCCGCGTATGCACCAACTGTGATGCATATAGTCATTTAGCCAAAACATGTCGCCACACCACTAAACCACGACCCGAAAAACCTACTAGCACTACCTTATTCACTAAAGCCGATGGATGGATATGCTCCGAGTGCAACGATCCAACCCATGAGCGCGACCAATGCCCAAGATTTGTCATGGTGATCTACGATACTGGAAGACCCACTCACCACACTAAAGAAGATTGACTTTTCTTTAATAAAAAATTAGAATTTCCTTATGTAACGTTTTCAAAAAAAAAAAATTGTTCGGATGTGAAACTTTCTTTTTTATGAAATACCATCGTTATCCTAGTTTACAATCATAATTTATCGGCAAAATTCAAACATCGCAAAACCCTTTTCTCCTCGTGCACAATCTTTTTCAAAATTTTTGAACAAAATTCTTCCTACTATTTCTAAAAGGATGCCTATTCTTCTATAAAATCATCACTTTCAAACCACTAACAAATGTGTGCGTCGAGTCTATATGACAAACAAGATTCTAAATGGTAAAAGTGCTTAAAATAAATTTTTTTAGCAAACAGGACTTATGAGCAAAGACACGCTAAATCAGACAACCTACTTCTTTATAATCCCAAAACCTTTTCTCTTGAAATCGTATCACAAGTCAAAATATTCACCAACGCCAAACTAAAATTTTCAATAAACTATTTTTCTCGCTTAATAAAATGGATTTTTCTTAAATCAAACATCCATTTTCGGTAAGACTTTTACACTAAATTTTCCCCACTTCAATTAAATTCGTTTTTCTTTAACATCCAACGAACTAAATTCTTCTACCATCAAACTTGACCCTTAGTCTTGAAAAGCTAAAATCGCTCGCGTACCCATAAAACTCAATAAACTCAAATTTTTGTTGCCCTCAGTCACAACATTTTACGCGTAAACGTTTTCATTAAGAATCCAATTGTCTATGCTTCTGTTTGATTTTCTACATCTGAACGTAACCGCATATGCACAAGTCTACATCATTATGTCATGAAACAATACATCTACGCCAAAAAAAAACACGTACGGTTAACAACATCAAAAACTTGGTTAATGCCTTTTCACATTATGTGTTTGCATGTCACGTTGCTTGCTATGTTTACAACATCAAAATTGTTTAATGTCTTTTTCTTTGTGTATAAGTATTTTGTGTCCACTAGCGACCCACACATAACTAAGACAAATTATGTGGACCATACGACAATCGGACTAATTACGGGTGCACACGTAATTACAAAAATTGGGCGTATGGAAAACATAACAAGTCCAAGTGTGTGTAACCTATCATGACTTGAATAACAACACGGATGAGGTATGATGGATACGCCGCCGGTACATCCTATACATAAATGTCATGTCGTACTACCAAAAGTAGAGTTATTCGTGCCATGAGAAGTTTTGGGTGTCGAGTTAAAATTTTGACCAACACTTACGTTATTTATCTTTTGCGATACCATTTATGTTATTATGGGTTACTAGTCTAATTACGCTTGCAATATTTATCGTTATGCATATTATAACCTTGTTTGGAAACACACTCTCTACTATGCAACATCATCCTTGCTATGAATAATCTATACTTGTAATCTCCATCAACTTCGTTTCCTTCCTCTTGCCTTTCCTTGCTTAATCAGTAATCATTCCAATATCAGGAATCTCGTTCTAAGTCTCGTAAATGTTGGCCTTAACCTCTAAAATCATTTATACATTTAAAACAAGATTTGCCTCTCACTTTGTTATATTTTCTTGATTAAGTATATACTGGGTTTCAAAAGTAAATAACTACTATTTATATCACCAAAAAAAAAAAATTGTTTCCAAATAGTCCAACTTCTCGTTTATCTTAGTCACCTTTAAAAAAAAAATTCTAGTAAAATTTTCGACCTTGTGCAAACCAACTATCTATTACTAAATACTACTCATTCCCACATCTGGTCACTCATTATGCTCACATTTTTACTATTCCCCCCAATTATCCAAAGAAACCTCTTTTACTAGCCAACAAATTCTACTATTTCATATATGATATACCGTATAAATACTTATTTTCCCAAAATTTCTATATATTATATAATATACTTACCTATCTCCAATTTTCACTATTTCATATCGTATAAATACTTATTTTCCTAAAATTTTTACTATTTCTTATACACAGTACACTTACCTGCCTTCACGGGATTTTTACTATTTCATACCGCACACTTACTTATCTTTTCAAACTATTGCTACTTCATATATGTTATACAGTATAAATACTTATTTTCCCAAGATCTTTACTATTTCATGCATGTAATGTTGTATACTTACTTACTTTTCTAAAAATGTGCTACATTAACTCCGTATACAAACCTATATATACGTACTCTCTTCCTTCACTATTTACAAAAATGCTTTAGTCGGTCAAACTCTCAAATTTCTACGTACGACCTTGGGTTAAAATTTTAAAAAGTACTTCCCTTACGAGCATAATTATCGCACAGTGACTAGATACCGTATTTGACTTAAACATAATAAACTATCAAGCTTTGTTTTTATATCAAACCACTTACCTATTTTTTTTAAAAAAGTTGACTCTTAATTAAATTTCGAGACGAAATTTCCTAAAGTAGGGGAGACTGTAACATCGCGTTATTTTTACTTTTCATGTATTTTAAATTCTTTACTTAACAAATTCCAAGTTCGCCTTTATTCGCTTCTTTTATGTTACTCCTACCAATTCGTGACGAGTCGTCATTAAAATTTATCCTATTCAATTTAGGCGTTATAACAAGAAACCTTACTTAGTTAAGATCTTAATATATACTTATTATTAATAAAACATATATATATATATATATATTTAATAAATGCTAAAAAAAAATAACATAATATGAAACATTTGCTTTTGACTTTAAGTAACAAATACACCATTTCAAAAATTTAGTCCATACATTTTTTTTATTTATGATTTTATTTATTTATTTTTTTAAAGATATAATTACTACTAATTAACTTCTAACCACCCTAATTAATTCATTAAATGCCCAACCCCTTCACCCCAACTATAAATACACCACTCCTACCCATTCTAACACTTGCTCATTTCTAAATCCTCTCTAATCTCTCAAGAATTCTCTCAAGAATAAGTGAGTTTCTCACTTCACCTTCAACCTCTCTTCTACTTTCTTCACTCTCCTCTTCTTCAAACCCTTTGAGGAAACCTCTAGGACCTCTCTCCTATTTGCCATGGCAAATAAACATGAGTAGGGCACCAATTTGAGGCCTCAAATGTGGTCATCTTCTATTATCTTTTATGCACTAAGTTGTTAATAATACCAACCAAGTTTACCAACAACTCAATGATGGAGGGACTTGTGTTATGGTTCATGGTTGACAAAAGGAAGGCCAAGGCTCATCCAAACTAAGTCACCATACCCTACTTCTTAAGTTATATTATATAAATACTAAATTATATAAACTCGGAAAGGTTTGTGGATACATCCCTACCTTACCAATGCTTGACTCTTATGACCATCCGAATCACCTTCATGGTGGTTTGTGTTTTGGTTCGCCTAAAAGGCTTGCTTGACTCTTATGACCATCCGAATCACCTTCATGGTGGTTTGTGTTTTGGTTCGCCTAAAAGGCTTGCTTGACTCTCTTGAATCTATAACCTAAACTCGAAACTAAGACCCTTTATTCTTTAATTCTAGATAACCAAGGCTAAAGCTAAACCTACCAAGACTTACCTTTTTGGAACTCTATCAAACGCACCCAAAGGTGAGTTCATACTTGTCCCCCTTTTATTCTTTATTCTTTGGGGCTCAACATGTATCACTATCAAAACTCAAACGATTTTAAACTCTACAATCTATTATGCTTAGTCTAAAGTCTATCATATTCTATCATGCGCAATCTAAAGTCTATTATATGCTTGTACGCTATGCTATGTAGAATTATTTACTCTAACATACAAATGTTCATATAGTTGACAACCCACCTTGCATGTATAGCGCTATAGGATTGGCTATCCGCCCCCTACATGGGTCATGTTAAGCAAAATTCTTCGTGGCTAGTCGCCGTTTGTATGGTTCTCTTGCATATGCCTATAAGCAAAACTTTATTATACTATGTATGTATGTCAAAACTAGTATGCTCACCAATGCTTTATGTGTTGACGGATATTTTATACATGTTGCAGGAAATATTTATTGCAGGACATTCAAGAAAACTACTTAGGATTGGACATAGAAACTCACTCTAGTTCAAGTTATCATATTCTTGTTGTATTTTTCGTTATATGAACTACTTGTATTTCTATTTTTAGACAATAAATGAAATTTTATCTTTAAACTATATTGTCACAAAATCTAGTATCATGAAGTCTTTGAACAATCTACCACTAAGTCTCACCTCGATGATTCCGCCATCGGTTGGGGTGTGACAGTGCACTTTAACTTTTGATGTGACAGGCAAGTTGGCTATTGGTTACTGAAAATATCTTAGGTCTCGCACGGTCGTGCACCTGGGGTGCACGGTCGTGCGGGTCAGGTTGTGTCCGGGAACATTGGCTGCACTGCCTGGTGCACTAGCGGTGCAATCGAGGAAAGTGGGTCGCACGGTCTGGTGCACGGGAGTGCTGATCTGTGTGTCCGAGAATCTGGTGTGCACTGGTAGTGTAGCCCTATGTGTCCGAGTAAAGTGAACCCGAACGGTCGTGCACAAACCTTGCACGACCGTGCACATCTTCTAGATTCTCCTGATTATGCAGCAACTGTCCGTTCAGTCCAGATTTCGTCCGATTTCTTCGACTTTGTCTTTGGGGCGTCGTTTAAGACCTGCAATAAACATATGAAGTGGTTAAGTACTGAATTCATGCAATTATGGTCGAAAACGCGTAAATTGGGAGTTTAATCGGGGATTTATATATGTATATTTTAACGTATATCAAGAGTCTTACATTGGCGGAACAATACAGAAAGCTGGATTTATGCAAATAATAATTACTACGAGCATGGATACTACTTGACGAATGGTATATATCCGGAGTATTCAATACTCATCAAAACGTTTTCTCAAACACTCGATGAAAAAGACAATATTTTAAGAGACTTCATGAGTCCGCAAGAAAGGACATCGACAGGTGATTCGGGGTTCCTCAACAACGATGGCATTTTGTTAGAAATCATTGTCGTATATGGGAAAAAGAAAGAATTAGAATGGTGATGTATACTTGTATCATAATGCATAATATGATATTTGAAGACGAAGGAAAAACAATATGCCAAAACTATTTTCCGAAAGATGTTGTTCAAGGAACGCAAGTGACAACGGAGCAGAGAATACAAAACAGTACTATGTTGCGTTTCAAGGATATACATAATGCGGTGAAGGCGGATTTGGTCGAGGAAGCATGACAACGACTATGAGGACGAAGAAGAAGACAATGACGACGAGTAGTATTTGTATTTTTTTAATTTGTAATTTTTTTATTTAATGAAATATTATTTAGTATTTAAATTTGTTATTTAAATAAAAAATAATAATTAAGCAATGATTACCCAATCATTTATAAAGCGCACACCCACTACATACATATTTTCTCATAAAGCACCATGAAACCCATCCTAATACTTTATAATATTTAAATCCCATAAAACCTCATAGAGCCCCATGGGCCCCCTACACATACACTTACTTCCATCACTGCTTCTTCGGCCCCACCATAACAAACACCATTTTTTTAGACTAACTACATTTAGATGCATTTAAATGTAGGTTTTCACAAATAATATACAACTTTATATTTTAATAAAGGAGAAATGCCACACAAATGTAACCAAGTTTGCTTGGAGTTCTAATTAAGTCACTCAAACTTTTTTTGTCTCTCTAAAGTCATTAAAGTTTCATTTGTTGTTCTAATACTATGTAATTACAGGTCATCAGGTCGCCTTCTTTTTTATTTTTATTTTTTCTTTCATTTTAATGTTTATGTGGATGTTATTTTTATTAGGTGAGCTTTATAAAATGAAGATTTAAAAAATATATTTTTTGTTTTAAATTTTACATGTTTAAACAATTTATTAAAAAATATTAAAACCTGATACATCATCACTTTTACCTGGAAACCTGATAATTACATAGTATTGGAACACTAAATAAAACTTGAGTAACTTTAGAGAGACAAAAAAAGTTTGAGTGACTTAATTGGAACAGTTAGCAAACTTGGTTACATTTCTACAAAGTTACCCCTTTAATAAATATACTATTGTAGAAATCAAATCCTAAAACTAAATAAATGGAAAAAAAACTTCTCAATTTTGAATTTATTAAATTAAATAAATTGAATATCCCAACATATAATATGATTATTTTCGCGTCATTTATATAAACTTTCATTAAGTTGAATAAAATTAAACCATATTATTAAATATTTTTTCTGTTAAAATTAAACATATTTCTAAAACCAAATATAACTTATAGCTAATTAATTCCTGAAAATTATAAATTTTGACACATGAGGGCTGGGATGCACACCTACGGTACCAAACTCAAAGATCTATCAAAAAGCAGTACTAAACAGATGGCTTAGATGTTGTTAGAAACAATTAATTAACAACATACTAAATTATTAATCACACGTATAAATAACAAATAAATGCATTTATCAAAAACTAAATTGTTAAACAAACTAATGGGTCAAAAAAATTTATTACAAACTAAAAAAAACACATGGAAATGGTTAGGAATTATAAAAACAAATGATGCAGAACCTACTTTAGCAGTGATCTATGCGTGTACACCAAATTACATAGAAACAAAAACATTTAAATTTTCAGAAAAATGCAATATGTTATTGATTTAGGCTTGTGTTATGGCATGAGACAATTGATGGATAAATTAAAAATTGCAAATTGAAAAACGAAAGGTGTGATACTTAATTTGGCGTTAGTATAAAATAGTGTGGTAGGACTCCCGTAGCCAAGGAGAAGAGGATGTTTCTTCAGTTCTCTCCATACCTTTTCCGATTCAATTTTCTAAAATATGATTCAATCTTCCTAAAAATATACAACAAATGTAATTGGCAACACTCACAATTACTATTAAATTGAGGAAAAAGTTGATGCGACAATGTGATACCTACCGGAGATTGGTAGTAGCATCCTACATAACAACCAAAAAATAATTATGGATTTGATGACAAATGTTTAGTAATTCATACTCATTCCCACTATTTGTAAATTAAAAGACCGGAGACACAAACAAATAGCAGCCGCAATAGACATAGTGAAGGGGATTCAATTCTTTTTCCGACTCTATCATTCCCGATTGTTGTCAAGCAACCTAAATGGATCAAAACTTTTCCGCAAATCACCTGCAACAGTATGCCATATCTTAAGGAAACCGCTATGCACTCAAAAGGAAATATAGTTGGTAAAAGAACAGTTTTAAACAAGAATTACAAACGTACAATTCTCACCTGCTGTTGCCTAGACCTGGTTTGAGAAGTCGTAATTTCATTGACCCTGACTGATTTTCATTCTAGTGCAGCAGTACTCAATGAGGACTTTTATCAAACAATTGGTGTTGATCAAGAAAAACAAAGGTACATTGTCAATTTAACAAATCCATTCATAAAGAATAAAATTTCAAACAAAAATGTGTATACAGATTCCATATTCTATATTAAAATAAAAAATCAGCCAAACTCAAACAAACCAGTTACCAAATCTCTTAGACAACACAAATAAATCTAAATCCAAAATTGATATGCGTAAGGGCTAAATTTACTTGATTAAATGAACCGCCATACATGGAATCCACTCACAGCGGCTATTAGGACTGCCGATATAAAGGGGGGGGGTTCATCTTTCCTAAAGACAAGTATAGTTGTCTTTTGAAGAAATTAGTATTAGTTTTACATTTGGCTTTAAGTTTGATATAGATTTAATAATATTTTGTAATTACATCGAGCACAAAAGATAAAAGATTAAAATTAAAAGGTACCCAAAAAAACCTCACTCATTACCACCGGACTGCAGTTGACGTTTCAGATGAAGAAAAATGGAGAACAAATTGAAGAAACAACGAGTAACAATGACTGTGATACTCACCTCACAAGAGGTACGTGGAGTGATGACTCGTGTTTGCTGCAGGATATAATCCTTTGTTTCACACCGTGGCTGGATCCGAGACTTGTAAATAATCAGAGGGCTATGCAAAAGGAGACGACCGCCTAGAGTCTCAAAAGACTTGTGATAGCAGACACAAAAATGGTGGTTTAGCCCGGTAAGTATATCTGTGTTCTCAAGAGATTGGAATCCTTGGCAAAGGAGGTGAGAGCCCCTATTTATAGAGGTTACACGGGCCGGTTACCATTTACCCATAACCACGACGATAGGCTTGGGCCCAGGTTATGGGCTTGCCTTCCTTTCGGCCCAACTAGTTAGATTTGGACTAGGGAAAACATAAAGCAAACTGGACATAATAAATGCAGGAGAGAGAAAGAGGTATCGCTCTGACATTGGTCCACGTGGCGCCTCGTTATTGGCTGAAGGCGGATCTTTCTCTATCTGCGTCAGTCTGTGTCAGGCGGCGTCAGCCTACTCCCTCTAGAAGATTGTCTGAAGTGACGCCTGACACAATGGGGAACAGTGCAGAAAGTGGAGTTAAGGGGGACTGCACCTTCCCTGCCCAGGCCTGGCACGCGCCAGGGTGTGACATGTCCGCGGGAGACCTATCACTAAGTTGGGCACAGGGTCTCGGCCCAACTAGTTAGATTTGGACTAGGGAAAACATAAAGCAAAGTGGACATAATAAATGCAGGAGAGAGAAAGAGGTATCGCCCTGACATTGGTCCACGTGGCGCATTGCTATTGGCTGCAGGCGGATCTTTCTCTGTCTGCGTCAGTCTGTGTCGGGCGGCGTCAGCCTGTCAGCCTACTCCCTCCAGAAGATTGTCTGAAGTTATGCCTAACACCAAGGGGAACAATGCAGCAAGTGGAGTCAAGGGGGCTGCACCTTCCTTGCTCAGGCCTAGCACGCGCCAGGGCGTGACATGTCCGCGGGAGACCTATCACTAAGTTGGGCACAGGGTCTCGCGCGGGTGGATTGCACTCTACGTGTGATCTTGTAAGGATTGGGCTCTGCAGAGGTCAAGACTCCGTGGAGGGAGCTCCGCGGAGATATGTTATCTTCACGTACTTGACTATTTCGAATGGTCTCTTCTCCACGGAGGTCTTGTGAGGTTGATTTTATGGGGGTAGGGTCCGTTTTCGCGCTAGGAATTAGGACCCTGCCCCTTCAAGTCCCCCCCCAGTTAAGCGCATCCGCGGAGATCTGGCATTTCGTATGTTTGCTTGCTTATTGTCAAATGTATGCTAAAAAGTGCTCGTTGCAGCTTTTTAACATATATCAAGATAAAAGCTACCCATTCTTTCCATGGTGTCCAAACAACAGCATGGTTGATTAAGATCTGTGCGGATGAGGCCTTCGTTGTTGTGTGGAAGACTATCGTCAGTTGATGACGTGGCAGGCAGGATCCGGAGGAGGAATCATGCGGAGAACGTCTTTTTGTGTTTACGTCAATCGAACGCCGAGTAATGACGTGACAGGTGTGACTCGGAGGAGGAATCATGCGGAGAACGTCTTTTTGTGTTTACGTCGATCGATCACCGAGTGATGACGTGGCAGGCCTGACACAAAGGCATCATGTGTTTGTACTCTAAGCATTCAAACTTGTAATTACTTAAATTTGTTAGGAATTCCTCTTACATGCCTTATAATATAGCATAGATAGATTAGTACATGTTGATGACATATTAACTTGTAATTTTGTTAAAGAGATAGAAATAGTTAAAAGTGCAATAAAACAATGTTTTTGATAAAAGACTTAGGGAGTTAAAATATTTCGTTGGAATTGAAGTAATAAGGTCAGATTAAGTTAGTCCTTCACTTGTGGAGTAATGGTAGGTGGCCCGGGCTTCTCCTCGTGAGACCCGGGTTCGATCCCCATTACACCCATTTGAGGGACAAGGCAATGATGGTGTGAGCCTTGGTCCGTAGCTGATCCTGGTTCGCTCCTGAGCCACCCTGGTTTTAATCCAGCCGTTACTCTAGCGATCGGTTCGTGTAGAGGCGGTACGATTTCCGGGAGGACTCCATGAGACAAAGTCTAATACTCCGAGGACGCGGGCCCGGTTAAGACAACGTAAGTTCTGAGGGGCAGACCTTGGTCTGGGCTGCTGTCATGGCAGTGCGAACCGATCGTCTGCTGTCGTAATTCGCCGTTAAAAAAAAGGTCAGATCGAGGACTCTGTTTGACTCAAAGAAAATATTTCACTGAATAACTTGCAGAGTATGGTATGTTGGGAAGTAAATCAGATAAGATGAAGGCAGTGGACATGAGTCTTATAGAAGTTTCTAGAGCTCCTTTATAAACACATTAACTTTCTCTTAAATGAGTTCAGATATATTTTCATCTAAGTCTTGTTTTCTCTCTCGTTTGATAGACTGTTAGGGTTTTTGATATGCACTTATTCATCCTGAATCAGTGCGTAGTTCTTGAGCATTCCAGGTCTTGTATTTGACTATTGATAAATATATCTCATTTGTTGAGTAGAGTTGTTAAGATTTAATTTATATTCAAGATTGCTTTCTGGTTTTCGTAATAATATCATTATTGTTTTTGTTAAGATCTATAAGATCTGTTGATATTCATGTATTTTGACAGATACCTTTTTTTTAATCGCAGTTGTTACTACTTAACACTACCAAAAACACATGTATGTTGTTCTTTATCTATTATTCTTCTTGGATTCTACATGCCAAACACAATATGATAGAAATAAGAAGAACTAAGAGAGGAAATTCAATCAATCAAGCTACCCTTCTCATTGATTATTGATTGTTTATATAGATATTATTACAACTGAAGTTCCCGCCTAAACTAACAGACAACAACTAACATTCAATCTCTTTTACAATTGACACATTTGCCCCATACTTTCTATTTATTACATTTCTAACCCTGTACTCGTAATAATACTTCCCTCCTTAACAATTCTTGTCTCAAGAATTAGGGAAATCAGGGAAACGAAGCTGAAATTCTTGAAGGTCCTCCCATGTTGCTTCAGCAGCAGGTAAGTCTTTCCAATGCACAAGAACAACAGCTGCCATTTTATTATTCTTCTTTACCAATTTCTTGTCCAATATAGCCCTAGGTTGAAACCTGAATCTTGGCTGAGTAGGAAGAGGGTTTATCTGTTGATGTGACCCATGAGCAGCTTTGAGTAGGGACACATGAAATGTTGGATGTAATTGTGATTCAGCAGGTAGATCCAATTTGTAAGCCACTTGCCCAATTTTCTCAATGATCATGAAAGGACCATAATACTTAGGCCCTAACTTAGGATGAGCCTGCCCTTTAAGAGTTTTTTGAACATAGGGTTGTAGTTTAACATAAACCCATTCCCCTGCTTTGAATTGCCTGTTTGATCTTCTTTTATTAGCTTGTTGTGACATCTGATTCCTGGCCCTATCAAGAGAATGTTTCAAATTCTTGAGTTTTAATTCCCTCTCTTTAAACAACTGCTCCAGAGAATCCACTTTAGTCTCATCAGTAATGTAGGGAATATGAATAGGAGGAGGAATACCATATAAGGCTTCAAAAGGTGACATCTTTATGGATGAATGTCAAGAGGTGTTGTACCACCACTCAGCCAAGGTCAACCATTTAGGCCATTTTTGTGGTGTATCCATGATCATACACCTCAAATAGGATTCTAGGCACCTATTCAGCACCTCTGTCTGCCCATCAGTCTGGGGATGGTAGGCAGAAGAGAAGTTCAAATCTACACCTTGCAACTTCATGAAATCAGTCCAAAAGTGGCTTAAAAACACAGGATCTCTATCAGATACAATGGTAGAAGGACTACCATGTAGTTTGAACACATTATCAAACAAGACTTGAGCCACCTGATTTGCTGAAAAAGGATGTTTAAAGCTCATAAAATGAGCATACTTAGTAAATATGTCCACTACAACCATGATAGTATCTTTTCCCATAGAATTTGGCAACCCACTGATGAAATCCATTGTGATGTCAGAAAAAATGGATTTAGGACTAGGTAGAGGTTGTAACAGGCCAGGAGTTGCTACCCTCTCATACTTAGCCCTTTGACAGTTCACACATTCTTTTATGAACTGTTTCACATCAGTATCACATTTTTTCCAAAAAAAACATGCTCTTTAATTTGTGAATTGTGGGAACATAACCTGTATGCCCTCCTATACTAGTTGAATGACACAGTTCCATGATCCTCTTCTTTAAATCCAAATCATTTCCAATCATTAACTTCCCTTTCCTTCTTAAGACTTCATTAGACCAGGTCATATGCTTAACAACTTGACCTTGTTCTAACTGATGAATAATGGCCTGCTACTTGGAACCAGTCTTCCAACTTTCTTGTATAGAAGACCACAATAGAGGATCAATAGTACTAGTACTCAGTTGAAATAAAGACATACCCTCCACTCTTGATAAAGCATCTGCTGCTGAGTTTTCTGTCCCCTTTTTATATTCAATCACATAATCATACCCTATTAACTTGGCCAACCACTTTTGTTGAAGAGGAGTATTAATTTTCTGCTCTAACAAGTACTTTAAACTCCTCTGATCTGTCCTGATAATAAAGTGCTTTGCTACTAAATAATGATGCCAAGCCTTGACAGCCATTAAGATAGCAAGCAACTCTTTCTCATAGACAGACATGGCCAACTGTTTTCCAGTAATACCCTTGCTTATAAAAGCCAAGGGGTGGCCATCCTGCATTAAAACAGCTCCCAACCCTTTTGCTGAGGCATCAGTCTCAACAACAAAAACTTTGCTAAAATCAGGTAAAACCAATACAGGAGAAGAGGACAGAGCATTTTTTAATTCTTCAAAAGCTTGTTGAGCCTCATCAGACCACTTAAAAGCCTCTTTTTTCAACAAATTAGTCAGTGGCATAGAAATACCTCCAAAAGACTTGATAAATCTTCTGTAATATCCTGCAAGCCCTAAGAACCCCCTGAGTTGCTTAATGTTCTTAGGAATTGGCCATTCTTGAACTGCTGCAATTTTGGCAGGATCTGTTGACACCCCCTCCTTTGTAATAATATGGCCCAAGTATTCAACTTGTGGACCTGCAAAGGAGCATTTGGATCTTTTGGCTACCAAGGTGTGTCTCCTTAATAGCTTTAAAACTTGCTCCAATCCTGTACATGCTGCTGAAGAGAAGCACTATACACTAGTATGTCATCAAAAAAGACTAACACACATTTTCTCAACAAAGGCTTAAATGTTGCATTCATCAAAGCCTGGAAGGTGGCAGGGGCATTGGTCAACCCAAATGGTAAGACCAGATACTCAAAATGACCCTGATGAGTTCTAAATGCAGTCTTAAACTCATCACCCTTGTGCATCCTGATCTGATGGTAACCAGATCTCAAATCCAACTTAGAAAAGACAAAACTACCCCCAAGTTCATCTAAAAGTTCATTAATTAAGGGTATTGGAAAACTGTTCTTGATAGTGGCCTCATTCAGTTTTCTATAGTCTACACACGTCCTATTTGACCCATCTTTCTTTTTGACTAAGACCACTGGAGCAGCAAAAGAACTTGTGCTCTCCCTTATAATACCAGAATCAAGTAACTCTTGGTTCATTTCTTCTATAATATTTTTTGTGCAGCAGGGTACCTATAGGGTTTTTGAACAATAGGTTGAGTACCTTCCTTTAAAATGATCTTGTGATCACATTGTCTTTCAGGAGGTAATGAAGTAGGAATGGCAAAAACATCCTTATAGGACTCCAACAGCTTATCAATGACAGTTATACCCTTCTGTTCAATAACATGAGGTGTTTGTTGGCCAAACCTCTCTTTGTCAGATTGTAAGCTGAACAGATGGGCTTGAGTCTCATGACTAGTCAACAATTCATGCATTTTTTCTGTTGAACATAAGCTAATACCCCTGCTCCTTTCTCCTTTTAGTTCGATCATTTGACCATTCATTTGGAATTTCATAGTTAACTCTTTGAAATTCCAAGTGATGTCATTCAGATTGTGCAACCACTGTATTCCTAACACCATGTCATAATTTGACAGTGGTATGAGAAATACATCAGCTGTGAACCAAGATCCTTGCATGGTCCACTGTAAATTCTCAATCATCATATCACAACTCATCTGATCCCCATCAGCCACCATTATATCCATGGATTTAATATTCTTAATTGGAAATCCCAGTTTTAAAGCAATTTTTAGATCCAAAAAATTATGTGTGGAACCTGAATCAGTTAAGATTTGCAAGATCTTGTTACCTATTACTCCTTTGATCCTCATTGTAGAATAAGAGGGTATTCCCATGATTGTATTTAAAGAAATGTGTGGTTCATCCTGAAATACAACCTCCTCTCCATTGTCTACTTCTTTCTCACCCTTTTCTTCCTCATCAAAAACTTCAATAGAGAATAATTGCTTATTTTTGCATTGATGAGTAGGAGTAAATTTCTCTTTGCACCCAAAGCATTCACCCTTAGCTCTCTTTTCTGCTATTTCTTTAGGATTCAACCATCTTGTAGTTGGATTTCTTGGTTTGACATTTGGTGTAGGTAATAAAGGTTGGTTAGAAGAAACAGGTTTAGGTGTATAGGTAGTAGTGGTATTTTTGGAATAGGTATTATTGTGATAACTGGTTTTTGGTTTGATGTTGTGAATGGCTTGGTTGGTTTCATCTTGCATCCTACAAAGCATGTAAGCCTCAGGGATGTTTCTTGGCCTCAAAATTCTGACAGGGTATCCAATTTCTGGGTTAACAGCCCTCAAGAATAGGCTAACAGCATATTCATCACTTAATTGCACCTTTGTTAGACCCAAATCAAATTGTTGACACAATTCTTGTAAGGTTCCAGTCTGTCTTAGGGAAGCCAAAGCCCCTAAAGCATCCTGTACCATAGTCTCAGCAAATCTTGTGGAGATAAACAACTTGTATTCTTCCCACATCATCCCTTCAATTGACCCTCCCCTGGATTTAACAAATGATTGATGCCATAATAAAGCCACATCTTCCAAATGAACAATAGCACATTTAACCTTCAATTGTTCAGGAGTGTCATCAATAGAGAAACAGTGTTCAACCCTACAGATCCACCCTTCCACATTTGTACCACTAAATTTAGGAAAATCCATTTTAGTGAGTCTTTGACTGATTCTTGGCAATGGTTGATCAATGGAATCACCACTGCTCACACTTGTACGAGCCCCATTCACAAACTGGCCCTCTTTGTTGTGATGATTATTATTTTTAGTTAAATGTTGCAAGGTTTTGAGAATTTCGTTTAACTGTGACTTCATTTCAGAAACATGCATTGAATTCTGAGTGGTTGCATTCTTTAAATTTTCCAATTCATTGAGATTTTGACTAGTAGCTTTTTCCAATCGATTCAAGGAAGAATCATGATCTTGGATTCTTTGCTCAAGAGTTTGATTACGGGTGGACATCTTATGAAGTGAAAGAGACGAATTAGAATAAAGAAAATGAAGAATTCAGATTGATTAGCTCGCAAATCGATCTAATCAAGGAATGGATTGTTCACAGATTGAACAATTCCTCGCTACAAAAGAAAACAGAGCAAGAAGAACAAAACAGAGTATGAAAGAAATTGAAGAACAGTAGAACAGTTTTAATGGCTGAACAGGGTAAAAGAAATGAAGAATTGGTTTAAAAGGCTCAAAGTTGGTAAAGAAACGAAAGGATTATGTTTTTCAAGCTCAAAAGGTGTAAAAATGGTGGGAAAAGGTGGTGGTAGTGGTCGGTAATGGTGGTTGATGATGGTGGTTGATGATGGTTAATGGCGGTTGAGGTAGGTAAAACGGTTATGATCAAGAGTTGTCCGAGAAACAAACAGCTCTGATACCACTTGATAGAAAGAAGAAGAACTAAAAGAGTAAATTCAATCAATCAAGCTACCCTTCTCATTGATTATTGATTGTTTATATAGACATTATTACAACTGAAGTTCCCGCCTAAACTAACAGACAACAACTAACATTCAATCTCTATTACAATTGACACATTTGCCCCCATACTTTCTATTTATTACATTTCTAACCCTGTACTCGTAACACAATATGGCACACTAGAGTTGAGCTCCTATTATTTAGGTGGGACGCAACAAGACGTATATATTTGCATCCTATATATTACTATAACTAGTAGTAGTTACCCGCGCGTTGTCGCGGGGCGCGTTGGCCAGCGCTTCGTCGCAGGCGCAGCTGTTGTGCTTGCATGTTTAGTAGTACGCTTTATTTGAAACCAAAGTTAGAAAAAAATGTCAATGCTTAGCTAAAAAGTGGCATATTACGCGGACCAATAGAAACATAATACGTGGATGACCTCACGATACATCCACTCGATAGAACAATTGAATCATCTAGATCACTATACTGGTATTGAAAGTATTAGTCCCGAAAAGCGGCAAAATTTGTTGCCGGTAACGATACCGAAGTGCACAAATTACGTTAACGATCGCGCGTTGAGGGTTTGGGCGACGTTAAACATCGCGCATTGTTGTGGGAGCTTCTGTTGCGTGGAAGGTTTCATGGACATAGAAGATAATATTAAGTAACTGTTATTCTCGCGTGGGCTTCAAAAAAAAATACTCGCGGCTAAAAGCTAAAAGTTAAAAGTTTGGTCGTTAAAGTTAGAAAAAATGTGTCAATGCTCGGCTAAAAGATGTTGCGGTGGATGTGGCTGTAATGCAACTTTAAAAAACTTGGGTGGTCAAAGTTTGAAATCCTAAAAATTAAAACCTTGGTGATCAAAGTTTGGTGGTCAAATAAGTTAGTAAGAAAGTTAGTGACTAAAGTGCAATTATAATATAACAATAAATTATAAAGTAAATATAGAATATTAAAATATTATTGATGGCTGATGAAGCCTAGCTCAATTGGTGAAAATTGGAGGAGCTAGAGTGGAGGTCATGTGGAGGTTGAGGGTTCAATTCTTGTTGGAATCATATTTACCACATGTGGGGGTTTCACCTGGGGAGATCCCCAATCCAAATGAAATGGGTAATCAGTACAGGCTGGCCCAGGGTGTTAGCCGAAGCTCCGCCGGTTACACCATTTGCCGTCAAAAAAATTAATATATAGATAATAAAGCAGATGGGCGACACAATTTTCTAGGCGGTTGGGCATTTGAGCGAATTGTCTATGTTTGAGCGGTGGCGTACGTTATCACAAACATTGTCTTTGTATAAATATATAGAGAATTGTTTAATACAATTATCCATTATTGTTAATATTTAGTTAGCATTAGTATTTTTTTTTCGTTACATACATAATTATTTAACTATCATTTCATCATTTCATCATTTCATTTCACTTTGATTTGAAATCGATACGATAAATAAGTTAGAGAAATACAAGACTAGAATTTTATTATTATTATTATTATTTTTGGATAACATAAACGGGTTGTTAATAAAAATCACAAAGTCACAAACTCACAAAGGAGGAAACAAACATGTGTGTTGGGCCTTAAGACTTGGATGGGCTTGTGTCGTACGGCCATATAGTAGTCGGCTTCAATAAAGGAGGATCCACTATTAATTATCCAAAACACATTCGTTTTGTACTTGTCTTTCTAGCTCCTTGTTGGGCGCGCGCTCTTTCTGAATTACGGAGTAGAATTAATTCTAATTTATCTACTTCTATCCATGTGGGGAGGAAAGAAACGTCTCTACTCAGCCACAAAATTTATTTTGTACACGGTGGGGGTTCCATTTTTCTCTTAATGTTAATGGGAGTTCTGGGTGTCGGTTAAAATATCGGCATTAAACCCGAAACTCCCAGCGGATGGCCAGTGGCCCAAAGAAACGAAAGAATCGGTTACATTTTTCATATGATCTCCTCATATATAGAGGTGAACAAATCGGTTTTTTTTAAGGAACCGGTTCCGGTTTGGAACCGGTCCGCTACAGTGTCGGTTCCGTTCGGAACCGGTTCCAGTTCCGGTTCTGTCCGATTTCGGTCCCGGTTCCATCGGTTCCAAAGGCCGGTTTTTAAGACCGGTTCCGATTCGGTTCGGTTCCGGTTTCGGTTCCGGAATCGGTTCTTACGCGCACAAATAAAAAATAAATAAGCCGATGGCAAAAAAATAAACATAAAATTACGACTTTTGTTATATTTTTTTAGTATTTCGAAACAAAAACATGGAAAATGAAATTAAAACTTTCTACTAACGTGTTTTTTTTTGCCATTCGACATAAGACACAAGTCGAAATAACCATTTTCGCCAAAAAGTTCGGCGTTTCGTGTCGTCTCAAAATTTTAAACAACGGTATGCTCGTTTGTGGAACCGGTTTGGGATGGGTTTGAAGATGAAGCCACGGAATGATGTAATAAAAGCAAAGCAAACACAATATTAAGTGCATACGATAGCGGTTTTTGCGTTTTCGGGTTGTTTCTTTTGGCGGTTTTGAGTGTTATGATCAACCAAAACATCCAAAACCTATTTATACTAAACAAGGGTGGCAAAATGGTGATTTTGGGTGAAAAAACGGCTAGTTAACGGCTATAAACGAGCCTAACGATCAAAAAAACGAATTTGGCCTATTCTAACGGTGGAACCGGTTCTTGAGATCGGTTCTGGTTCCGGTTCCGAACCGTTTTTTTGCCTAAAATAGTGGAACCGGTGCTGGAACCGGCGGTTCCTAGAGGAACCGGAACCGGTTCCACTGTATACCGGTTTGGAACCAGAACCGGTTCCGGATCGGTTCCACGGTTCCGGTTCTAGAACCGGTTTTTTTGTTCACCTCTACTCATATAGATAGACTATAAAATTGAACAAAATTCTTTTTGTATTACTTTTGTCCTCTTTATATAGTTATAGTTTCCTACTTTCTAAATTGAATTGAAAATCTATTCGATTTAGAAATCATGAATTATCTCCTTGATTGCACCCTCTTAAAAACTAAAAAAAACAATCTCTGTATATAGATGTTTTGCCGTTCAAAAAACACAAATTCATTTTGGAAATATCACAAGCATGTTTTAGGAAAATTGGCAACTGATGCAAGTGGCCATAAATTGGCCAATTGTAATACTTCAAATACTTGTGATAGCATGTTTGATTCTGGGATTGGGGTTGGCAATGAGTTTAATTTTGATTCTAACTACGGTGATAAAACATGAAATAACGAGTTATTTAATAAATTGGCAAATAATGACGGGGAACTTGGGAAGCTAGATTGGTTTCTGATCCTTGGATTGTCGATTCGTTAGGGGAACGAACAAGTTAAATTAAATCGACATTTCATGTGAAATGTTATGTGATTGATACATTCAACTTGCATGGTTTTCTAACTGGTACAAAGTTGCCATTTAATGTCACTAAACAAAATATTGTCAGTATTTGTCACAAATATTTTATAGAGTTATCTCGGTGAGCAATTCATGTTATTATTTTCCAAATTCATAAATTGAGATGGGCTGAGATCGATATGATAATATGGTACACCGTACATGGTTGGTTGATAATGTACCAATGCGGGTTCAAAAGTGGGAACCAAATTTTCATTTGCCAATAAAAGTCTACGATTTGGATTCGGATTTCAATCTTCAATCTCCCTCTTAGTTTATGGAGCGGAGATTGGACAGATATTGCTTGTCGGATAGGTGAACCCATTGCTCGTGTTTTGGTAGAGGTATGAATGTATGATAGTTTCCTTCCATTTTTTTTTTATGAAAAGTTAAACTTCATTAAAAAACGGTCACAGGGGACCTCAAAGCAAGGACCCATGGGCAAAACCCAAATAACTTACATAATGTTCAAAGGGGTATTACACCAAGCAATCCAATCTAAATCTTTAAACCTGGATCTATTCCGAATCCAAAAAAACGAAGTCAACTTTACGTGCTCCACCACCTCGATGGCTCTTCGATGCTTGTTATTGAAAATGCGGTTGTTCCTTTCGTTCCAAACGGCCCATAAGGCGGTTATGATGATACCTCTTAAGATATATTTATCGTCTTTCGAATTGCCTTGATAATCTGCTACATTGAGGAGGTCCGAGACGTCAAAAGCAAAGATAGGAGCGATACGGCACCAAGCATCGATTCTTGACCAGATTTCTGCTGCATAAATACATCCGATAAACAGATGGGCCGAGGTTTCTGCAGACGAGTTACAAAAGGCGCACAAGTCACTTGACAGGGGGACGCCTCGCTTCATTAGTTCAGTCTTAGTAGCCAACCGATCAATAGTAGCCCGCCACGCCATAATCTTACACTTAAACGTCAACCAACCTTTCCATGACCACTGACGAGTAGTCTGCTGAAATGAGCCCGAAATCAGCAGCTTTTTAGCCCCCTTCACTGAGAACACCCCGTCTTTATCCGGTGTCCAAAACCATCTGTCTGTACCACCTTTCCAATCGTAGTCATGTATAGCCGATAGTAACTGAAATAATTCGGAAATCTGAGCTTCAGAATTCGGGGCTGTTCTCCATTCCCAAGACAAAATCTTCTCGCCAATATAACCTGTAAACGTTCTGCAACAGAAGCCCATTTCCGTCTCTCAATCCTGAACAAGTTGGGGTAAAGATATCGTAACGGCTCGTTGTATAACCAAGGGTCAGCCCAAAAGCTGATAGACACTCCGTTGCCCACGATAGCCACGAAACAGTTATTAAGAGGAGTGCCGTTTTGGATTCTCTTTTCTCCAATTTTCGTGATGTGTTTCCAGCAACCGGGCGCTGATATAGAACACGGAAGCGACATCCAGGATCTACTTGATCCGTGACAACCAAGGACCACTTTCTTCCATAAACTTTGGCCTTCTGTTTTGAATCGCCAATTCCATTTGAGTAATTCCTTCCATATTCAAGAAAAAAAAAAAACCATTATATAATAAGTGTTAAAATATATCACATCCATATTATTTATATTTTTAATATCAACTTTAAATCTCTTATTTAGCCCATTCACGAGTTTTATAAATTTTAGAATTAGATTCACGAGTTCAGGTGTTTTCCTGTGCCTTATCTAAAGTATACACAATTTATCCTAGGGGTGAGCATTTCGTGGTTCGGATCCACAGGAACCTTGGATCCGACCCACGAGAACCTTGGACCCGAACCTTTTTAAATATATGGGTCGGTTTTCGGTTCTTGATTTATATGAATTATCGGTTTCGGGTCGGGTCGGTTCCAAACTCACGGTTCTAATTAGGGCTGTTCACGAGCCGAGCCGAGCCGATCCGAACGGAGCTTTGCTCATGCTTGGCTCGTTTACAAACCGAACCGAGCGGAGCAGCTCGTTTACAATCGAGCCGAAAACCGAACGAGCATTCTTCGAGCGCAAATTTTTCGAGCGAGCGACTAGCGGGAATCGAGCGGAGAGTAATATGGACGATCATAAATTTGCGATGTTTCCTTCGATGTTTTCATTGTCGAGTGACAACTAAGGTCGAAATGTCCGATGATAACACTAATATTGAGATCCTAGTGTCCAAGGATGAGGTTTAGATTGAGGCTGGTGAGGTGGTGAGCATACGTCAGAGAACATTTCTTGCATTATGACGTAGGTGTGATATCAATCGATAATCAGCAATAGACGACTAACAACATAAAGAAGTCAAGACTGTCACCTCATGACTTATTGTTTTACAATTAAATCTAGTGTTAATTTTTTTTATTGAGTTAAGTGGGCTATTATATTTTATTTGCATATACTAATCCAAATCCAATAGAATGTTATATATAAAGCCATAAATTTATCTGTAAATTGTGTGTATATCTATTATGAAATAAATAAAAAATTATTCGAGCCGAACTGAGCCGAGCGTACCTTTGCTCGTGCTTGGCTCATTTACAAACCGAACCGAGCCGATCGGCTCATATACAACCGAGCGGAAGATCGAGCGAGCATTTTCCGAGCAAATTCCGAACGAGCGGCGAGCGATCGACGAGCGCCGAGCCTTTTGAACAGCCCTAGTTCTAATATAAGAACCACAAGAACCGTTTGTATTTTAATTAAAAAATAAAAAAATAATCTTTTTTAGTCTTTTCACTATTCGTTTTTACGTTTTATTGTAATCGATTTCATGTAATGTTAATACAATATTAAAAATATTATTTATAATAATAACAATGTATTTTTCGGCTTAATGGATATGCATAGATGTGATATATTATATAATATATATTATATCCAAATTTGAAGTAAATATTTATATATATCGCTCTGATGTGTGTGTGTGTGTCTTTATTATGTATACATAACAGATTCACATAATGTTTCTATTGATGAGAATGACAAAATTGTTGCGGAAACATAAGTCGAGAAACGAAAAATGACTTTAAAAAAACTCATGGGCTATTGTTAGATTGTCCGTTGTGGAAGCGCGAGTAGCACGACGCAAACGAGGTTTCAGCGCCCGTGTTCACCCCCAGCCACAACAACCCCACGCGAACAGTCCCCGCACGGGCACAAGCGATGGTGGTCGCGTGGGTTAACGGGAAAAAGTGACCTTTGGTCGCGCCGTTGCTCACTTCCAGCCACAACGGGGTCAAGTGACCGGATTACTTGATAGTCACGTCGGTGGCTTGCGCACGTTCGCTCGGCGCGTCCACAACGGACGGCCTTAGAACCATATGGAGGAATTCTTTTACGAGCATGGTAAAAGAATAGAAATATGTAAATCCTCTAAAAGTGGCTATTGCATTAAAGGGTTCTAGAGGGTCAGACCCTTTTAGCCGACCCATCAGAACCTTTAGGACCCGGAACCACATAGCCTTTTAAGGTTCGGTTCGTGGTTCCTAATTTCAATAATAAAAGGGTATACGGTTCTGGTGGGTCCGGATCGAATCGGGTCGGTTCCGGACCCTTTGCATACGTAGTGGGTTTGTACTCTAAAACAAATCAAAACATTAGGAAAACTAAAATAATTTTATAGCCTTGGAGATATATACAAGGCTATGTGAAATTCATCAGTCATCACACGTAACCTTATAACTCCATGTCAGTACTCAAAAATCTACTTTACAGCCTAAAGACGTGACTACAGTTGCGGAGCCACCCACATTTCACGGTGGGCCGGTGCCCACCGTAAGATCCATGTTTCCTTTGTGTTTTCTGCCCGAAAAGCCTAGTGTCCACCTATTTGAAAGGCCGGTGCCCACCCAGTTGAAATCCCGGTGCCCACCACAGTTGTGTTGAGTTGTTGGGAAGAGAAAGAAGAAAAATGAAAATAAGTTTCCTCAAAAAAAAAATTTCTTAGTATATGTGGAGTTGCAGATGACATAAGGGGGAAGATGAATAGAAGGGTATATACTAATACATGTGATGGATATTTTGGTAATTAAACCTATCTAGTTTAATTGGCTTGTATAGTTGTACTATCCACGAGATCATGCACAATTTTTTTAAAAATATAATAATAGTTTATATTAATAATAATTCTTTTTTACTTTACTATCATGTTTTACTTATTTTCAACTTGTGAATTTAACATATCCTAGTTTAAAAATATATTTATGATTTAGTTTAAAAAATTATATATATGATTTATAATCTTATTTTCTTTTTATTGTATTTATATTTAGTTGATTATATTTTCTTTTTATTGTATTTATATTGTATTTCAAAAAATGGTAGCGGCGCAAGTTGCTGCTTGCTTACCCACTATTTAGATGTAACTTGGTTTTTTGATAATTTCTTAAAAGATGTTTTATATAAAAAAATTACACCTTTTAATAAAAATTACTGCATATATAAATTACACCATTATATATAACATTATTCATGTTCTAAACATATATATATATATATATGTATAGGGAAAGTATAACTAGAAAACCTTAGTGAGTTAAAGAAACTTTGCAAACCCAATACAAGGTCAATATTGTTCCACGTCATACATTCACCTCTCCCCTAAAAGGGTATTTTCGTCACTATACATTTTTTTTGTCTCTCTCTTCCTGCTTCTCCTGACACCCTCTTTCTTCTCTCATTTAATTTATTTTCTTTACATAAAGTTAAAACAACACATTACCTCTTTCTCCATTCTCTCTCCTCTTTTCTCCATGTCCAGATTTACTTCTCTTTCTTTCTAAACAATTATCATATTCTCACTATATTTATCTTTTGTGATGATTATCAAAACAAATTTCTTGGTGGTTTTTGTATGGCAACAGAGATGGTGGCGTGTATAATAACAGTCAGATTTTTTTGTTACTGGTGTGTATACTCGGTGGTGTAGGTTTATAATATGTGATGAATAGCTTGGTAAATCTTCATCTTCTTTGCCCAAATTTGAACCCAGTCGAGGCGGTAAGGGATGCGGAACTTTGGTGGTTGCAGGTGTTGGTTGTGTTAGGCAAAGTGGTGGTGGATGGTGGCCAGGTTGAAGCAGTGACATCGGGTTTTTTACAGATCTCTTGTTCGTAGATCTAGTCATTTCCATGTGAGTTTTTTACAATCAAATACTTTTTGTAGAAAATGATTTTTGTGTGATTGAGATCTGTAAAAAATCTTATATCCTATTTAAAAAGAAAGACCACACTATAGAGTCATGGATTGTGTGTAATCTTGTCTCAACTTGTGCCATGTGTCCGTGTTTTCAATTTCTTGGTCTTTGTTTTCTTGTGATATAAAATATAGAATCTGGTGTTAATTTAGTTTCATAATAATTGAAGTGTTTATTAAAAACTTAAGTAATTAATACTTGATAACCAAATATTAAAAAAAAAGATAAAACACATTTCTTTAAACGTACATGCATGTGAGGCATATATATGTAGAAATATATTCAAGTATATATATTAATAAAACAACTTTTGTAGTGGTTGTCTCATAATATCTTTCAACTGCAAAATAAACTTTATAACCAAAATCTGGTTTGGGCTTTGTGGATATTTAAATTTTATATTTGTTACTTTGGTGCTGGTTATGGCCGACTGTGATTTTTGTAATCTTTTTTTTTTTTAGAGTTGTTTTGTAATCTATCTTTGGTCAAATAAATATGTGGGTTCTGTAACCTTGTTTATTTATCATATAGTATTTTTATGAAAGACACGATTGTTGTTCATTTGTATGTAACCCGTCTTGTTACAATGTGAAAACTAATAACATTGTAAAAATTATGTTAATGTCTTGTTATAAATATGAAATAGTCATAGTTATAATTATATTAGTCCTAGTTATATTTGTAAACTTTTCTAGTTAGACATGTGACATTATTGTTAAAAATCTAAAGAAGGTCTGAATAAGTAACATAAGTTGTTACAGTTGAATAAGTAACATTAATTGCTATAATAAAATAAAAATTTCTCAGTTGTTACAGCTAGATATGTAATATAAGTTGTAACAAATAAATACATTAAGTTGTTACAATTACCTAAATATATATTTTTAGTGTAAAAGTTTCATTAAATGTTTGTAACATAAAAGGATAAATAAAAAGATATTGGTAAAAATATGAGAGATATAATGAGAGACAATTGACAAGTTAAAGATGAAAAAAAAAAAGTAAAAAAATGTAGTACTATCTGGCAGATGAGAGAAAATTACAAGTTACAAAAGAAACTAGGAGATATTTGTTTTTGATTTGGATGAATAATTTGATTTGGAGATAATTTCTTTTGTTTAATTTATTTTTTATGTTGCTTTTTACATAAATAAAATGAATTAAACATAAAAGTTTGTAACAAGATTACAAATATTAAATATAAATTTTTGTTTGCATTTTTGTGTAGGTGGGGTTTTGATGAATGGTGAGAAGAACATGAGATGTTTTGTTTACAACGAGTATTTTTTAGGGCATGTTAGTGTATTTATTATTTCTTGTTACAAATATATATTTCAATCTTTAATAGATAGTTATAGTTATTGTATTTTTTTTCTTCGAATTTAGTCTAATGAATTATTTCTTGTTTAATTTATTATATGTTAAGATTAATATTTTTCTTTAACATAAACGATATGTGTTACGCTAAATATTGTAATGTTAAAACTCCCTGTTATTTGTATATCGTAATGTTACAATATGTGTTACAATTTAACAAAGGTTGCACATTTGTATAAAAGGATAAAAAAAAGTGTGTTATTATATCTTTAAATTTGCTTGTTACACAATATTTAAAAAGCAACATAAGCTAATTCATATATTTTTAGTATGTAACAAAGTATTCTTTAAAAGTAAAGGGCAAATGTTATTACATTTGTAACTTTGTTACATAATTTTTAAAAAGAAAGATAATCTAGTTCATATATTTTTAATACGTAATAAAGTATCATTTAAAATTAAAGGCAATTTAATGTGCAATTTATACAATCTAGTTTACATTACACGTATCCAAACATTTAAAAATTCAAATTAAAAGTTAAAAGTAAGATATGAAAAGTAATGATTTGACTATTATAATTAATACTAGTGGGGATGCCTGCGCGTTGCAGCGGGTGCCCCGACAAATATCATATTCAATTATGATGTGTATTATGAACCACAAGACATTACGGATTGTGGGTGCATTTGTTTTATTGCTTCGTAATATGATAACATGAAGTAGTATGTGTATGACGTTTGTAAATGATTCTATACATAAAGTATACAAGAAGCAAACATATGTATTGTTAAACCACACTACATAATAAAGTGATTTAGTGAGCAATAATGTAACTCTACCATGTTTTTTAATGGAGAAAACATAAATTGTAACTAACAGTAACATCAACACAATGCCACTCAAATCTGTTTTAAGTCTACATTCATGTTCAAAAATAATAATTTTAAACATGTATGGGAAAAATAATAATTAATATGTTTAAAAATGAATCAAATTAATTTTAAACTTTCCTAACTGTTGACCTTTTAAATGTATGGAAAGCAAAAAAAAAAAAAAGAATAGGAAAATCAGTTCATAAAAGGAAACCAAAGTCTGAGGGTGGGGCGAATAGAATTGTATTTGGCAGCAAGACATAGAAGAATTGTTGTTTCGATCACCAATAGGTCCGCCCCTGATTACGGGGTTATAAAATTTCGATAATATATGCTCTATTAAAAATTTCATACTAAAAATCTGAAACAAGATGGAATAAATTATGGATGAGACAAGATAGAATAAATTATGGAAACCTTAGCATAAAACGGCTCGTACAACTTCAAGTATTGTGCTTCAAGTTCTGCCTTCTTTTCAAGATACAAAGTGCGTTTGAGAAGAAAAATAATGCGTACCTGTAGCATAACACCTAGTTCGAAATCGTCTTCCGTCCACTGATAAGGAAAACAATTAGGAGTAATGCAGGGCGAAAGCCGATGAAGAATAAGGCTTGTACGTGTATTACTTGAAAACAATACATGAACAATCCTCTCGATTGTTATATAGACAACCTGACACCAATTTATATATAAAAAAACAGTATGTTGAGACTAACAAAACTACAAAGTTCATGTAAGATGACTTGTCAGTAAAGAAACCCAATATTTGTTGAAAGATTGATTACTAAACTAACATGCCATACTCATCTCATTGCATTCTGAGGTTCACAAATAGAAAATTAAGCAAGTTACATTCATACCCAAGCAATCCCTAAATTAGCACTGATCATCTAAACGCCAAGTACCAACCTAACCAACATAAGTGAAGATAAAAAAAAATGCATAAACCATCCATTAAGACAAGCGAATGAAACATTAACAAACAGAAACCAACTCCACGAATAGAACATATATGATATGAATAAAGATGAGTAACATTACTAATAGGCAACAGAATCAATATAAACATGCATGGCAATACATTACTGGTTTCATTTTGAGGAGGATTGAAGACCGGCATTCGCACCGTTTGGTCTTCTGATGTGCAGAAGAGAAGAAGCGATTGAGAAAGTTGTTTGGTCTTCTTATGTATATGGCATTAAAGGGCAGTAGCATTCATTGACAACTGTGGTTTATACCTCTTGCTCTTCTAATAAACTAGGTGGTCTCCCGCGCGTTGCGGCGGGGACCGGTGATATTTGTGAGACAAGGTTAGTTGATATGTAACGCGATGCAAGTACACAAAACGCGATATGTTACTAACGGAAGGACAAAATTACAAGTGTGTTTTGCAGCCTACGTTTCGCGTAAGGAAAGGTATTTCGGATAATACAAAAAATGTGAGGGTTTGTTGCGAAACGTATGATGATGTTTATTTACAATAACCATCGGGTTAACAAAATGTTAGTGTAGGCTGATGTTGTTAGCTGCAGTGATCCTTATGCCTTAGTTCGGGAAACGGTGTCGCTTTGTGTCGCTAGTACCCTCTGCAGAAAAGAAATTTTGTAATCATTTGCTGTTTTTTGGCGCAAAAAGGTTAAATGTGTATAGAATTACCTGGCTGATATAACTGGCGTTTAGCAGCAGGTTTTGTTGGAAGTAATTGGGGAAAAGTAGCTGTTGTTTGCTGGGAAGGAGAAGGTGGCGTCGCTGTCATAGTTGGTGTGTTGGAAAAGATTTTGTTTATGGAGAAGACGCTTGAGGTCTTGCCTGTTGAACGGGCATACTGGAGTTGCATTATCATGTCGTCCCCAATAACGTCATACATTGGTTTTGGCAGCCTATAACGATCCGTGCCATACTCTAAAACCATGTCTTTACATTGGATACCAAGCAATGTGGAAGCTGCGTCGTCAAAAAATGTTGCAGTGGTAGGACCTGTGTTGTCTTTAATGTCGGCACCGATGCAATACCTGCACATATTTAGTTGCGTGTAATGTGGCAAGCAAAATAAAGAAGTTGGCAGCAAAGTATTTTAAACTTACATGTACTTCGGTTCTGGCAATATTTCATGAGTACCACATTGCCACCCTTTTTTTGTTTGGTATGTTTGTCTAGGGCAATGTGGGCATGCGGTGTAGTACCATGGGCGGCCTTTAATGTAGGATTTGATTGATGCAACGCATGTAAAAATTTGGCCCTGCGCGACATTTCAAAAGCAACCATTATTGGTAGTTATAGTCATTTAATGTTATTGTATATGCAAATTAAAAGCCGGTAAATATAACGAAAGTAGCAGAAATGAAGTTCAATTTTCAATTGGATGTTATCTGCACTGTGATAAAATCAATCCTAGCAGGCATGGTTTTTTTATATCTTTGGCGTAATAAAATGAATATTATGTTCCTACCTTGCTGATAATGGGTCAATGTTTTATCTATGTACAATAGATAAAGGAGTGTTATTAGTGTCCTGCTAAAGGAATGTATAGTTGTATACATTTGCACTTGTCACATTTGTTGGTTTACATGTAGACGGGCGCCTAGATTTTGCGATTTACTTGTGTATGGGATTTTAGATCTTGACGTCCCAGGTAAACGGGCCTTTAGTTCGTGGTGTGCCTATAGCAAAAGTGTTTGCTGGAAAATAGTTTTTGTAGGTAAAACTGGGAAAAAAGTATATATAGTTTTTGCTGGGAAAACGAAAATCCTAATTGATTAGCAGCTAAACGTGTGACCAAAACATAAACCCAAAGGAAAAAAAACACAAAAGCGTGAAACGTAATCTATTAGCGGAAAAAAAAAACCTCGCGCCCTAATTGATTACAAGTCAATTGTACTTGATCAGCAGTAAGAGAAAGATATGCACCTGGTTGCCTTCACTCTGGTGTTCTAAAAGTTCCAAAATTGTCCTTCGGTTTCTGTCTGCCACACGTAGGTGTTGGGCCTGTGATCCAGGAGCCGGTGGCAACAGATGCTCATTGGCAGCCCTAAACCTGTGGAGGTAAGATTTTTTTTGTTGTTAGGGAAATAAAATCGCTAGGTTGGCGTAGCAGGAGAAAGTAAGGTTGATTTGGTATAAAGCGAAACGGGTAAGTTTTTGTTTTTTGGGTAGAAGAAATAATTTAGCACATGAGGATCAGGTAGGGTAGATACCTGTTTCTGATAACAGTAGCGCCCTCAGCAGATGGGTTAAAATAAACATGTGTTGCTGCAGTGGAAGCTATTTGTAGTTTTTCCACCACGTAACCTTTGAAGATGCTGACTTTTAGTGATGTGAAGGCGACAATTATTCGTTCTTCTGCGTCTAACATGGCCTGTCTGTCAAAGCGTGGTAGAACATCCTCCCATAGAGCGACGTCAATAGTCGGACCACTGCATTAGTGGTAGTATGTAAGAAAGTTACAATATATTTGGATGTACAATATAATGCAGAATAAGAACTTGATGTTTAAAGGAACCTGATGTCTGTCAGTGTGACACGTAGGAACGGACGCATTTTTTTTTGTGTAGCTTGGTGTAGTGTCTTCCAACATGCCAATGTAGTCTGCAAAGTAAAATGTCTAAATAGTGTAAGTAATGGTCAAGAAACTACCATAAGAAATAAGCTAAATAACAGGTAAAAATATATGAGCAAGTTGATACATGCTGTATTATTCTTGTAAGTAAATATAGGTAGGAAAAAGTACCAGTCAGAATATATGGCTGGTTAGGTGGCTGATTCTCCTCAGTCCTAAGAGGCAAGTCTGCATATGGACAGAAGTTAAAGTAGTGCAGAGGGAATGTCTCTGGGGTAGGTATTAGGGTGACTGATGTTGTTGTGCCGAAATGAATGCTAGCTGGGTGTGCATTGACTCTTACAGATGAAGGGGAATCGGTACATATATAATTGTCAAGTATGTAGCATGAGAACATGGCCACTTTCTTTTCAAAGAAATCCTTATCCAAAGAGTGGACGCTTGCCTGTATTCCATCCCCCTATACACACAGTAATTAGTTATAAGATGCTGCAAACAAAGGGTAATACATGGATGTATAAAAAAAGAACCTTACATATTTGTCGATAACGAAGTAGCAGAGATTGTTGTTTCGCAACCACTTTCTTATAAACCGAACTGCTATTGGTGCTGAATCACTGTCGGGGGCAATTGATGCGATGCGAAAGTCATCCATGATGGGTATCCTGATTGAAAGAGAGAATATTGTTGATAACGTAAAGTTGTATGTAAATGTAACACGTAAACAAAAGTAAAGGTGTATGTAAATGTAACACGTAAACGAAAGCAAAAGACGTAAATGAAAGCAAAAGACGAGTGTATGTAAATGTAACACGTATTAAGGGCTAGTCTATGTTAAATGTAAAGGTGTATGTAAATGTAGCATGTAAACGAAAGCAACAGATGGGTAGAAGCAGACAATTATAGTGGAAAATGTGTTACATAAGGGCTATTTTATTAGGCAAATAGCGCCGCCTAAAAGGAAGGTGTAACATAGCTCGCTAAGCAAAAAAAGGATTTGCGTGTCAAAGGTAGCAGCTATTGTAAACAAAGGTAAATACCACGTATACATTCTTCAAAAGAGGAAAAGAAACGTGAAGAGGAGAAAACAATATAGGAGAAACACGGATAAGCATTTGTAAGGCCGAAACTACAAGAAACACATTTTATTTGTGTTGGTGGATTAGGAAACAAATGTAATGCAGGAGGGAGATAACCGAATCCTGCTATAAAATAGTTTGTCACAAGGTTGGTAATAACCTCTCGAGTTGTAAGTGCAGCAAGAAGGTCTGAGTAGACGATGTTTTTGGTTTCGTTAGACTCAGAGTTTTGCTTAGAGTCTATAAGGACCTTGAGACCTGATGGGGATGTTGCTCTTGATAGAGCAACATATAATTGGCCATGACTAAAGACAGATTGAGGTAAGTAAACAACAATTTTTTTTAGTGATTGGCCTTGACTTTTATTTATGGTCATCGCATAACATATTTTAATTGGGAATTGTTGTCTTGTAAGCACAAAGGGTAATTCTTTGTTGTTATGAACAAAGTTAATTCTAGGTATGTAAACACGGTGACCTACTGCAGTACCTGTAATTATATGTGCCTCAATAATTTTTGGTAACAGTTGAGAAATCAAAAGTCTTGTGCCGTTACATAGGCCTGATTTTTGATCTATATTACGAAGTAAAATCACAGGAGTATTTACTTTAAGTTTGAGAATGTGGGGTGGAATTCCACTGAAGTTTAGCAAGTTCAGATACTCTACAGGATACATTAGATCTGCATCACCGTGGTTTTCGGAGTGAGGTACCATGGAGTCTAGACTTAAATAAGTTGATGAATTTCCGGGAGAAGAGTTAAGAATGATGTCGTTTATTTCATCAGCAGTGTCATTTCTTGGGCATACAATGGCTCGCTCCGATATATTTACTGGTGTTGGGAATTTCAATATGTTATCGTCGTATACAAATGCTATCAACTCCGCTAAGCTATTTTCCCTAGATTGAATAAGAAACTGTGCAGGTATCTGAATGAGTTTTGAGTCGGAGGGCGAATCTTTGTCAGGAATGCCTATGCTGCCATCGCCAACGTCCAGCAACCACTTGGAGAAGTTTGCTGTTGCCTGTTTTTCAGACGCGGTTGCTCCAGAGTGCAAAACACGCATATTTTCTGTGAGCCTATGAACTTTGAAGCTGTTCCACAAATACGATTTAGGAAGTGATGATGCGACGATTTCAAGTTTTGACGATTTAGGTTTTACCGGAAGAGTTTGCTTGAAATCACCCCCTAATAGTACTGATTTGCCACCAAAAGGCTTTTCCTGATTGCTGAGAATGTCTCTGAGACTTTTATCCAAAGCTTCAAAGCACCTACGATCGCTCATTGGTGCCTCATCCCAAACTATAAGGGATGTTTCTATAAGAAGTTGTGAAAGATTAGTTTTTTTTAATGTGGCACAAAGAGTCGTCGGTTAGGTCAATGGGTATCTTGAAGCGAGAATGTGCTGTTCTCCCCGATGGTAATAGCAAAGAAGCAATCCCAGATGCTGCGATGGCTAAAAAAATTCTTCCAGTTGACCTAATTGCAATATATTGGCAGTCCACAGATATGTCTTGCCTATGCCACCATGACCGTATAAGAATACAAGGCTTTGTGTATTTGTGGCCACAGATTGAACGATCATATCATATAGTTCTCGTTGTTGTACGTTTAGGCCACGCATCATAATAACATTCTGAGAAGTCAATGCCTCTGTATCGTAACACTTTTCCTCCATAAGCAATCTGTTTTTTAATGAACTGAGCATGGATGCAGGAGGCATAGGAAGACCAAAATCAGCGAGTGACCTAGAGTCGGTATTTGAATTAAGCAAAGCCTCAAGCTCATAAAGCACATGGTGCTGCAAGTTTGAGGAGCCAGGATGTGCTGCTGATGTGCCGGCAAGCTGTTGGAAGGTGAGAGTTATGTCATCACTCATTTTTTGCCAATGTTGCTGCCACAAAGCCACTGGATTTGATACCTCACAATATAACAACATGTGAACAAACAAAGTTCTTAGCTCTGCAGATGTAGCCCAAACTACGGCCTCGGAAAAAGCACCGGCCCATTCTCCGTCGTCCCCTATCAAGCCTAATTTCTCACAGGCAAGGTGATACGTTCGGAAAAGGACACCCGATACTGTACGTATTTCCTCAAAAGAGCGGCAACCTCTTTGGTTTCCAAGCATCAACCTCAGATAAAAAGCCTCGCCACATGTGGGATGAATATATGATAGGCGGCCTATTGTAGGATTTGTTGCCAATACTCTTTCAAGCCAACTTTTGCCGGATGGCTCCCATCTGTATCTTGATGGATAGTCAATGTATGTAAGATCTCTGCCAGAGGGATCAGTTTGATTATTTTGTAACCATTCAGTCAAGGTTGTTTTTGCTGTTGCCGGATTTGTTAGTATATTATGTAGCTGTTGATTGTCTTTGAAGGTAACATTTTGCAAGCTTTCAAGGTGAACAACCAATAAATGAACGGGTGGGCTCCTGTGGTGGATAGGAAACTGTAGAATTCTCCACGCTGCCTCATGGGGGGCAAATGAATCTTCCTTCTACAAAGTTAGCGATCTCGTTAATGGGCTCAGAAACACTCGGTGCAATTTGTGACGGAGAATCAGATGATGTTTTGATAGTATAGTGGATACGGTCCGTACCCTTAGAGATATACTTAAAGAGGTACTTAATTAGCATATTCCAGCCACAGTATTCGACGTTAATGTGAGCCTCAAAGCGCAGGCACAAAATTCTATTGTAAGGAACGACATAACCATTGTCGAGGGGTATACCGCCCTTATCCACTCGAATACCACCGGATGATCTTTTGTAATGAACGTAACCCTGTTTATCAAATCTGGTAAGTAACTCAAAAGGTTTCGGGAATGACTTTGAACACCGACCGTCTATCATACAGGGCGAGTTCATTCGCGGTAAACCGCTAGGGCCGTGCATCATTGATTCAGTGAAAATTCTATATAAAACGGGATCTGTTGATGGGTCAGGTATTTCTGCAGTAATGAATCTATCAATATCTGCGGCCTCTCGTATTTTGTACTCAGGGGTGACCCAAAGAAGCATGTGACAATGCGGGAGGCCCCGCTTTTGGAATTCAATTGTGTATAGATCTGCAAGAACATTTAATGTCGGTAATAATAGGAAGCAAGTGGAAGGTAAGCTTTAAGGTTATTGTGTGTGTGTGTGTTGTGGGTTTGGGGGGTGTACCTGCAGCCACATCACCAAAAGGCTTTTGTGTCTTTAGGAAGGTCGTTAACGCCTCGACCTTTAACTGAAAAACTCTAGCGATAATGTCGGGCCTATCCTGAGCAGTTGCACGGCGGGTGTGAGCGAGATAACATTTGATCTCAGGCCAGTTCACATTACATGTGAAGGTTATAAAGTATTGTGGGTTACCGTGTACTCTACATATTGCAAGGGCATCCTGATAGTGTCGATACATGTAGCGTGGGCCCCCGGTAAAGGAAGAAGGCAAAATTATTCGTTTCCCTACCGAACGACCCTCAGTATCACCTTTTGAGAAAGCGTCATGGATGCCACGCAAGAACTCAGAGCGGAACAAATTTTGGTTGTTTCGATAGTATTCAAGCCTAGACTGCTCAATGCACACGTACGCGTCAACCAAATATTGCTGAAACAGCCTACCTGCTCGCAGAAGCAAAGTGTACACATTATGGCGGTCATGAATTTGGTAAGAGTAGAACATGTCCATGGTAAGGTTTTTGTGTTTATCATTTGAGGTTAATTGAAGGTCAGGAGACCAGCCTGCCTCACCTGTAGGGAAAAGAAGTGGGTACTGTAGAGGCATATATGAAGGATGTAGCTTACTTACACGCTTTGGCATACCAGCCTTACAACGTACAACAATATCAAAGGCGCTTGCCAAAGGGTCATTGTCATGTACAATAGCCCCAAGAGTTCCGGAGGCAGGCAAGCCACTGGCGTTATTCCTGCTGTTATTGTAAAGCGTGATTGCGAAATCGGGTACATGTTGTTGCGAGCAAAGGTCAATGGAACTCCGGAAAAGGCGTACATACTCATTGGTTTCAGACAAGGTAGCTGTAACAAGGGAGACAACATCAGGCGACAGACGATGTTCATCGCTGTTGTTGAAAAATCTAAGCCTGTTATCAATCTCGTTCAGTGTATCGTAAACGTACATTTGCAGGAACCTTGGGTTTTCGCCGTCTGGAGGACACAAAGAACCTATCCAGTGTGATACCTGGCCAGCAATCTTAAAAACATATGGACCATTGGTACGGTTAATTGTATCATCTATGTTTGCACCAAATGAGGTCATAGAGAACATGGAATTATATGCTCGGATATTTAGCATGAAATGTGGGTCAGAATATAAATTTTTAATATAAAAGGGTGGAGCAACTGGAGAAGGAAGGCGTACAGTACCTGCCTTGCAACATGTGTTATACCTAGGCCGGTCTCTTAGAGGAGAGGACTTAAGGCGCTCCTGAAACCAGAATAACGCACCACAGTATTCACATAGACAATCACAATCCCCGAGGTCAATGTATGCTGGACCAGGAAGTAGCATAGGTATTGAAGCGGCAGAGGAATGCGCGGGGAAAAGAGAGTGCTCAGACCGTTGGTTAGCAGCAGCACGTAGAATGGCTGAACGCCTAACAACCTGACCAACAGTTTGTGTACCATGCTGACCCTAGGAAGTAGACGACGGTGAGGCAGATGAAGATGCCTCGTCAGCAGGAGACAGAGCCGGTACAAATTTCCGTTTAGTATTCGGCATAAGCAATAGTACCTTGGTGAATACAACACAACAACAAAGAGGTAAATAACCACTGAGTAAGGAAAATAATAAATTTAGCAGAAAGCAAAGGAGGTGAGAAGAAAATGCCATTTGCAATGAATAAGGGGGGAAAACAGGGAAGAGGCGTCAGGTACGGTAATGTACTGGTGGGGTGTAATGTAACACCCCATCCGATGGCGGAAACATCGGGATGTCACGTATTGATGATTGTTCAGTAGCTCATGGTAAATAATAAATTTCAATAATTGATTTAAATACATTACATACAATTGTTCTACAAGAATTTGTACATTAAATGAGAAATACTAAATATGCATCTTCAAGCATTAACTCTAAACTCCAAGCAAGCTATAACCTGAAACATGTTAAGTTTGAAAATATTTTGGGTCAACAAAAGTTGGTGAGAATTACATAGGTTTTGATAATTGAATAAAACTTGTACAATTCAAGTGTCATGGCAAGTCTAGTCCATATGTGAAAACATACTAGAAATAAATCGAGTGCATAATCAACCCTTGTGACTGTTATAATGTGGTACATCCCATACGCTCATGGTTCACTCGAATATGTTATGCGATAACAATCACCCACGCTACCTTTGTAGGAGGCACGTATCCGGGTGGGATTGTCAGTCCAATAGATCTATCATTGTATACCGTCGGCTGATCAATGTTAATGATTATGCTAGAATTGTGCTTACCCGAGTCATGTTCAAGACATAATGCAACATAGAAAAACACATAGACACTTTGATGATTGAATTGCATATAGAATGTTGTAACTTGTTTCACCCCAAAAATGGTGATAAATAGAAAAGGGGCTATGTAAAACTCACATTGGCTAAGGTGAATTATCCTCTAAGTGTTGTGAATGTATGCGAGGCGAATCCCAAAGACTCAACAACGTAGCTAGTCCAAATTGAAGAAAACGAAAAAGAAAGAATATCAAGCTTCCAATTCGCCAATTATAAGAGCTTATAATCAAAGCTTCAATTGTAGAAGTAATAGACTATAGAAGAAAGGTATGAGGGAAAGTTTAATCAGATTGAAACAATCGATTTAGAGGTGCAAAGTATAATGGGTCATAGGTGGGTTTTTATACTAGTTTTGGAGTCAATTAGCCATTAAAATTGGTCAACACCATAAAGTAAGGTTTTATGATGAATTGACTATTTGACTAAGACTTTGACTGTTTGACTAAGACTTTGACTGTTTGACTAAGACTTTGACTAATCAATTTAAGGAATGTGTTAAGTTTATTTTCTTCTGAAATACTACACAAGATGATAGTTGGCTCAGTTGGTTGTCACTGTGTGTTGGTTGGCCGTGGACGCGGGTTCGAGTCTCGGTCCACACAAATCTTTTTTTGGCAATTATTTCCCTAAAACTATATTATTCTAAATTCATAATATGATTATATAAGCCCGAAAGTGACTCGAAATATTTTTAAAACGTACAAAAGTGTCGAGATACAAATAGTTATTAGTTTAAGGTATTTAAATATATATTGTTTAAAACAATACATTCTTTTTATCAAAAAAAATTTAGGGGAAATTCGCGATGTTACATGTAAAAGGTAGTAAACACAACGTATTCCTGGTATGAACAGAGAAAAACGGCAAGTTATACAGTTTTTCTAGTGCGAAATATAGCAAAACACTGCCAGGAAAGGGTAAATAATAACAACCCTTGGATAGCGGACGTAGTAGCCTATGCCTAAAGGCCTAGATAGACAAACGGGGTAGGCTATCAGGTGGGGAAACGACATACCTTTGGGGAAAATAAGAAACGAACGCTTAGATTTTTCGGGAAACTGGCCGGAACAGAAATGACAATTGTTCAATAAAAAGCGAGAAGAGGAAAGTCTGCAGGGCCGCTTCTTGCTGGGAAAAAATCTTCCTATTCAAATGAAAAGCTGGGAAAAGAAGAAAGATGTCGCCTAATTCTCTTCCTTAGACCTAAATTGTAAAGCCTACAGTTTAGAACCTCCCGGTGGCAATATTTAGAAGACGGCCTAACGGAAAACGTAGCAGGTAAGTATATGTATAACATATGAAGAAGCCATACATAATAACAGGTGGCTTTCTACAGATGCGATCCGCGCCATGAACGTGACGATAAAACCAGTATTCTCTTAAAACTTATTCCCAAGAATAGTGGTTCGCCTAGCGCCTATGAGTAGCCAAGTAAGAAATTTTCCAGAACAGCAAATGACGACATAAGGAAGCAGGAAGATGACTTAAAAATAAAAACACTTAACAACAACATTTAGGCGAACATGTGGAACGCATACTTGAAAGCGAACAAACAAAAGAGTAACATCAGAGGCCAGTAAGCAAAAAATAACATAAACCTAGGTTCCTAGCGGCCGTCTCCCTCGCTGAGTTAAAGCGTAGTTATATCATGTGGGTAGGTAAATAACAAAAGATCAATACAAGGGAACAAAAATAGAAGAAAAGCTATGTTAAGAGTAACCTAAAGCAGATGATAAAGAGCATTTCAAACAAGGTTCATGAACAATTAGCTAAATAGTTAAATAATGCTGGTATGCCTAGGCTTTTGTGTTTCAGCTTCTTAAGAGGTTGTGCTAGTATACAAAGTCTTTTATGTTGCAGCTTCTTAAGAGGCACAACCGAAAGACAAAACCAATAAGGGAAGGGAAAAAAAAAGCCACAGCAAGCATGATTAAGCTACCACCAGCTAGTAAATGCCTAACAGGAAGAAAGACTCATGAATCATCCTCACCACAGCAGGAAACAATAAGCCGTCTATGCTAATGATACTTGCAACAAAACACAATGAATACATTTAAATAATTCTCAAACCACTAAATAATGACCAAACCACAAGAGTCAAGAAGTCCATTATAGGTCAAAGCTCAAGTCACAACGTAATATGTTTTTGATGCCTAGAGATACAGAACATATAGCAAATTGTAACAAATCTGGGTCTATGCATATCAATCACACCATATCTATAAATCCTACTCCTGGGGGCGCAAGGAAAAAAACAATCAGACAAAAAAGAATGAATACTAAGACGAGCAATTAGATTTTTAGGAAATTTTATCCATAGTAGCGGAACATTTACACGAACATTATCATTATCATTATAATCACACAGCCTAAAAACACTAACCAAAGCACTCGCAACAAAATCAAGGCATGACATCATCTACAGGCGAACCGATTCGTAACGGAAGTACGTGCTCGTGACGCTCTCTGTCTTCGAATGATGAATCGTCGTCATCGAGCTGTTCGTCTTAGGCGTCTACATCCTCGGCGTCTTGTTCGAGGTGCGCATGGATTTCGATTAATCTGTATCGGTAATCTTCCGCTGTTCTTGAGATGAAGATTTCTAAAGCGGAATAGAGGAAGAAGAAGAAGAACAGAGGACCGAAATTGAGACTAATAACTGCAGTGACCATCAAATTTGAATCTTATTATACCAAGAATTCAATGAGATCATGAATCATAACATAGCAATCTGGATTTTCTGTACAAACATTATGTTTTAGGAAACGAAAAAAAAAATATTGAAACCTAAATCTCTTAGATACGGTTAAGGAAGAGAGACAAACCTGGTAGAACAATAGTCGCGCCTGTTTTCCGACAGCAAGCCTACAGTGGAAAGACACATATGAGCGAGAAACCTACAAAACAAGGTCTGGCAACCAAAGGGAGAAGAAGAAGAGAATGACGGGAAACCTTTCAGAGGATCGCAGAGGAGATTTGCACGAGTACATTTTTTTCAGAAGAAAGTATTTAGGGGCAACAGAGCTAGGAGACGTGGCTAGAGAAAAAATTGAGGTGAGAGCACGTGGAAGGGAGGCATAGGTGAAAGAACTATTCATGCTCACTTTCTTTTGATCTATAGTGTAATTCAAAATCAGTTACAAATGGGAATAGTATTGATGGCAAGGATAGAGATGAAGGGTACTAAAGTAAATTTGTTTTGATATTGTAAAGAAGGAGGCAAGTAAAATGTCTAAACTATCCTCTTAAGTGTCTTAATTGTCCCCAATATCCCTATAATACCCTTAAATTTCTTGCTTAATTATGTTATACTTGTTGCTTGTTAAGTTGTACCCATGTCAAAATTTCAATATAGTATATCACTCCTCCTTTATAATGTATTATAGATAAAAAAAATGAGATGAAAAGCCATGAAATTACATGTCTGGAAGACTTTGGTGAATGTTGTTTTACTTATTTACCCTTTATGTACTTTAAGTACAAAAGGAAACATCTTTTTAAGTTAAGAAAAATGCTTTTTAATTTCAACCGTAGATGATGTTAGATGGATGGACGTGATTGAGTTTTCAGAGTTTCTTTAACTGGGGAGAGGTTTTCAATTTATCCTCCCCCCTATATATATATATATATATATATCACACGATTCCGTATGTATGATTTGTCTTTAGTAACGTATTAAACTAGTCACAAATGTTATTAAAAATAGGGTTTACCTGTTTCTTTTCTATAAGGTTTTATATGTTGGAGTCCCAATAATTGTTATTTTGCAATGTTTTATATGTTTTAGTCCTTAACAATTATTATTATGTCGAGTCTGACCCGTATTCAATGGTGAAGCTTGAAGATTACATCAGCGAGGGCCAGAATATCAAATCGGTGAGGGCGAACTCAACCCGGCCTCAATTTACCTACGAAAATCGCAAATTTCTACCAGTGCGCCAAAAAGGGGCACCGTCTGGTCCCAAGGATGCTTCGCCCCTGCCCGTATTGTGCCCCCCGTACAAAAATTTTCTTTATCCACCACTGCGTGACTATGTATTTGAATCTCTATAAGGGGGACGGGGCGCTACCAGAATTGGCCACGGGTACCCCACTACCAGCACGGTAACACCGCCGCCACCAGTGCTGGTAGGGGTCCCGTGAACCAAATACGGGTTCTATCTAACGGGCTGGTAAGAAAAGTTAATTAATGCAATGGTTACTTTTTATAATATGATTTATTACTTTTTGACCATTTGGAATTTATTTAAATGAAACGGTAATATTTTGTTGACTGTTACTTTTGAAATCGTATAAATTGTGCACGGTTTAAATTAAAAAACACAACCTACATTAACCAAATTACTTAAAAACACAAACAAAACAAATGGATCCAAGGAAAACAAAGAGTGTTTCGAGGGGTGCGAGGGGAACCTCGAAATCTAGGGGTCGAGGCAAAGCTTCTAGTTCGAGATCGGCTACGGTTGAGCCGTATAGGCCCGTTCTCAATTTTCCACCAACCCAACCCCAACCCCAACAATAACCGTTTTACTCACAATACACACAATTCCCACAATTCCCACAAAGCCAACCACCCATGATGTTTCAACAATATATTACGCCGCCTCAATTAACAAATTCCCAACTAGAAGACTTCGAGCTCAACTTAGAAGATGAGGACGATGACGAGGAGGAAGCTGTGCCAGAGACACAGTTCGAGCATCATGTAGATGAATAGATAGACGAGGAAGCGGGTGACGCGCTTGAGGTTGAAGTTGAAGAACTTGAAGCGGGGGTGAAAAAGAAATATGCAAACCGCGTGACAGCTGTGAAGTGGAATACGGCACAAGAGGTTGCTTTGGCAAAAGCTTGGTGTTATGTGTCAGAGAACAGGGAGAAGAGTAACCAAAAAAGCAAGGGAAGTTTTTGGAAAGCGGTCCAAAAACATTACACGTCACTGTTGGGTTCTTCCACCCGAACGGTTGATCAAATTACTTCTAAATGGACCGCCATGAACCCACAAATGAATGCGTTCAATGGACTTCATCAACAAGCGGTAACAATTATGATATATTTAACTTAGCTTTTTATTTGATTAAACGAATTTCTCTAAGTTATATTTCATTGACGGTTCTATTTAATTATATAGGAGCGCTTACGTGGGAGTGGATGTAGTGATCTAAACGTCATGCAAACGGTGTTGAACGATTACAGAAAAAGCCATCCTTCGGGTTTTAATCATCAAGCGGCATGGGAGATTGTAAAAGACCACGACAAGTGGAAGAAGCAAGTGTTGATGGGTGAAGAACCGTCCGACGGTCATTCGGACAAGAGACGAAAGTCTTCGGAAAGCGGCAACTATCAGCCGATTGCCTTTTCCACACCGGAGGATACCACCCCCACTAGCATCAACGAAAATAATAACCCAACGCGACCCAAACGAAAATCCAAGAAAGCCGCCGCCGCTGAGTCTTCGGGCAAATCAATTGTTGACGAACCCGGGACATACCGAGCAATGAAAAAAAGACAAACTCAACTAATTGGTCACCCTACAATCTCAACAAGGCGAAAAACAATGGCGTTTTTAGAGGAACAACGCGAATTGTTGAGACAACAGCAGTATGACCACGACTTGAATATTTATACAAAACCACACGAGCACCTCACAGGTAAATCTTTGGAGTTGGTTTTGAAACGTAAAGCTGAAATCGTGGCGAAATACGAATGGGAGCATTATTGGGTTGAAGACGACGCGGATGATGAAGGTGACGAGTAGGATGAAGGCGTTTGTATTTTTATTTTAGTAGATGTTTTTTGTAAATTTTTTTATTTTAATGGGACGGTTTATTTTTAATTTTTACAAACGGTAGTTATAATTCAAACGGATTTTTTTTTAGTAAAAACGGTAATTAAAAAAAACTAAAAATAAAGATTTCAGTGAAGAGAATCAGTGGAGTGCTGCCTACAAAAAACTGAATCAGTGAAGTAAATCAGTGAGGTGATGTGGAAGTGCAGGATTGGTTGAAATCAGTGAAAGAAAAAGAAAACAAGGGTAGCACCCCTTTCACCCTAACAACCATGCGATCTTCTTGTTAATATCACTTTTACTCTTTTATCAGTAACGACTATGTATACACATTCGTTTAGACCATAAGTAATGGTTCATGCCCCTTAAGGGGCATTTTCCACCACATCATTATTATAATGCTCTTCAAACAAATGTGTAATGGTTAAAGTCACTTAATGCCCTTTTTAATTATTACTTTCCATATTTTTTATCCTATTTGGGCATTATATTAGAAATGTCCCACCCTCATAATGCGGTCGGGCCTGGGATTAGGTGATACCCGACCCAATTACCATTTTTTTAATATTAGAATATGATAACTTATGGCAGAGATTTGTTTAAAATAATAATAATAATAATAATAATAATATTCATTAATCATTGGTATATGCCATTTTTATAGTTTAGATACTTCTAATTTTATTCACTTTACTTAGATTTTTCAACCCGGGACGCTCCCGGGGTATATGCCCATATAATGCCTAAGGGCATGATATTGGGGGCATTATCATGCTTATTCATGCCCCTATAATGCCCATTACACATGATCTTATAATATAATTTTAATCCAAGTGTAACGGTGATGACATGATGCATGTGTTAGAACTTTGTGGTAGAACGTTGATGAAGAAGAAAAATTCGACGATGTTTTTAATGATTCAATATAAACTAGGCAATGACATCGGAAAACATTCTAATCTGGATGTTTTTTTTTAGAACGGCCAACACAATAATCGCGAGACTCTCACAAGGGGGCTCGGGTAAATTGGCTTCCCTTGCTGGAAGCGCCCCGCCCGTGGTGGTTCCCGAGCCGGGAAAAACCCGATCCCCACCCGTCCGGTGTAAACGAGCCGAGCCCGAGCCTGACTGGGCTCAAGCTCGGCTCGTTATGGTTTTATGAAGCTCGAGCTCGACTCGGTTCGAGCCTACAATCTTGAGCTCAAGCTCGGCTCGCTAGCAAAATCAAAAGCTCGAGCTCGGCTCGACTCGAGATGATTTGAGAACAATCTTAAACGAGCTCAAAGCTTGGCTCGAGATCGCAAAAGCTCGGCTCGCGAGTGTTATTAAATGGGCCTATGAAATGAGGACTTGGGCTTTGGAGATGTGGGCTATAAATCATAATAGATATATAAATAACTTATAATTATGTTTGGGCTCGTTTAGGCCCACGAGCCCAATCGAGCTTTGTATCTAGGGCTCGAGCTTGGGCTCGATAACTAAACGAGCCATATTTCAGGCTCGGGCTCGTTAAGGCTTGGCTCGTTCGGGCTTTTTACCGAGCCAATCCCGGGTAGCTCTCAAGCCGCTACGTGTCATTTACACCCCTACGTCCGAAGACCCGCTGTGAAGAATTGGTAAAACCCGGGCGAGATCAGGACTCGAACTGCTGGCCTATGGCCATGAGTCATCCATCATTTCTTATTATGTCCTTCAAATGCATTTAGTGGGGATTGAACCCAAGCCTCCCAAAGGAAACTTGAGCCTACCAACCAACTAGGCTGCAAGTGTTGGAATTCTAATCTGGATGTTACATAAAGGGTCTATTACTAATAATACGCATGTTATTGAATATTTTTACAAAGTATAATGCATATATTATATGAAAATTAATGCTTTGAGAAATATTGCAACTATAAAGCTAGTAGAGTAGTTTCCATGGTCGATAACTAATGTGAGAGCTCCCTTACGTGTTAAGTTGAATTGTTTAATTTAGGAGGGGTCAATGAAGACCCTACTTTAGTTTTTACTATTAGTGAGATTAACGGAATATGATAAGGAGGAGAAGGGGTCAATTCAAGTTTGAGTTACAATTTATCTATAATTTGACTAGTGTGTATTGAAATTCAATATATTTTGGAACAAACTTCTAGTATTACTTTGGTTTCTTTGGACCTAGCTAAGTCGTTAGATTTCCTTTGTAAATTTGTTTATACTATGAGGCGGGGACATAATTCAAACCTTAAACGACTAAATCCTAAAATAACATTCAAGGGTGTATGCATAATGTATAAATTTTGGAAACTCTATAGTTTTTTTCTCCAAGAGGTTCACTAGCGATGCCCGTCCATTTATCCGTGGGTCCAGTTCCTTTATGCCCAGCCGGCTAGGCTGTATGTGGGCAATGATTATATTGGGGCTACCACCGGAGTGCAGCAAGGAGATCCTTTTGGGCCCCTTCTCTTTGCCCTTGCCTTACATCCCCTTATCATGCGGATTCAAAAATACTGTAACCTACCGTTTCATGCCTGGTACTTGGATGATGGGACGATTATAGGCAACACAGCGGAGGTTGCTAAGGCTTTAGACATTATCAATGTGCATGGGCCATCTCTGGGGCTTCATCTCAATATTAAGAAAACAGAGGTCTTTTGGCCGACGTGTGACGGGTTGAAAAGTCAGGAAGGGATTTTCCCGACTGGGATTGGTAGACCTGAGAAAGGGGTTAAGCTCCTTGGTGGGGCTCTTAGCCGAGATCCTACCTTTATCGGGGAGTTGGAAGGGCGGTGGGCTACGAGTGCGGTTGCCCTCATGAAACTACTGCCCCGCCTTAGAGATCCCCAGAGTGAACTCCTGCTGCTCAGGTCATGCATGGGGTCGCTAAGTTACTTTTTGGGTTACGAACTTGCCAACCCCACTTCATGGTGGATGCGGTATCCCTTTTCGATGATGGTCTCCGCGAAGCCATTGAAGATATAGTTGTGTGTGGCAGCCCCTTCTTCGGGGACCTCTAGTGGCGCTTGGCATCCTTGCCGATGCGTTTAGGTGGTTTGGGCCTCCTTTCAGCTCGAGATGTTGGGGTCTATGCCTTTGTGGCGTCCAGAGCTCAGTCTTGGGAACTTCATGATCATATCCTCCGAAAAAGTGGGGTCATTGGACTAGACCCAGACTATCAACAGGCACTCGAACGCTTAAATGTCTATCTCCCGGACTTTGATATTGGTGATTTTTCTAACAAGGACACCGCCCCCCCCCCAAAGCCACAAAAAACTTTGGCGAATGCTCTTTTTAGCAAAACTGCTCAGAGCCTGGGAGAAGTTTTTGAGTTGTCCACTCGCCAGAAGGCGGTGATTGAATGCCTAAAGGGCCCTCATGCTCAGGATTTTTTGACCGTTATCCCGATTGAGGGTTTGGGTCAATGCATGTCTGCAGTAGAGTACAGGGCTATACTCAAGTACCGATTGATGATCCCTATGTACCCGGAAGATGAAACATGCCCCATCTGCCGTAAAACTTGCATGGATAAATACGGGGAGCATGCAATTCATTGCAAGGAGCTCCCTGGTTTCAAATATCGGCACGACTGGGTGAGGGACGTTTTGTGGGATATCTTGAGAAGAGCTGGTATCTCTGCCAAAAATGAGGCCCCTGTAAACTTCCTCACAGACCCCACGGAAGGGAGATCCACCCTGCGACCCGCAGATCTGCTTGTCTTTGGTTGGGAGAGGGGGAAACATGCCTGTGTGGACCTCACCGGGGTATCTCCGCTGGTTGGGTTAAGGGAAACAGGGTTCGTAGCTGGGCAAGCATCAAGAAAGGCGGAATCAAAGAAAGTAGATAAACACGCTAAAGCTTGTGCAGATAACCAACATGTCTTTATCCCTCTGGCCTTTGACACCTTTGGCTCCCTGGCGCCAGAAGCTATTCGTTTCTTGACCAGGGTCCAACGAGTCGTCCACAGCAATGTTTCATCCCAGGGGCAAGGTTTTGTCTTTAGTAGACTAGGGTTTGCAATTCAAAAAGGGGTGGCAGCGCAGCTTGTTGCTCGTCTACCTGCTATTATGATGTAACTTTCGTATTTTGTTTTAATGAAAATCATCATTGTAAATATATATATATATATATATATATATATATATATAATTAGTCTAAAAAAACACCTACCTGAAACTAGTAAATGGGATCATCACTCTCCATTTGAGATCTTTGCAACGACATGAGCACCAACATCACCTTATCAGACAATAAAAAACCGTTACCAAATTTATTTAAAAAAACATAAGAAGCACGTTAATGTTGCAAAACAAACTTGGTCATAACTTAAAATGCAAGGATGACAATGTCTATATGTTCCATAGTGAATGTTATTTTATATATAAGATGAAAATATGTATATGTTTGGATTTAAAAAATAAACAATGAAACAAACAATATGAAGCCAGTCGAATTGTTTGGATCTGGAAAATAAACACTAAGCTAAGTATAACTAACCAAGTTAAATCAACAATAAGATTAACAATAAAGATCAAGTAGCTCAAACTCCACGAAAATAACTTTGTTCCTTGCTGCGGTGCTAATGTTTGCGCCTTTTTATTGAGTTTTTGTTTTTACAAAATTAAGATCAGATAGCTCAAGTTAAATCAAGGATGTCACCAAGCAATGTATTTAAAATTGGGTACCTTTGACTCCAATTCTTTGGACTCATTATCTAATCTGTTACTATGTTTAGTCTTTGATTAACAATAAGATCATATGCACCGGTTCCACAATAAAAAATTATAGTTTGGGTTTAGCTTTGTAGATGTCAATCTAATCAAACCTTTGTTGACATATAAATCTAGTCCATCTATCCTTGCATGTTTCTGTTGCAGACTAATTGGTTGTTAAAAAATAGATTTCCGCATGAAAGCTTCTACAAGGATTTTATTGTATGCTTAATTCATTTAACTTGAACAAATAAATCATAGATACAAAATAGCACACACAAAGTTAAAGGCTACTTGAAATAAATATCATCATCATCATCAATCATTTTCAAATAGTACCAAGTTAAATTATCGATGCAATAATATGGATTTTCACCATGTTATTAAGGGTTGTGTGGGATTTTAGGAAACTTTTCTAAAATTTGGAATTAAACAATAACATTATGCCATAGATCAATTTCCAACAATATCTTGCTTGTTGCAACCCTGACTTAACCTTTGATCCCATGTTTGTCCTTGCATTCGCCCTCCTCTTCTTCCCATCTCTCCAGAGCACAATTATAATGTATGATGCATCAATCAAACCTATGTATGAGTCTCTTAAAATCTAAATACCTAAAAATTTAAATTTCAAAAAAATGGATTTAAGAATATGCTGTAAAGTCACGCTTGAAATAATATAAAAAAAGGGAATTTAAAAATATGAAGTAAAGTCCGTTATAGTTATTTTAATAACCGATTATATTGTAAGCATGTATAGAGAAGTATGGACATATGTATGGTTTTTAACGTGTACAAGCATGAGCCAATGGACATATACTTATATGAACAATGGAGCTTGACTAAAAGTGGGTATACTCTATAATATATATATATATATATATATATATAAAATGAATCATAAAATCAGTCGCAACACATACAATCGAAACGTCATCTTGCAATTTTTTCCTTTGAATCTTTCCAACTTCCAGTAGCGATGAAGTATGAGGAAGCCAAAGATGAACAGGATCCGATGGGGAGCAATGGATTTGTGGAGCAAGATTTCATCATCGGTAACTCAGGAGGTGGCAAAGGAATGTTCTTCTTCTCTACACGTACTGCTGGTCATCACCAAAATACCTTAAACGACCCTACTGTATGATATTCTAAATCAATATATAGAGTAATTATTCGTGCGTTGCAATGAAGACGCGTTGTATAACGGTGGACTGTTGAGGTTTCTTCGATGATGGCTAGTTATAGCTAGTGGGTTACAAAAGTATTGAGTATACATCTCTTTGAATTTCTTTTTATTATGATTTTGTACAAAGACAATTTTGTGCCCAAATGACTTCATAAAACATTGTATCATTTGCATCCAAGGTTGCATTTACTTAAATTTTATAGGTATCCTTCTCAAATGTTTTATAATAATATATATAGTATAGATACACATGCTTTAAAACTTCCCATGTTTCTATAAAATGTGAGCCCCTAACCATTACTTTTTTTTAACAGTAAACTTCATTCAACAAAGGCAAGTCCTCAAAACAAGGACCGCCCCAACCAACTTACAGCATATACAAGGGGTATTTGACCCACTCCTTCCAAACAATGGACTTAAACCTAGACCGACTTTTAATCTATAAGAAAGACATAGATTTAATTTGGGCTACAACCTCGACCACTTTAGGACTCTTATTTTGAAAAACCGTTTCGTTTCTTTCCTTCCAAATGGACCACCAGGAAATCATTACAATACTACGCACCAATTTCTTTACCCATTTATCCTGACCAGCCCACTCATGAAGCTTGAGCACGTCATTGAAATCGAAAAGAGGCACTGGATTAACTCTGCACCATTTCCACACAAAAGTCCACACTCCAAAGGAGAATTCGCAGTCAATGTATAAATGCTCTAAGCTTTCGGCCCCTGTGTTACACAAAACACAGCTTGTATCCGTGATGTTAATTCTTCTTTTAACCAACGCAAGACGGGTCGGAATACGATCTAGTTCCGCACGCCACATAAACACGTTAACCTTTGCCGGAATCCAACTCTCCCAATGCATAAGTTGATCTTTTTGCGTTTCTCTATCTGTCCGAATCCTATTTTTAACATCATCCACCAAGAACTCTTTATGACCTGCGACGTTCCCCCACTGCCAATAGTCTGCTGAAGCTATAAACCTTAAGCGAGACCCCACTTCAAGAAGCTCCTGCTGTTCGGAAATTTCCGCAACTGTTTCTGATCCTCGCATCCAGTTAGGTTTGAAAACCAAGCTGCCATTGACAACAGTGAACCGTTGCTGAATCAAGCAACTCTTCTGTTTCTCCAACACAAAAAGATTAGGCCACCTGTCGTGTAAAGTCACCGCACCAAACCAATGATCAAGCTAAAATCTAATCACCGATCCATCCCCGACTTTACCAATAATCAAGCTGTGGATCGTATCTTCCTGAAAATGAGTTTTTATTAACAGAGAGACAATAGTCTTCCAGCACCCAGTCAAGGATTTTTTTCATCTGTAGAAAACTCCATCTACCACGACCTCCATGAACATACTCAATCACCCTTCTCCATAAACTAAAGCGTTCAATCCTGAACCTCCACGCCCATTTAGAAAGCAGAGCCACATTAACATCATACAGATTAGAAACCCCCAGCCCTCCATTCTTTTTCGAAGTAGTAACCAGGTCCCAAGCGACCCAATGAATTTTATTCTCACTGCTGTCCCCTGCCCATAAAAACTTTTTCATAATGCTATGAATCGTGTCGATCACTTTACCCGGAGCTTTGTAGATTGAGAGATAATAAATAGGAAGGGAAGAAAGCACCGATTTAATCAATGTCAACCTTCCACCAATAGACAAAGTTTTGGCTTTCCATGAGCTTAAACGAGATTGCACCGTATCTATCACCGGGTACCAATGAGCAATGCGATTCATATTAAAACCCACCCTTATTCCCAGATAATTGATGTGTTGGTGAAAGCACCTTGTTAATATGTTAATTATGTATACTTTTGAGTCTTTTATTGTGTGATTTTAGTCGGTCTTAGTTATTTAATAATGTACATGTGTTTTGTAGGTGTTCGTGATATATGAGCTTAATACGAAGGAACTTTGGTCAAGTCGTAGGCACCCGGTACAAAAGCATGGAGTAATAATAATATATATATAAATAATAATAATAATATATTTTAATAATAATAATAATAATAATAATAAACTTGACAAATGGCCTAAGGCCCAAATCGTAGAATCCATGAGGTCAAGCTTCTTAATGCATGATGGAGATATCATTATTTTTTTTTGGGACGGCTGCATCAAAAAAAAGGAAGTCGGAGAACGCAAGTTCGCAGGACACAACTTTGAGGTGAGTCATCGCACGAAGGTAGAATAGAAGAAAGGGGAGGCATGCACGCGACCAAGATGCAAGGCTAAAACCCTTGTGACTTCCTCTAGACGAATGGTTCAATTAGGTTTTGCACTTTTTCTATTTATTTTCAGTATTGGATTGTGTTTTTGTGTGATGACAAGCATATAAAACATTATTGATGCATTAGTTAAGCAAACAATTGATTTGTGTTTTGAGTCCTTTCTTTACAACTTGTTCGGTTGATGACAAAACTTAGTAGCGGGTTGGGTGACATAAAGAGGGTTGACTTGACGCTTACAATTGGGTAGATAATAGGTTTGATGACAAGAACTTGTGCTACCAGTTAATTAACTAATTTCCAGAACTATGTCTATATGGTTCCCAATCTATAAACTGAAAACTGTGTGAAACCTAGAACCTGAAGTTTAGAGGGAGTTACTTCTTTATTATCATTGTTTTATTCAAATCAATTATTCAATGTTTTCTTGCAAGCAAAGCAGCACCTTAATTTAATCTTTATAATTTTATTACTTTTTTTATTAGTATAATTAAAAATTGCTATTAACACTAACCACATACTCCTCGTGGTTCGACAACCCTACTCCCTATACTGCAGTCCTTGTAGCTAAGGAGTTGTTTTTAAAATAGTTTTTGATTAGCACTCGACACGCGATCAAAATGGCGCCGTTGCCGGGGAGTGCGTGCGCTTAGTGTTTTTAGTTTTAGTTGTCTTTACTTTTTTTAAAAAAAAAACTTTATAAAAAAAACCAAAAAAAAATAATAATATTAAAAAAAAAAACTAAAAAAATAGTCTCTTTTCTTGTTTATTCACTTTTCGTTCTTTATTTAGTTATTATTATTTTTTTGTTCAGTACTACTCTGGTTTTCTTGTTTCTTTGTGTGCAGGTTACTTTACTTGTATGCACCATACACAAAGATCAGGGAAAACATCACTTTTGATTTTTGATCCAGAGATTAAGAAAACCTCCAGAAGAAACCGATCCCTTCACCACCCTAATCACGCCATGAGTATTCACAGCCATCACAGCATCCCTGAGGATGTACCTCCTCAAAATCCACCACCACCACCACCACCACCAGTACCACAATTCCAACCTGCCCGAAACACCCAACCAGTCATACCACAGCAGCAACAAAACTTTGGAAACCAACAGCTGCATCGCATCCCTCAACAATTTGATGAGGGAAATTTTCACAGTACATGGCAGAGTGACTGGGACAGAGAATCTGAGCATGAGGAGTATAACGACAGATATGCCGACATCAGGTATGATGATTTTGATCAGGATGGGTTCGACTTGCATCCTAGGCGTCCAGTCCCACGTAATCAGGTACGTCAATTTAATCAAGGGAACCGGGTTGGAAGGCAAAGGGCAAATAACCAGGCACCAAGAGGTGTGCCACGATTTTATGCAGGTGATATGGGGGATGATTTAGAGTTTGTAGATGGTGTCCCACAGCTTGTTCAGAGGGCACCAGCTAGGGGTGGGGTAGATAGTCACTTTAGGCTAGTCATTATGTCTAATTCATCAGCTATAGTGACACCCGTAGTTAGGAAGGGTAGAGCTTTTGAGGTTAAACCCGATTATTTAGGCCACCTACCCGAGTTCTATGGTAAGAGATCAGAGGAGCCTTACTTACATATTGCAGCTTTTGAGTCTATTTGTAGCACTGTAGGAGGGGCTGGGTTTACTAAGGATGAGGTTATGCTTATGTTGTTTCAATTCACTTTGAAGGATAGGGCTAGGCAGTGGTTTGCAACCCTGACACCAGGTAGCATTTTTACTTGGCAAGAAATGCAGCAGGTGTTTTTAGAAGAGTATTACACTATGGGTAAGACTTCCGAGGCTAGAGAAGCAATTAGGGCCTTTGAGCAGAATTCAGGTGAGACATTTCATGAGGCATTTTCTAGATTTAAGGAGTTACTTAGGAAGTGCCCACATCATAGCATTGAGACTTGGGAGCTTATTAAAGCATTTTATGATGGATTATTGCCCGATGAGGTTAAGGATCTAACAGCTATTAGCAGTGGTACTTTTCTCACTAACACGGTAGCTATAGATTGGGGGTACTTAGAGAGGATGAGTGCAAATTCTAAGAGACAGGCACAGTCTAGTAGGAAATCTAAATCATCTTCTGTTAGGGCTGTTGATTATGAGGCTGAAGAGAGGATAGAAAAACTTAACCAGCAGAATTTGATCTTGGAAAAACAGGTAGCCCAGTTGAGAGTAAGAAAAAGTGATGAGGTGAAGGTAGGTAGTGCTTTTAATATTTGCACTGAATATAATGAATTGGGTCATATTGCAGCCGAATGTGCAGGTGGACAGGAAAAACCGGGTGAACAGGTAAATCAAGTCTATGGAGAAAGAAAACAGTATGACATGAATTCAAATACAAATCATCCTGGACTGCGGAATCATCCCAATTTCAAGTATGGTAACCTGAATAACCAATTAAATCCTATTTTTTCTAATTCTCATGTGCAGGGGGAAATCAGCAGCAGCACTGGAACCGAGAGCAGGGCACTTCAGGTGAAAGCAGTAATCAGTTACATGTGATTCTCGAAGCTATCAAGGCAGTCCAAGAGGATGTTAAGGGAATTAGGCAGGATAATGAAAAGCGGGACAAGACTGTGGAAGCCTTGTCAAAACAGGTAGACCAGCTAGCTACTCAGATGTCGGGGAGAGACCCAGGTAAACTTCCTAGTGATACTGCACTAAATCTTGCTCACCAGTCTTCCTCCAGAAGTTTGCACATCAACGCGGTAAGTATTTTCCCCACCTCTGAAATAGGTAGTGTAGACAGTACTCCACCAAAGTTTGTTGAGGGAGTGGTGGAGGAGTGTAACATTGAATCTGAGGCTGAACCTGAACAAGAAAAAAATTTCAAATTAAATCTTGAGAGTAAAAACGTGAAGAGTGAGTCTAATGAGGCTAAGTGTGGGGGTGAGAAGGTGAAAAAGGTACCATTTCCTATGGCTTTATTAGATCCTGCTAAGAGAAAAAATTTAATTAAACGGGACCCACCAAAGGATGAGAAGTGGGAAAAATTTAAAACTGTCAAAATCAATTTACCGTTAATTAATAAAATTGAAGAATGTCCTGATCAGGTTCAGTGTCTGAAAGAATTGAGTACCCAAAAACAACGGCATAAACTTCCTAAACAGTTAGATTTAAGTGCCAGTGTGAATGCCGTTTTGTTGGGTACCCTTCCCCCAAAACTCCAAGACCCAGGAGCACCTATTATTGTTATACAAGTAGGTGATTTTCAAGTGGATAGAGCGCTTCTGGATTTGGGAGCTAGTGTGAGTATTCTACCAGGGAGTTTATATGATCAGTATGATTTTGGTCCATTACAGAAAACTAACACAACTGTGGTGTTGGCCGATCAAACTCCTTCGTGTCCTAGGGGGATTGTAAGGGATGTGATTATTAAGGTTGGAGAGTTTTATTACCCGGTAGATTTTTTAGTGCTTGATTGTGTCAAAAACACACAACCAACTGTCATTCTGGGTAGACCGTTCCTGGCTACTGCTAAAGCCATTATTAATTGTGCCGAGGGGATGGTAAAGATGAGGTTTGGGGATAGGAAGATGAATCTTAAGGTGTTCTCTAATATTGTTAATCGTAAAACTAACAAAAGTGGATCTCCTGTGAAGGAGAATGGAAAAGAAAAGAAAGAATGTTTTGTGATTGACAGGATGGAACTAGTGAGCAAGAATAACACTAAGAGAAAACGAAGGAGAAGGAAGAAGAAGGTCAAGAAGCCACCTGAACCAGATAGTGAGAAGGAAAAGTTGCCATTGTTGGGGCTAATAGAGAGAACTGTAGATGAGTTACCTGGGTGTAGGAGGAGCACACACTTGGAGGTGTGGGGACACAAACATCCCACTAGACCACCATGAGTAGACGTGTCAGATATGTTTACTTGAAGAGTTTGTATAGTTGTGTAAAGTATTCCAGGTACGTTTTTTATTTTATTTTTAGAGTTTGAGTCTGTTTTTGTTTTTCTGGGAATGCTTGGAGTTTAACTTGCAATCAGATAACTTCGTCTGTACTCAATCTCCATTCAGGCGAGGTAAAGCTGTACATCATCGGTGTATAAGGCATCCCAGTATTTTATGTTTTTATTTTTCTTTTGAGTCTTAGTTTTCAGGTTTATTTAACGGCCGCGAATGAAATGCTGTACGGTCGCATTGGGAGGAACTGAACAAGACCCATACGTGCACCGCCTATATCCAGGGGAGTCTGTTCCTTTTATTATTGTTGTACATTTTTTTTCTACTTTATTTTATTCCTAGCTCACATTGAGGGCAATGTGTCGTTCAAGTGTGGGGGTGGGGAAACTTCGTTTTTATTTATTCTTGAGTCTAAAAAAAAATTTAAAAAAAAATTGAAAATTGAAAATGTCTTGAAATTTTTCCTAAAAAGCATTCTAATCAGACATAAAGCAGCTCTTTCAGTACATGCCAGTTGTTTCTTGATTGTTTTGGCAGTAGATCCTTAGTCATGGTCTAATTTGTGGAAAAGTAATATGAACCGTTTTCAGCAGGTATTTTTAAGAAAAAAAAAGTTTAGAATTGCCTGACTAGGTTTAACAAGCTATTGGTAATAAATGCATGCATACATCGGCAACCCATTTCCCCACTTTTGTGAGATCTTGAGCCTACTAGATGATAGGTTGATTTATATATATTTTCGTTTGTTGAGAGTAGGCCAGATGTTTCTCTGTTGCAGAACTTGTGTGATTTGATACATGCTGAGGTTGTAGACTAGATATGCACATACATGACAAAGGCGATTTAGGATTCCCTTTTTTCGTTTGACACCTTTATTTGTTTCGTGTTTATCTGTTTACCTAAAATCACCCTTAGTAGCCATGTTGAGCCTATACCCTTTCGTTTATTAAACATATAAAGTCACCCAAATCGACCCGTTAACTGTTGTTAAGAAAATTGATGACATCCATTGTGTTCTATGTTTGTGTTTATGTGTTTGAGTTCTATTAAATGTTGAAAAAATATATATATGTGAAAAAAAAAGAAAAGAAAAAGAAAAAAGAGAAAAAGAAAAAAATAGAAGTATGTGTTATGGGTCAAATATGCCCAGAAAGTTGTGTTTAGTTGTGTTTCGTGAATAAGGATTGTCATTCAAGTTGTTTCACCATTTTATTTTAGCCACTTTCAGCCTAAACGTTCACTACCTTTACCCTAAGCCCAAAACCCATAAGTCCTTTAGATATATGCATTGTCTACAGTTGAGGTGTGATTGTTATACAAGCCTATGATAACAGAGTTGCATGTTTGGTTTTGAGTGAATAATACTAGCGCATTACATGCTAGTCCAGATATTAAACCGAGTGGAGTGAAAAAATTGTGAGGGGTGTGTTGCATGAACATAAAAACCGGAAGCATGTTAGGTTTGGTCGGGTTAATTCTGTTTTTAAATGGAAATCAATTTGACTAGCTGAATTAACACATCTAATGCTAATCTATAAACGGGGTATGACTTTGGACCTTAGCTAAGGTATGATGGTTGACTGGGGTGCTATTCTGTGATAATGTCTTGAGCAGAGTATATATATAATTTTTTCGAGACGAAAAAAGATAAGCGTGGGGGTGTGATGTGTTGGTGAAAGCACCTTGTTAATATGTTAATTATGTATACTTTTAAGTCTTTTATTGTGTGATTTTAGTCGGTCTTAGTTATTTAATAATGTACATATGTTTTGTAGGTGTTCGTGATATATGAGCTTAATACGAAGGAACTTTGGTCAAGTCGTAGGCACCCGGTACAAAAGCATGGAGTAATAATAATATATATAAATAATAATAATAATAATATATTTTAATAATAATAATAATAATAATAATAATAATAATAATAAACTTGACAAATGGCCTAAGGCCCAAATCGTAGAATCCATGAGGTCAAGCTTCTTGATGCATGATGGAGATATCATTATTTTTTTTTTGGGACGGCTCCATCAAAAAAAAGGAAGTCGGAGAACGCAAGTTCGTAGGACACAACTTTGAGGTGAGTCATCGCACGAAGGTAGAATAGAAGAAAGGGGAGGCATGCACGCGACCAAGATGCAAGGCTAAAACCCTTGTGACTTCCTCTAGACGAATGGTTCAATTAGGTTTTGCACTTTTTCTATTTATTTTCAGTATTGGATTGTGTTTTTGTGTGATGACAAGCATATAAAACATTATTGATGCATTAGTTAAGCAAACAATTGATTTGTGTTTTGAGTCCTTTCTTTACAACTTGTTCGGTTGATGACAAAACTTAGTAGCGGGTTGGGTGACATAAAGAGGGTTGACTTGACGCTTACAATTGGGTAGATAATAGGTTTGATGACAAGAACTTGTGCTACCAGTTAATTAACTAATTTCCAGAACTATGTCTATGTGGTTCCCAATCTATAAACTGAAAACTGTGTGAAACCTAGAACCTGAAGTTTAGAGGGAGTTACTTCTTTATTATCATTGTTTTATTCAAATCAATTATTCAATGTTTTCTTGCAAGCAAAGCAGCACCTTAATTTAATCTTTATAATTTTATTACTTTTTTTATTAGTATAATTAAAAATTGCTATTAACACTAACCACATACTCCTCGTGGATCGACAACCCTACTCCCTATACTGCAGTCCTTGTAGCTAAGGAGTTGTTTTTAAAATAGTTTTTGATTAGCACTCGACACGCGATCAATAATCAAACGACAAGTTCCCGATTTTGCAGCCAAAATTAGAGGCCATCGAAATCACATCTTCTTGTTCAACACCTATTCCAAAAAGATGTGACTTATATATATATATATTGATTTTCATCCCCGAGCACAAGTAAAAAATTCTTAACAGTCTCGCCGTTTTTACAATGTTTAAAGACGACCACTCTCCCAAAACTAAGGCATCATCAGCATAAAGAAAGTGCGAGATTTGAGGGACACCACCTCCCATATTAATCCCTTTCAACTCTCCCTTGTCACACGCTTTATTGAACAAACAGGAGAGAGCTTCCATTATAATGAGAAAAAGAAACGGAGAAAGTGGATCACCTTGTCGCAACCCCTTTTCGCACTAAAACTCGAACGTAGGCGAACCGTTGACCAACACAGAGGACCGGGCGGACTGAAGAATTCCCTTTACCCACAGGCACCATCTAGGAGGAAACCCCATTTGACTCAACAAAGAAAGCAAGAAGCCCCAGTTTACATTGTCCTAAGCTTTTTCGAAATCAATTTTAAGCAAGAAAACTTGCTTTCCTTTTAGTTTCAGACAACTAATCAACTCATTCATCATTAAGGGTCCGTCTAGAATAAATAGGCCTTTTAGAAAGACAGATTGTGATTCAGAGATAACCGTTCCTAGAACATTTTTTATCCTTTCAGTAAGAACTTTTGAAATCACTTTGCTTATAACCCCCACCAGTGTAATCGGCCGATAGTCACGCAATCCTAAAGGCGTCTTGATCTTCGGGATGAGGGTGATAAACGAGGTGCTACACCCTCTGTTGATAACTCCCGTCTCATAAAATTCAGCCATCAGTTTCCCGAAATCATCTTCTAGTAAAACCCAGAAATGCTTGATGAATCTAAAATTAAACCCGTCTGGACCTGGAGCCTTATCGGCTCCGCAATCGAAAACAGTCGACTTAATCTCGTCTTTAGAAAACGGAGCCTCTAGGAACCCAATAAGATCAACCGGGACTTTCTTTATATCTTCACAAATCAAGGTTGGTCTGACCTTATGTTTGTCCGAAAAATGAATTCTAAAATGTTTAAGTACTTCTCTTTTCACAATGGAAGGTTTAGATATCCACTCCCCACCCACTACCAATCCCGGAATAGCATTTTTGGCTTTCCTTCCGTTGATAAAGCCATGAAAGAAAGTCGTATTGTCATCCCCCTCCATAGCCCACCAGACTCTAAGTTTCTGTTTCAAATCTTTGTTTTTAAGAGTATTAAACATACTAACCTCCTCTTTACACTCCTCCCATATCCAAACCTCTTCCTCTTCTAGGTCTCTATCCTCCATCAACATTTCAAGACGCTCAATCTCTTCTTTAAAATACACTAGATTTTCCCCTTCTTTAATAATAGTGTCTTTCCACCAGGCTTTCAAAACATCTCGAACCTTTCTGAATTTATAATTAAGAAACTGATCCGGAGGGCCTTCAAATGAACAACTTCTAAGGCTCCAATAATAACCTCTTCACACCCTTCTCTATTAAGCCAGGAATTAAACCAACGAAAAGGTTTTGGCCCGAAGTTGGTATCTACCAAAGACAATAACAGCGGACAATGGTCCAAGAAATCCCTTAGGAGAGTTTGAAGACACGCTAATGGCCACCTGTCGAAAAAAGTTTGACAAACCAGGATCCTATCAATGTTACTTAGTTTAGTCTCCGAACCGGTTCCTGACAAACAAGTGAACTTATTTCCCCGTAAAAAATACTCGCGAAGGCCTGCCTCCTCAATAAAAGCATTAAAATTTCTAGCACAAGTCTGGTTAAACTTGGAATTCTTTCTCTCTTCACGAAACCGCACCGCATTGAAATCCCCCATAACAATCCACATCCCCTGACCACCCAGAATAATATTAACGATAGTTTCCCATAACACTTTATTACGCACTACCCGCTAAGGAGCGTATACATTTACAATATTAAGAATCGATCCGTCCTCAACTAAAGATCCTGTCGTCACAATAAAATTCTGATCTAAAACCGAAGAATGTTTTATGAACAGCTTAGGGTTCCACATACTAACCAAACCCCCCGACAAGCCCGTTGAATCAACCAAATCATACTCCACGTCTCCCCCTCCCCAAAACGCAGCACAATCAAAACCTCTCACCCCATAATGTTTTGTTTCCTGAATAGCAATAAACTCAACCCCAAACTTCTGTCGCATCCCCTTAACCCATCCAGATTTTCCGTTAACCCCAACTCCTCTTATGTTAACCGAAATAAAATTCATATCTGAACCTTCTGTATGCCTTCTTCCTTAACTGTTTCTTGAATCAGAGTACTAAAATTGCCGAGATCAGCACCTACCTTGGCTCCTAACTGAATTGTCTCTGTAACCTCATTATCGATACAAAGAGTCCCCCCTTCATCCAACTTTGAATCTTGTACTTCGATTGCTCTAGGCCCAGTTGGATGAAAATTATTGTCTACTGCATCCCCTTCGCAACTATTATCGGCCTCCTGAAGAAGCTCTTCAAAACTCTTCAAATGAATTGTTGTGCTTATCATGTTTACCTCTCTGTCATCTTCGAACCCTTTTGGAAGACCACTGTTTTCATTTCTAACCCCCTTTTTCCTTAATCACATCCTCCACCTCCATTGGGCCAATCAAACTATCAACATTAAATGGGTCAGTCGCATTGGGCTTTCCTTTATTTTTCTTTCTATCAAGCCCAGAAATTAACTTGGACCTTGAGCCCGACCTCTTAAATTTATTGTATTGTTTTCTTTTCCTGGATAAATTACAAAAGAACCTCCTGACTTTTGAACCTTTGCCACCCGTTGACTTTTCAGTTACTATCTCACCCTCCTCCACATTTGTTCCATGATTTTCGGAATTATTAACTTTCTCAACTGGAAATTCTCCTTCATTAATGCTCCTTGATTGAGAATTATTCCTTTCCACTAAAATAGCTTCAGTTTCCAAATTTGTCGCCCCTCCCAGACCGTTACCGTTTACTCCACCGATATCGGAATCCACCACCGGATCTGGTACAGATTCCGATGACCCTCCTGCATTTTCCTGCTCCTTCTGATCAGCAATATTGAACAAGAAATCAGGAACCCAGTCATAGAGCTCCTCAGTGACCCATACTCGGAATTTTCTACCTCTCCAAGACAAAACTATTTCTCCTGCAATTCTCTTGCTATCACTAACTAGAATGCCCACAATCATAAGACAAATCTCCACAATGTATGTTGTTGGACTTTTGCATGTTGAATAACTTTACCAAACCGACTTCCAATTTCATCTAAAGTCTGATTGCACATTAGGTTTAAGGGGACTCCATGTACCTTAAGCCATACAACCCTTTCGTACGGTAGAGATTGACCTTCCCATGCCTCTATAGAGTAGAAAAAATCTGTCCTGACTGAAGCTTTCTTACGAACCTCTTCTGCCTCGTTAACATTCTTGAACGTAAGTAAGACTGTGAGACCACCAAGGTATTGAATTCCCCCCCCCCCCTCCAGAAGGATTAAGAAACCGTACCAAAGTTCCCACCTTCTTTAACTTCTCCATATCCAGCATAGTGGCCACCAAAGCCCTTCCATAACGATCACTGAATTCATTAATTTCTTCCGGAATATGCACCACCACTTCTTCTATTCTGGCATCTGGTTCCCCAATGAGAGCAACCCTATAAGAAGGAGCATTCATGCCAGAATTAAAATCACAACCTTTTTTTTCAAAGCGTTGGTCTTGTGACTTTTCTGATCTCCTTTGATTATTACTTGGCCGAGGGCCTTCATCTTTTTCTTCGGTAAAATGGGCCACGTTGATCCTCAACTTGTATGATCCAATCCATAAATTACTTAAAGACCTTTGCATCTCTTCCAAATCCCGAACACCACTAAAGGAAACGAAACCAAACCTTCTCCCCTCTTTACCCCTTTTCCTAGCAATATAAATCTTTGTTATAGTCCCACAAACCCTGAGAACTTCGTCTAAATCCGTGCCACTGCATTTGTCAGGGAAGTTAGCCACGTAGAACTTGATCGTATCATCACCGTTGTAACCATTCGCCGGGTGTTTGCCTGATCGCCTTTGATCGCCCATCGCCGAGTTGCCTAAAATAACTTGATTTAGCAATCTATTTGGCTAATGCCCCTAACCATTACTATACCTTCGAATTCGATTACTTATACATCTTAATTTTTTTTAATAGAATATATGTTTGGCTTTTAGATGTCTTAACTCCTAAGGATTCAAGAAAGCTATAAAAGTGTCCGCTTAAGGATTCAAGAAAGATATAAAAGTGTCCACTTTTCGTTATGCTATTTAGAGATAGATGGAGAGTTATCCGTGTTTGTGGTGTCATATTTAACGATCTTTTACAATCTTGTATTCTTGTTCTTGTCTTTTACTTTTACTTTATTTGTACTTGGTATGACTATGTTGAGAGTCACGTTTTCCACATGCTTTGTTTTGTATAATCACTTTACTTTTTTTTTTTTTTTTTTGGTTTTGTAAGCATCTTTTTATGTAAGCCACTTATATTTTACCCGATTTACATACTTTGTTCCTTTTAACATTTTTGGAACTTGAATTTATTTTGATCTAGCCTAGAGATGCCAAATCTAATTTCATAACATCACATGTTGTTTGTTATTGGGTACCATAATTCACCAAACCAGTCTTTAAAAAAAATTGAATGTTTTTCCATGTCAATGCCTAAAAAATTTCATCATCACAATCATTTAAGTCATCATAAACCTCCTCAAAAATTTCATCAACTTGTATTCACTTGTAAATAAACTATTTGTTGAATCATTGCAACTATAATATTAAGAGTATATATAACGATGCTGATATACTTCAAATCTAACAAATTAAGCAAACAAATCAATCATAACATATAATGCAAATTTCATATACATATATCTATTTGTGTGCCAGTGTGTGTGCAGGGGCACATCATTCAAGGGACGGGGAGGGGCGGCTGACCTCCGAATTTTCGCTCAAAAGTTTCGAGTATATAGTCTTCGTATGGAATTTTTTTTGGTATATACGGTTACGACTTCCCGTTTAAAAAAAGAAAATAGTTATATAAACCAAAACTTTAACCCAAAACAAGTAAATGTAAAGCCCAAATCCTAAAGTCTTAAGCCCAACAACTACATGAGCGGGATAGTAGATTCAATGAGCAAGCGACGGAGTTGTTATCTCTTAGCTACTCGAGTTCGGCTTGGTAACAAGCTCGAAACGAGCTGAACCTTATCAAGCCCGGGCTTGAGCTTAAAACAAAGCTCGTTTACTAATCGCCCCTCCCCGCCCCTTAAAAGAATCGCCCCTGGTTGACATTCACCCTTTATGATTTTCTCTCACAAAAGTGTATTCCCTAACACTAAACTCGCATCCCCTACTATGTTCCCGAGTTTACTTAACGAGAGAAAAGAAAATAAAGGAAAATAAAAACCTACTTTCCCTTTCTTTTCTTTTATCTTCTCTTCAACCGTCTCTATTGGAAGATTGAAAATAAACTTATTTTTCTCTTCATTTCTCTTTTTGAAAAACTCATGAACACACATCATCTTATTTCCTTTCTTTTTCTTCTTAAAAATATTTTGGAACAAGGGTCATTTTTTTTTTTTTCTTTTTTCCATCCTTAAGAGAGAGATTTATGGGATGTTTGTCAAATCTCTATATTTTATAGCATTTCAGCCTCTCATTTTAAGACATTTAAATTTAAACCACATTCAGTATTAACCAATGTCAAACATCCAAATTACAATAAATGTATTTCATTATTAAACAATGACATAATAATCCTTTCTAGCATCGATTGTATCCAAAACTATAAGGGGGGACGGGGGCGCCTACCGAAATGTTCACGGGTACCAACTACCAGCACGGTAATACCGCCGCCACCCACGCTGGTAGTTGTCTCGTGGACCGTTTTGCTGGTTATGGTTACCGTGCTGGTACCGGTTTGTTTGTTGGTTTTTATAAAATGCAAAATTTTCAATTTACCCCGTGTGTTTTAGTGTTATTTAATTTTACCGTTTGTTTATATGTTTACCGTTTAAATAAATAAAAAACATAAATAAAGGACATTTCATTAAACATAAACATAAAAATTAAAATTACATAAACCAAAGCAAAATAAACTTAAGGTTGGCGCAACAAGCGCCATGCCTCAACATTGTCGAATTGTTGGCCGTAAAGAGCCTCATACTCATAGCTTGTGAAGCCGATAGCCAACTCGTCATCGAGGTCCGGATCGTCCCTCATCGTTTGCTCGTAGAGGGTGGTCCACCTCGCACACTTGATATTGAGATCCTCCCACTTGACTTGGAGGTCTCGGAAGGTCTTGATGGTGTTGGTGCCCACATGTTGGATGAAGTCGCTAAACACGTGAGCCCAAAACACATCCGGGGGTAGTCTTCGCCTTCGTCCCCCCGTAGTTCTTGAATTTCGGGGATGTTTGTGGCGTCCTTGTGGCAAACCACATGGGCCATTTCTTCCTCTTCGGTTCACGGATTCATTTTTTTTTTGATCTTTTTAAACCGTGGTAAGTTGTGGTTTTTAACCCCCACGGTTTGATCACTTTATATACCACGACGGTGACACTGTTAAATTTAATTCACTGACCGTTTAGTTGAGTCAATTCAAACTAGTCGACGGTTTCCAAGATAAAAAAATTAAATTTGGCTGACCATTTGGTGGGACGGTTGAAATAGTAGAAATAAATGTAAAAACCGTGTAAAAAATGTAAAAAATAAAAAGTTTGGGTATTTAAATGAAAATAAATAAAAGAATCAGTGGAGTGCTGCCTACAAAAACGTGTTTCAGTGAAGTGATGTGGCAAAACATGATTGGTTAAAATCAGTGAAAGTTTTAAGACATTCTACAAGCACCCCTTAAGCCCTAAGACCATGCAGTGTGGGGGACGACCTAGGGTCGTCCACATCACCCCTAGGCCCACCCTCGTCGTGAGCAGCCTGTGGATGTTGATGGCGACGAGGCTGGCTTTGCAAAATCCAACCGTTGGAGCATTTTGGAGATTTGTGCATCTTGACCAGCCTTGCTCCAACCCCATCTTGACCAGTCTACTCCACAATAACGTGGCGGCTTACGTGACGACTCATCCTCAAAGGACTACCCTCCTCCACTTCAACCAACCTAAGTGTTAGGATAATAATAATAATAATAATAATAATAATAATAATAATAATAATAATAATAATAATAATAATAATAATAACAACAACAACAACAACAATAATAATAATAATAAGGTTAGGATCAAATACACAGCGAAAGAAAAAAAATGAAGTCATAGGAAGTGTATCAAAGGGACTCCGATTGAACTCATTCAAGAGGCATTGGAGCCGTCTCATCGAACCCTACGATCTTAGTTTTTAGGTTTTCACTTTTTTTTTTAATTTAACTTGTAGTTTTTAGAATTTATGCTATATCATTGTGTCTTTTATGTAGCATTGTGTCTTTTTCATTATTTTCATCATTGTGTCATTTTTGTGATTCGTTGTGTCTTTTTTCATCAGCATTGTGTTATATTTTTCAGCATTGTGCTATATTTTTTGGCTCAATGTATCATATTTCGTGATCTACTGTGTTTTTTGTATCATTCTCACCATTCTGATTTTTGTTATAATTTAACTCAATAATAATCTATACATATAATAAACCAAAGCTATTTTAATGACATGGCACTCAAAGAGGGTATTCTCTTCATTGAGTGTGTCATGTGTCATCCCATGTGGCAAGGGCTTTATTTTAGGAAAATAATAATTTAAAATTTAAAAACAAAATTAGATTTTTATCTCTAATGTTTTCTCCCATAACTTTTAAACGTTAATATCTTTTATATACGAGATTTTTTAAAGAAAAAAATTACACCAAATTAACTAGCGTTTTATTATCTTTCCAACGGGTACCATAGTGCTATATAAAAAACGGAGAAAAAAACGACTATTTTTTTGTGTGATTTTGTTCATACAGCAAAAAAACATAAAGTGTTCAGGTTATTCATTAATCATGTATAGGCAAGTCATTAGTTATGTTCAAACCAGTAAATATGATTTTTATTTACAACATGTGTTAGCATTGGAGTTGTACATTGTTTTAAGTTAGGTTTTAATATTAGAGTTATATAGTGTTTAAGGTTATGCACTAACATTGAAGATACATTGTTAATTGTTTTAGGTTAAGTGCTACCCGAAGCTTTCCTGCATGTAACTTGTGTCAGGTTTGGAATTAGTTTAAAAAAATTGTGGGTTTGGGTCGGGCCTGGGATTAGGTGATACCCGACTCAATTACCCTTTTTTTATATTAGAATATGATAACTTATGGCAGAGATTTGTTTAAAATAATAATAATAATAATAATAATAATATTCATTAATCATATATTGGCAAGTAATTAATTATGTTGTCATATTAGATATTTTATTATGTCAGATTAGATATTTCAACCCGGGACGCTCTCCAACAGGTAATTGCTATGTTTTCTTTTTCTACCATATTCTAAAATAGCTCAAATCTTATTGTATGCAGTTAAAGACCTTTGACTGAATGTATTGGTGCTAAACAATCTTTGTCCCCTTGAAGTGCTTGGGATCTTAATATTCTGTTTTAGGTGTTGATGTTGTAAGGTGAAATGGATCTTTTGGTATATTTTTTTTAAAAGTATCTAATGTAAGTTGATACATAGATGCCATTTTTATAGTTTAGATACCTCTAATTTTATTCATTTTACTTAGATTTCTCAACCCGGGACGCTCACGGAGTATAAGCTAGTAATAATAAAGTCAAAACATCAAATCCAAGGGACCAAATGAAATACCAAAAGGGTCAAATGTTTATATAAGAATAATAATAATAAATAATAATATCCATAACCCCCAATTCACCCGCCCATCTTCACTCCTTCACCGGAAAAAAAAACAACCGCCATCACCGGTTTCCGTCGTATAACCGCCGGTACACGTGGCAGTCAACGCATTATTATTCCCCTGAAAACTAAAACACTAGTTTTCAGGGAATAATAATAATCATAAGGTTCCGTCAAGCAATGAAACAATAATGAATTTCAAATGCTGAAATTACTGGCTAAATTCCAATAATATATATATATATATATATTGCATTATATTATATATAATGATAATATTATGCATGAATTGATGATGATCATGTACGACTAATGGCGTCAGCTTGCAATGCGATTCCACTTGTCACAATATTCATCACCGTCTCACCGAATTGATGCTATTATTAGACAATTTGCTATTAATATTAATATTATTATTATTATTAGCCTTCAGTTGTAACATTCATCACAATTTGCTACTTTTATTACTCATTTCATTTAGGTTTTCAGAAGTGGTGAACTACCTAAAGGTATATATCAAGCTTTGATTCTACTATACATTGTTATTATAATGTACTGGAAGTTTTTTTTTTTGATTTTTAATTGTTTACTGATGATTTTTTATCTGCATGTAAGTGTTCTTGATGTTAAATCAGTTGAAGTTCTTTTACTTTTCTAGTAAAATTACTCGAGTGATTTTTTTTTATTTTTTATTTTTTTGGAATTTTATCTGTTAGGAAGTGTTATATTATTATTATTATTATTATTATTATTATTATTATTATTATTATTATTATTATTATTATTATTATTATTATTATTATTTGTACTGTTTACTGATGAATTTTGATTTGCATATAAGTGTTATTCTAGTAAAATCACTTAAAGGATGTTTTTGTGTTGATCTTCTTTGACATGAAATGATTTTTTATGGTTGATGAACTGAATGTATGATTTTTTATTTTTATTTTTTTACTGTTAAACTTTCTTTATGGCTATAGATCATGGCGTGAATAATCGGTGTGTTTTTGGTATGATTGGCAAAATCACTCTGAGGTTTTTGTGATTTCTGGAGTAATATTACTCGGCTGGTGTTGTTTTTGTGTTGATCAAGTTGTTGAACTGAATGTATGAAAATTTTCATTATATTTAGGGCTAGATCATGGTATGAACTTATGATCTGTTAGTTTAATTGAAGGGAATTACCCTCCTTTAATTTTTATCTTTATAAGTCAAATTGTTTTCATTTTGATTAATATGTAAAAATCTCTAAATAAAGTTTTATCAGATTTTTTTTTTAATTTATAACAGTTTGGTTTTTTTTTTTTTTTTTTTTTTTTTTTTTTTTTTTTTGCAACATGTTTAATTTTGGGTTTGGTTTTATTCATCTAGTATGAACTTTAAGGGCTTGTTGAATCAAGACATGTTATTTAGCTTTATTTACTTAAAACTACATATTATAGTAGATCTTTAACGTTTACCGATCTTCCAAAATTTTAACAGTCAATTCGTGTTTTCTAAAACATTCCAATTTTGTGAACTTTAGTTCATTCCCGGAGAATGTTTACCTATGAGTTTTCATATATAGTTTACATATCAAAATGGTCTTGTTTTTTATGAGATGGTAAACATAATAGTAGCTTTTTTAGATTAATACATATTGCAGCTGCATGAATGCGCCTTACAAAATGATATTCTTTGCTCTCATGACTATCAGATTGATGATTAACTTATTTTTCTTTTTTTATTATTAAACAGGTCTATTAGTAGTTTGGAGCAAGTTGTGTTGCGAATAAATATGTCAGAGGCAAGAGGAACTAATGCTTGTGAAGATGATCATGATCCGGGCTTATTGTCATTTTCTGAAGAAAGGCGGAATATTGATATAGGACAACAGATATTTTGTAACAGTGCTGTTAATATGGGAAATATTGTTGCCGTCGGTTTTGACATGGACTATACATTAATCCAGTACAAGGCCGACACTTTCGAATCCCTGGCATACGATGGAACAGTCGAAAAGCTAGTCAGAAACTTGGGATATCCAAAAGAGGTTTGCTTATATCTGCTTTTGGTTTTCTATAAGTTTTTTACATGAATGTGCATCTTCTTTTTCCAAGTTGTTTGTAATATACATCTACGTGGCGTCGTGATGGTTGTTAAACCATTTGATATCAGTTTTTATCTACTAGATTTTGTTTCAGCATTTTGTTACGAGTCTATGTTATTTCCATAACTCTTCAGTGTTTTCTGTTTCGGTTCAGCTATTGGAATGGTCTTTTGACTGGACCTACATGGTTAGAGGTCTTGTCCTAGACACAAAGAGAGGAAACATACTTAAGGTAGCGTATTTTGAGTTAATTGCCTTCAATTCATTCCCATTCTCTATTTTTCTAATTCTGTCCGTATCTTTGTCTCTCGCAGATGGACAGGCACAAATACGTAAAGATAGCTTACCATGGATTCAGATTGTTATCAAAGGAAGAAAAAGTCGCTGCGTATGGGAAAACCTTTATTAAATATGCGTTCGACGGTCCGGATTACGCACATATCGACACCTTTTTCTCTTTAGCTGAAGCATATCTTTATGCTCAGCTGGTAGATTTCAAGGATAGTAATCCTGAAAAAATCTCAGAAGTAAAAGAGTAAGGAGCACAAATAACTTGAACCTCTAAACCTCTTTTATATATAGCATATTTATTACATACTCAGTTCCTGATTCATGCTGTAGTTGTAGTTGGCTTCACTAGGGGAAACTAATGACTAGAGTACTTGCTGTTTTATTATTTACTTATTTTAGGTTATTTTAAATGCTTATGAAATATGGGTCTGAATTCATTTATCCGGCGAACATTCGCTCAACGTGTTGTGAGATCCACTTGATTGCCATCAACTTCTTGTCATTTGAGGGAGATGAAAATTTCATAATTACACTCTCCACCCAAACCTCAATATACGACTGTTGAATATAAATGGGCACTTGTCAAATCTAAAAATAAAAAATAGTAAGACTGGTTTATATGTAATAAACGGAGTAGATATCGGCATATACCCCTAAAACATGTTGTAATTTTTTTTCTTTTGAAGATGAATGTCCACTTGTCCAACAATTAATGATACGCCCTCCTTTACGATAATAAAGTATGTAGCAAGGGAATATATAAACGTGATATTTAGTTTCGTCGTTTCAAAGAGAAAGTAAGGGTTCAAAATATGTTCATAAATGGTATGTGTGGTTACTTATGGTCAACAGGTTGAAGATCATAGTTGTTATGGTAAAGATGGGAATGGCATTGATCATAACAATCATTTGAGTTGACATACATTATTTTTTATCCTTCAGGCTATTTATGTTAACTCATCATGTTATTCTGTATTGAGGTTATTCATTATCAGACAACCATGGTAAGATTTTGAGTTAGGTAGGAGTTTCTATGCGCCTAATGGGGTCTCATGAATTAGTAGTCATACCTCATAGTAAGGCGGTTGTGTAAGATAATACTAAGAAATATTCATGTGCTAGGTATTAGGTAACTAAAACAAAAACTAGAATCAAGTTTGAAAGTCGGAAGAATTTGAAAACCATATTTCTAAACTTATTAAGTCAATGACAGAAGTGAGCCTAAGCTTCATAGGAAACGGGCCACGTTGATAAAGTAGTTCAAGGAAATGGATCGATTTGTTTCAAAGGGGATAAAATTAAAAATTTCTAATAGGCGTAAAGCGTCAAATGGCTCGATTGGGTCAACGTTGCCAGAAGTCTATATTAAGTGTATTGCATTAGTGTGTGTTATAAGAGAACCGCCATAACCAGATAAGCACTTGCAAGCCTCTCTTTCTCTCTCCCACTATTGCTGGCCAATACTATGTGTGCAAGTGCTTATGAATGGGTCGGTTGAACGTTAATACATAAGGTGGTTCTAATGGGTCTCTATATTGAACATGCTCATATATATAACAAACAGATAATGTGGATTAGCCCAAACAATCTCACCGACACTTGTCAACCTGAAACCATTTTGACCCGTTACTTTAGCTACCCATCTTGCCACCTTTTATTGATGATAGATTTTTTCAGATTTCCTCTGAATCCAAGTAATAACCTGTTTCATTCTGAATTTTGGTGATTTAGCCACGGACCAATGTCATCTATTTTGAAAATAGTAGTTTTTTCCGCTTTTGATTCTTTATACAAAGATTTTCACTTTTTACATATTGCCTTGACTATTACTTGTTTATTATTTGGAATTGTATCTCACTAAATATCAATATCATAATTAATTTCTCGCAGCTACTCTCGTATCTATGCTGATGTCCGCTCTGCTGTTGATATGTGCCATCGTGATGGAACTTTGAAGGAAATGGTTGCGAAAGATCCAAAAAAGTACGTGCTTTTTTTTTTACTTTATATATATATGATTTCTGGTATAAAGGAAGTAGCATTTGGCTTACATTATGTAACTATTTGTTGCAAGACCATAGTGTTCTTCCGAGCGTGGCTGCAACTATGGTACCATGTTGTTGCGTTGCATGTGGTTTTTATGGCATATAGCATTTGTCATAGTTTTCTTAGTGAAACATTGAAGCTATTTCACAATTTCCAATAGATCTTGTGTTAACCATCATACCTTTTTGAGCTCTTTTTAAAATGAAATGTTCAGGTCTTGTATTTAATAAGATATATAAATTAACTCAGAATCAATGATTTAAATACTTTATTAACTAATTTGTTTGAAATTTTATCATAGACTCTTTTACATAGCTTTTAATTTACCATCTATATTCATATCCGAGTTTTATTACGAATATTTTAAATCAAGTGTGATTGTGGTGATGTGGTGATGTGGTGTTACCTTTTCCTTGAAGGGAAAGATTTATCTCAAAATAACATTATATCTACTGATATGAATATATTTCCTGAAATTCTAAGATAAAATCAAAATAATTGCTCTTTTATTTTTTATATTACATGCAAGAAAGCATGTCAAGTGAATATTTATGAATTTCTTTATGTTTGGTTACGGAACATTCTTAAATTCACAATATCAATTGAAGTCCTATGCAGAATAGTGTTCTTTTAACAGCCAAAACAAACTTTCATTAAAACACAATAAATACATAGATGCAGCCCAACAAGACGCTGATTGCATCTATGCAGAATAGTTGTAGCATGTAAACATGCTTTAAAACCTGTACACTAAGTGTTTTCAACTAAAATCCTATTAAAGGACTATTTACCGTATTTGTAGTTGTCTAATCACCTTTGTATTTTTCCTTATGTGGTCATTGCCCTCTCGCTTGTGCATTTTGAACTAAGAAAAACACTGGATTTGTTTTTTGTATCTCACCGATAGATCCTTGAGTGAGAACTGATAGATCCTTGAATTATTTTCCTAGCGTTATTGATCTTATATATATATTCCTTTCTGCTATAGAAACACTTTTATTTAACGCTGAGTAGCCTAGCATGGACTGTAAGAGAACCAGAATTAGTAAAGATCAAGCCATAGTAGTCAAAGAGTGCCTTGTGCCCAGGCACAACCCTGTGCAGCCATGCCGTCTTACGTTCATCAAGGCGCTCTGTCCAGATTCCGACCGAATTCTGCAAACTCTGCCAAAGTTTGGTCTGAAACATCCAAGAGTTGGCCTGGAACCAGCCTAAAACATGTTACAAAACCCTTAAAAAGATCCGTTTACCTAAAAGATTTAACAAATGCCATCTAATCAACATCAGTGAATTGAAACACCTATCAGACAAACCAGAGACGTAATACAGATATGATTGTGTAAATGTGTTCTGTTACTAAAGTAATCACATGAATATTACTGAACTTACCTAAGATATTAGAAATTTACGCCCGCAAACTATTCTGAAATACAAGTTAAGTTACACTTGACCTTGGATCTTGGTTTTTGATGGCGACACATATTGATTTTGTGTGTGTGGGTTTGGAGGGGTTAGGAACATGTTTTCGGTGGATAAAGGAGCTTTTATTTAGATGGATGAAGTCATTTGCTACTTTACAAGATACATAGGTATCCAGCTGTCAATATCGACCGCTTACAATGTACACGTGGTAACTAGTACTATTTATTACTTAAGCCAAGTTGCGTCACCATGATGAATCATGTACGTAGAGAGCAAAATTATGGCTTAGCCATAAGAAAAGCATATTATATAAAACTTCTCAAACCATATTGAAATACAAGTTAAAGTTTGCTTACACATGGAAACTAGTACTACTTAGTACTTAAGCTGAGTATGTGGAGAACTAAATCATGACTTGGCCGTAAGAAAAACATATAAAAACTTGCCTAACAAGTAACAGCAAATATGATACAGATTAGTGTTATAACAGATTAACAGTTACCAGAACTGTTTAGAGATGTATATTGAAGTAATCTTCACAAAGGCACACTATCTTATTTTTCTATCATTAGGTTCTATTTTTTTCTGTAGTTTCCTTTATTACTTAATGGCCAAATGTCTCAACTTCTTTCTTTCCCTTGCCAGATTTTAGATCAAACTGTATACTACAAAAGAACAATGAGAGACCGAGTAGTGTTCAAATAAATAATAGGAATTCATTTAGGACTTTTGTATAAGTTCAATAGTGTACGCCCCACTTACAGTGTGCGCATATAATGTATATATGTGTGGCCCTTGGGGGGCAAAAGTAAAGTTGCACTAGTTTTAACGTTATTTTACTAATTTCGTGAAAATAACGTTAAAAACGACGGACGGTTAATCATGCATCATGTGGTGGCGTGGATAGCCAAAAGACAAAGGGGTACATGCACTGATCGGGTTTGTTCCAATTGCTAAGTGTTATGTGCCTTATGTCCAAGGCTTGATACCAAACCACATCGAGCCGGGGGTCTCACTGGAAGCAGCCTCTCTATTCGTAGGGGTAGAGGTAAGGCTGTCTACATCTTACCCTCCTCAAACCCTACCTTAGCTTTGCTATAGGTGGGATTAACTGAGTATGATGATGATGATGTATAAGTTCAATAGTGAAATTAAGAAAGACTTTTAAGGTTAATAAAGTAATCTGAGCATATTGCAGAAGCTTGATGTTGAATATTATATATCATTTGCATATTTTGAGCACTCGGTTTGATTTTTTTAATATCAGTTGTGTTTGTTTCTACATCTACAGCGCAACATATATAGTTATATACATGCCTTATATTTTGGATACATTTATATCCATGCGTGTGTTTCTAAATACCGTCACACACACATATATGCTTTTCTTGCTGGCTGCAGCTAGGTAGCTTCTTTTGTGTTTTCTTTTTCCTTAAACATGTTTAATTATTAGGTATATCAATGAGGACAACTCGATAATTCCAATGCTGAAAATGCTAAAAGATTCTGGTCACGCTGTTTTCTTAGTGACAAACAGGTAGTTCGATATTCTTCCTTTTTTTTTCTGTAACACTTTGCACTTTTGTTTGTTATATGTGAAAATTTATATAATATATTAGTACCTCCATTATTTTGATTAGTAATTGTATTTTCTTATGTGCTATAGATGTATTCATGTTAATCTCTATCTATTTGTAACCTAAGATGAGTTAGTTTAATGTGCAGTCTTTGGGATTATACAAATGTTGTGATGAACTTTTTGTTTGGGGCGCGCACGATCGAAGGAAGCTCCTCTTTGAGCTTGGATTGGCTCCAATATTTTGACTTTGTCATCACTGGAAGGTTATTGCTACTTAATTTTAAGACTGTATTTATTCAGCGTGTAACAAAACATGTCTGTAAATAAAAAGATTTGTTAATGCAGTGCTAAACCAAGCTTTTTTCATGATAAAAATCACGCTAATCTTTTCGCGGTTGAGATGGAGTCAGGGAAGCTTATTAACACTGACAATGGTACTCCGCTTGCTCAGGTTTGTGAATACACATCTTCTGTTCGATACACCTTGTATACTTTTTCATATGTTAAATTACTAGATTAATTATCGTTAGGTGGGAGTCTCTGCTATAGAATTGCCAGATGAGGTCCCAAATAAACATTGCAAGGTGTTTCAGGTACAATGTAATTTACATATCCAAAAACATTGGTTGGTTTAAATATAAGTGTCATATATATAAATATTATGACTCTTCTCGGCTGAATCAGGGAGGTAATGTCAGCCATCTGCATAAACTACTCCATGTGGGTTCAAGTTCACAGGTATTGTATTTTATTTTTCGTTTATCATTGCTTTGTGCCATATTATGTTATGAAGATGGTATTCCCGTAACATGTTGCTTTATCATCTTTTTTTTCTGATATTCATTTTATTCTGTTGATTGTTATTGTACTTTCATAAAACTAATATAAACTACTCAATTATTCGTAGGTTTTGTATGTCGGAGATCATATATATGGTGATATCTTACGAAGCAAAAAAACATTGGGTACGATTTTTCGTATTCATGATGTCATTCATAATACCATTGTGCTTTTTTGGAACCGTCTATTCTTATAACTATGAGCTGATATACTAGGCATTGCCCAAGTAGGATTATACAATTGATATCATTATTATTGCTTATCGTAATCTTCATGCTTAATTGTTATCTATCTGGATAAAGATGACATATTTTGTGTTTAAACCTCCACCGTTGATTGTAATGCTACATGAAACAGGCTGGAGGACGATGTTTATTGTTCCTGAACTTGAAAGAGAGGCTAGGATTTTCACATCCTCATGGGAGACTCGAAAGGTAATATTCTGTTTTGTGATTTAAAGATTGATGAACAAAATATTGATATACGGTTTGGAATACGAACTCTTGAATATACATGGCTGAGTTATGCTGTGATCTTAGAGGTGACAGTTTTTAACGATGAAACAATAAGCAATTACTAATTACTATCCTCCTGGTATGCCCCAACTGGATAAACTATGAGATTTTTCACTATTCATATGTGCTTCGGTGCAAACTTCAAAGTCTGCATGAAAAAATCTTACTGTAGTATTTCTGCAGAAACTCAAACTGCTCAGGAGTGAGCGAGATAAGATTGAGGATCAAGCCTATCACTTGAAGTGCTCCCTTGAGTACGTATTTCCTAGATCTGGCAAGACGGGCGAGTTTGGGTAACGGGTCAAAAGGGCAATTTTTGTGTGGCTCGAAACACTTATTAAGTTTCTATATTGACAATAAGCGTTTCAAATACGACCCATTTTCTTTTTATATATTTTTAAATTTACCTGATTGAGATCAAACACAACCAAATTGAGCCGTTTAGTATTTTCCCTATATAAAACCCAAGTTAATAAACTTCCAATCATTTATTTATTTTGGCAATTATTCGTCGTTAACTATGGAATTTTTACTTATTTTTTTTTTTGTTGCCTCCAGGTATGAGGATATGGATGCCAGTGAAAAGGAAAAGCTCACTGCAAAGCTGGAGCTACTTGAGGTAATATACATAACAAATGATACAAGTGGGCAGACCGTAAAAATTTGTGTTCAAATCGGCAATGTTTTCTTATCAAGGCATGGTGGTTTAGTAATGTTCATTATCACGACCCAACACAACCGCCACACCCATTTTACCACCTCTAGTTCCATAGACTATAAAACATGCATATGCTGTAGGTTGATGATCTTATCTTAGTATGACATGTTATCATGTTTTAATAATTTTACTCTCTTAAATATCCGTTTTATACCCTTTTAACTTAGAATTTTTGCAAGTGGATATATGAGCCGTTGCGCATTCGTATTTTATTGTAAACAGGGTTACCGCTCACGTGTTCGTGCAGCTCATCAAGAGGCCCAGAGAAGCTTCCACCAGCTGGTAACCAGTTTTATAAAGATCTTATGTTTCACATGTGTTTGCGTATAAGAAAAAAAATGCATCATTAGCAATATGCTGAATCCATACTTTTTGTATATTTTTGAGTGACCTTTTTATGTTATGGACAGTTCCATCCCGTGTGGGGGCAGCTTATGAAAGTTGGATATCAAAACTCCCGCTTTGCACACCAGGTTTTTTTTTTTTACGGATTCACTTTATACTATATCCTTACAAGTAGAGATGACAATTGCAGCCCATTTACATAAAAATGGAACGACTCATGTTGCGTTTTATTGGTAACGGGTCAAACAAAAGTAGCCTAATGTAAAAATGCTTGCATCCAAAATCATTTTATTTAGGAGAAACATATTAACAATATAGTTTTTGTAATCTTATATTAATACATTAATTAATTCAAGCATTAAAAAAATGCACAAAAAGTGTCGGCAGGGTGGTGTGGCGGCTCAACTCATTTTGACATGCTCAAAAGTAAATTGTATTACTTGAACCAATTTTGACCTGTAACTTCAACTGCCTGACTCGCCTTTTTTTCATTGTAAACGAGACTGAACATGAATTTCGCCATTCAATATTATAGGTGGAGAGATTTGCTTGTCTGTACACAAGTCGAGTTGGAAATCTGGGGCTATACCCTCCTACCAAATGCTATAGGGCAGGCGAGAACATCATGGCACATGAGTCGAATGTTCTCTCTCTGTAACAAAAAGTATGTTGTTTGTTGTGTGCAGATCCCATAGATGCTGAGTTAAACCCTTTGGTGTCAGTGAACTAGTTTGTTTCTTTGTGTGTTATGTACATATAATATATATATACTTATGACTGTGGTTCATAAACCATTTTACTATGATACTTTCATTAAATATACAAGGGTCATGATTGTGATTACATATGTAAACTAAGAGGGTGTTTGGAATTGCGTTTTGAATCTGATTTTTAGATTATTGCGTTTTGGAAACGCAGATAATCAGTTTTTAGTGTTTGGGATTGCGTTTTGAAAACGCAAATAATCAGTCTTTTAGGCTACCAAAACGCAATAATCTATAAGCAGCTCCACCCTTGCTTTTTCAAAACGCATAATCTGTTTTGAATAATCAATCTCAAACACCCCTAAATGGGTAGTCTTCACCTGGTGTGTTCACAAGTTAACCTGTTTTTTCATTAAAGAAAAAAAATGCATCATAACAAAACTTAAATTGATTGGTATTTTGTGTCAAAGTTCAAAAGATAAAAACAAAAAACATAGTTTAAATTTATTATTTCAAACAAATTTATTATTTCACTCCACTTCACCCTAACAAAATGGTTTAACTTCACGTAACTATACCTTTTAATGTTTTTTGCTTAAAAAAGGAAATAAAATTAATTTAGTCTCTTAACACCCTGTTAAAATGTTAACACATAACCTCTTTAACCCCCCTTAACAAAAGGAAGGACTGGTGTTTAACGCTGGTTAACATGTCATGTCACCTTTAACACCCCATATGTTAGTGTACACCTCATGACCTTAGAGTATATAAAGCATCTCTAGTTGTGGTCTTACTAAGCTGGTATAAGATTGCCTCAAGAATCCCCTCCTTTTGAAGTGGGTTGGTTAGATTCTCAAAATGGTAATCTCTTTGTATGAGTCAAAATCGGTTGGGTTGACCCAGAACTAGTGGTGGCGAAATGGGTGGGTTGATTAGATTCTCAAAACGGGTAATCTCTTGGTATGAGTTGAAACAAGTTGTGGGTTGACGACCCATAACTATTCAACTCATCAAAGAGAATACATTTCATCATTAAAGAACAAGTTAAGGCAAACTAAAAGTCACCAAAAGTGAAAAACAACACCTCCATCTAACATCTTGTGACTTTGAGCACATGCATCTAGCGAACAACCGTATATGGATACAAATGTTTTAGCGGTATCCGTTAAAAAGACATATGTAAGAATCAAAGGATTTTCGTTGTGTTCTTCAGGATTTGTAGAGAAATGTTGGATGGAATGATGTCAAAAAATATGATTCTTCATGCATTCATAGCCTCCTTGAGTAGCTTCTCAGTGAGAGCTTTAGGAAGTCCCATTACACTATCAGTTGTTCCTTTCTGCATTTTAGTATAATAAAAACAATTGGTCAATGGTCCTCAAGCTAATATTTGCAACATGGTTATGTTTCTTTTAATAATGATTTATTGGCATAATATTACATAAGAAAAACATTTTAAAAACTTAGTTTTGTAGTGTCATAGTTGAATGCTTTAATTATCTATATCATAGTTATCAAAGACGCTAGGTGCATAGGCCTCGCCTGGGGCCTAGGTGCGAGGCGCGAAAAAAGCGAGGGTCTGAAATAAAAAAAAAAGCGAAAAAAAGAAAATAAAGAAAAATATATTAAAATAATACTATTTTTCATTAATTTAGTATCAAAAGTTTTAGAATATTGATGTATTAGTGTATAGAAGTAGTTTTCCTTAGATAAAGTAGAAATCTGGCTGGAATCTAGCCATAATTTATGAATTTGGCTGGAAACCCTCCGGAATATGGGAATCTAGCTGAAATCTGCGCCTAAACCATCACCTAGAGAATTAAAGCACAATTTCCTAGACTCAAAGCGCAAATGCATCGCCTCGCCTTAAAAATGGGCCTAGGCGCAAGAGGCGATGGCTTTTAACAACTATGATCTATAAAAAAAATTATACAAAATGGACAAGAAAAGTTAACGGGTCAACTCAACATGTTTTGACCCGTTACCTTGAATATCCATTGATTTTGTGTGTGAGAGAGAGAGAGAGGGGGGACGAACCACATCTTTTACACATGGAATGATTAAGGGGTGTTCAATTATAAGTGCTCCAGCAACCCTGAGCACAAGCCCCTCCTCAAGCTGTACAAAGATAATAAAACACACATGTAGATTGTGAATTGAATTACTTAAAATACAAATTTAGATTGCAAGGACAACTTCGTTTAATTACCAGTTTATCAATAACATCGTCTGCTATCTCATGGAAATGAATCTGCAACCAACAGACATCTTCATGTTAATGGATCATTTTCATGACGTCATGACATCAAAGATATATGACTAAGGGGCTGTTTGGTTGATTAAGTGCTGAATCATTAAGATGGTCTGAATGGTTAAGAGGCTCTGAATGGTTAAGAGCTGAATCATTCAACATCCCTTATTAGCTTAATGGTTCAGCACTTAATCATTCCATTCAGATGCTGAAACAAACAGTCTGAATGCTGAATGATTCAGACCTGAATGGTTAAGAGGCTGATTAAGAGGCTACCAAACATCCCCTAGATAGCCTAAATAGCAATGTGATCACTGATAATCACAACCGACTTAATTATAAAAGGGTTAGTTCAGAACTGCAGATTATGTTGTGTCAAACACGTAAAGTAAAGCGTATCAAATGGATCGAAAACTGGGCAAAAGTCATTCAAAATGTATTTTAATGCATCGAATCTTCTAAATTGTTAAGTTGAAAAAAAATAGATTATTGCTGAAATACAAATACCATAATCATACTTGACACAATAATGATTTTAAAAAATTAATATAATTTTTGGACAAAAAGGATTTTGGGTCAATTTGACCAGTAACCCGAACCTTTTTTAACATGTCCGTTTTGCCACCTCTAATAAAGATGCATTAACTTAAGATAATTTCAACGCATTTTATTATAAATGAGTGTTCTTTATAGGTTTTATCGGTAAAAAGAAAATATATTTTTTTAACAAAAAGGGTTTTGGATCAATTTTACCCAACTCAATCCATTTCGGCCAATACCAATTACCCGGTTCAACCCGGAGCCCATTTTAACACATTACCCAACCCGTCTGGTTTGCAGTCCAGGGGCGAAGTATTATTAGGGCCAGGGGTGGCCCTCCCCCCCCCCCCCCCCCCTGTTTTTTTGGCGCAGCAATGAAAATTTACGATTTTCATAGGTAAATTAAGTCCGGACCCCACCGATTTTCCACTACCGATTGAAAAAAATTGAGTTTGGCCCCCGCCGATTCCGAAACCAAGCTTCGCCACTGTTTGCCACCTCTAACAAAGATGCATTAGCATAGAGAAATAGTACCTCCACTTTGTCCCAATCCCCTTTTGTGAATCCTGTCTTGAGGTTCGTAACAAAAACAGAGCTAAGTGTAGCTGCATGCTTACCGGAATAACCTGTTACATCTCTGCTTATATGAGATCACCAAAACAAACCTAGCAGTTCATAGAACCAAAAGAGTAAAAAGAAAATAAACAGACTTTTAATAAATTGGCGTGCTTCTTCTTCGCCAGAAGGTTTTTCCCTGATCGCGCCTTCGTAAACCACCACCTATAAATCATAATTGGTTTAGCAACATAACCAAAACCAAAAATTTGGATAGTGACGTACATCTATACATTATTACGGAGTCAAATTAAAATTTTATTTCTTTTATGTATTATTATATCTTTTTTTTTATGATAAACAATTTGCTAGCTAGATATGGATGCCATTTACAGTGCTTGAATTGGGCATGTCATCTAAAGACGCAATAACATTTGAAGCATAAGGAGAAGCGAAGGAATTGATTAATACTTGGTCACAAGTAATTAGTAGTGTTGGCTCAGCATCTTTGTCTTCACCAATATGGAGCTTTGTGTTACCTTTTGCCTAATAAGAACTATTAATTAATACAAATTGAATAAAAAAATAAAAAGTGAAATTTGCAACAAATCTGTTACAAGTTTATGCATTCGATGGGCAGCATGCTCATTAAGTCAGGGGCAAAATCGTCAAGTAATTGGACCGTTTTGGCCTATTTCGTGAAACTAAAAGGACTGTTCAAGCAATTATTTTGATTTTGGGCTGGACTGGCAAAAACCACCAAACCACAGGACTGTTTTGGCTATTAACTCATTAACAATAATACCAGTCCTCGGATTGAGGAAATGTTTGCCTCATCCCACCTTCCCTAGACCCCATATTGGTGGGATTTTAGTCTTTTACTGGGTACATTAATAACGCTTCATAATATTTCTGATTAAAAAAAAATCTGAGAAAAGATTATAAGGACATACGGTATCAGATGCTATTAAGATACTTGGTTTGGCGTCCTTATCTTGATCATCGCTAGTTTGAAGCTTGGACACTATGGCATCAGCCTGGGACAATGCACAAAATATACATACACATGAAAATTAATAATGTTGTTTGGATTATCTGTATTTCCGAATTGAGACAGATTCTTCTTTTGTTTAGTCTAGTTCTAACTTCTATACCAGTTGCAACGATACTTGTTATCTAAGGTAAACGTAAATTACTTGTTTAATCGTTATTCAAACCTAACTTTAAAAATGAAAATTAAAAAAAAAAAAGTTACCTTTGGCCATTTTTTCTATAAGTTTCTCAAACAATCTTTCGCACGTGGAGTAACATCCAAAAGGCAAAAAAAAATCTCCTACAGCCCGTTCTACTATGGTTGATTATCGGTTTCAGAATATACGATTTAACATAATCACTTTCGAAACACAAACGTCTTGTTTGTAAATGTAACTGTACAAAACATACAAAGAAAGTGTGATTCTACCTTTGCTTTTGCAAGAGCCATGACCAAGTCTTCTGGTTTATCGGTTCGGATAGCTTTCTCATCTATATCTGCAGACTAAACAGTACAAAAACATTAAAATAAAAACATTAAAATATTAATAATAAACCTTCTACATTCATACAAGTATACACATATGTTATATAGATTATATAACACAACAAAACAAAACAAAACAATACCATGATTGTGAACTCATATCCCATCTCAGCCAATATTTTCTGACGAGCTACCGACGACGACCCCAAAATTATCTGCATAACATCACAATCACAAATCACTTTAACACTCAAAACATCTAACATCAACTTATGAAAACCCTAATTCAATCTCAATCAATTACTGATTACGCTTTTCTAAACGGGAAATCGGATTTTAATAATCTCAACTTCGACCTACGGCCGAGATTAATCCCAATTCAGGAAATGTTTACAGACACTCCCAAACTCTAAACGTATTTTCCTTGTACGATCTCATACTAACTGAAAGTTAACCCGTCAGCTTTTGATGACGGGTATTATTGGTATGGTATCACCCGATGAAAATATGTTCGGAGTTGGGACTGTCTGTAAACATTTCTTGAGTTGGGATTATTAAAATCCGATTCCGGTGTCTAAAATGTAACTAGTTTCCATAATTATGGGTTAATAATGATAAGTTAGTGTATATTAAAGTTCCAAAACAACAAAATTAGGGCATAGGGCCAATGTAACAGGAATCAAGATGAATTTTTTAAGTGGAAAAATAAAAATTGATGTTACCCTAAAAGGATTGGATTCAGCAGTCTCCATGATTGGATTTGTTTGCAGGGAAAGTAGGAGATGATGAACAAGTGTATTTTAGGGCTGGCTAATGAATTCAGCACAAGTTGTAAACTAGCAAATTTGGGTACATGTGGTATGGATATTGGCAATGGGTATAGCAACAGAGAAATATTTCTAAGGGGATATGAGATTAGGGATGAAATTACTTATCGGGTATCATGTATACCCGTGAGTTTAGAGTAAAGTCATTAATTTTTAAAACTTACCAGTTGCGTATATCCGGCCAAAAATCTGTCAGATATCTATCGGGTAACTACTAATCAATTACATTTAACATTATTAAGTATAAGGCAATTATAAAATGAAAACCTTGTTGAGTTTAGAAAACTCCAGAAACTCAAATGAAAGGCTTAGGTTGATTAAGATGGTCTGAATGGTTAAGAGGCTCTGAATGGCTAAGAGCTGAATCATTCAGCATCCCTTATTAACTTAATGGTTCAACACTTAATCATTCCATTCAGATGCTGAAACAAACAGTCTGAATGCTGAATGATTCAGACTTGAATGGTTAAGATGCTGATTAAGAGGCTACCAAACATGATACGGATCCGCCTAGTTCAGAAGCACCGCCCGGAAGTAATTCAAGTTGGGTCGGCCCAGTTAATAGTGGCTAAGAGTGGGCCGACGAACACAAGCCATCCAACCGATTTTATCTTTTAAAGTTTTAAACCTTTATGGTCTATCCGTTAACTATTAGGATTTCATTTTATGTTTATCTATTTAGTTTAGCCTTATCTCTAGTAGTTGTTTTTCCTCTATTTAAACTTGTACTCAAGGTTGGAATGGCATGATTTGATTTTTAAGTTAATTATTGTTTCCTAATTACCGAACAATTCTTTGTTCTGTGTTCTCTATTCGGTTGGCCGAGGAGAAGGTTTTACAAGTTAGGGTAATCTAGCTTCCACTTATACGAATCCGTATCAAGTGGTATCAGCAGCTTCAGGTTGTCAGGATGGCAGAATACAGGAGAGACCGCCCACAGAACCGCCGATTCGCCGCCGAAGGCAGCGGTCCTGATCAGCGTGGATCCTCGTGATGCCGAGATTGAACGCCTTCAGCAACGGATTCGTGAACTCGAATTCAATCAACAAGAGGGAGATGACAGGTACGATCCTTTGGACGATCAAGACCCATCCGCGACAGATTCCGTTCTCTGGGACGAAGAAGACAACAGGTTCCGGAATGTTTTTGCTCGACCAAACCGGCATCAACAGCCCCCAGCACCACAACACCAAATCGACCCAATCCGCGCTTTGGGCATTCGCACGGAGATACCCGAGTTTGAAGGACACATGCAGGCCGATGATTTCATCGATTGGCTTCATACCGTTGAACGCATCTTTGACCTCCGACAAGTACCCGAAGACCTCAAGGTTAAACTTGTTGCCATTCGTCTACGCAAGTATGCTTCTTTGTGGTGGGAACACGTTCAGAATAAGCGTTTTCGGGAAGGAAAACAAAAGGTTGTTACTTGGGACAAGATGAAGCGTTTATTGCGTTCCAAGTTTTTACCCGTCAACCACAAACAAGACTCATTTTTTGAATACCATAACTTTAAGCAAGCCTCACTTCCTGTGGAGGAATTTATTATTAAGTTTGAACAATTACGTTTGCGTTGCGGCATAGAAGAAGATGAGGAACAAACCATCGCCCGTTTTCTCGGGGCATTACGCCCGGATATCGCGGATGTTGTCATGTTGCAGCAATATTGGACCTTTGTGGATGTTTGCAGACTCGCACAGAGGGTCAAGAAGCAGCTCGCAGCCAGACCTAAACCACCCACTCGCACAACTTCTTACCGAGCACCCTCCAACAATCCGTCTCAATCGCGGATGGATACCACCAAAAACGACCCACCGGTACCTCCTGTCCCACCACCAGCTTCCTTTCAGAACCCTCTCCGCTGTTACAAATGTCAAGGCATTGGACATCTCAAACGGGACTGCCCGAATAAACAAATAATTGCTCTAATCGATGATTCGGTACCCTCCTATGATACCGAGACTGAAGATGACCAAGGTCCCCCTCCGGAAATTGTGTACCCTGATCGTGGTGAAGCTCTTGTTGTTCGACGCATTCTCAACACAACATTGGCAGATACAAGTGAAGACACGGCATGGCTTCGTAATAGCATTTTTCGCACAAAGTGCACATCTAAAGGCAAAGTTTGTACGGTCATCATAGATGGAGGCGGCTGCGAAAACATCGTGTCCCAATCCATGGTTGATAAGCTGAAATTACCGGTACAGGATCATCCCGAACCATAACAGTTAACGTGGCTAAAAAATGGTAATATTATCAAAGTTACACATCGTTGCTTAGTTCACTTTTCTATTGGGAATAAATATTCTGATGAGATTTGGTGCGAGGTACTTCCCATGGATGCGTGTCACATCTTGCTCGGTCGACCATGGCAATATGATCGTCGTGCAAAGCATGATGGCTTTTGTAACACATACACGTTTAAAAAGGATGGTGTCAACATCACGCTAGCACCGTGCGATCCAAGGCAAGAAGGTTTAGAAGCTATGTTAGCCACCAAAGCGGAATTTTCGGGTGTTACCAAGCTACAACAGCCACGTATTATCTTTGGCTTACTACTTGCTGAAGAAAACCCGGAAATACCTGTTGTCCCTCCCGAGGTACAGCCCCTAATAGCCGAATTCAAGGACGTCTTTCCAGAAGACATTCCCGCAGGCCTTCCTCTTGTACGAGATATTCAACATTGCATTGATTTTATGCCAGGCGCAAGCATTCCTAACAAGCCCGCGTACCGTATGAACCCGAAGGAGTTTGGGGAACTACAACACTAAGTTCATGAGCTATTGGAGAAGGGTCTGATTTGAGAAAGCATGAGTCCTTGTGCCGTTCCCGCTTTATTGGTACCAAAGCCAAATGGTACTTTTCGCATGTGTGTCGATAGTCGCGCAGTGAATAAAATCACCATCAAATATCGGTTTCCCATTCCCAGGTTTGATGATTTGCTAGATCATTTACATGGTGCTGAAGTTTTTTCCAAGCTCAATCTGCGTAGTGGCTATCACCAAATCCGTATGCGCCCCGGTGATGAATGGAAGACGGCGTTTAAGACCCGAGACAGTCTTTATGAGTGGATGGTTATGCCTTTCGGGTTGTCAAATGCCCCGAGCACTTTCATGCGCTCAATGAACCATGTTTTCAAGCCGTTTATTGGCCGATGTGTCGTCGTCTACTTCGATGATATCTTGGTTTATAGCCCGGATGTTGCACAACACTTGACCCATCTTCGAAGTATTTTTATGGTCTTGAGGGAACAGAAGCTTTTTGCAAATGGAAAAAAAATGTCACTTTTTAACTCAAGAGGTGTTGTTTTTGGGTTGTATTATCTCAGGTACCGGCATCCGAATGGATGATTCAAAAATCGCTGCAATCACAACTTGGCCTACCCCTACTTCCCTCCACGATGTGCGAAGCTTTCATGGCATCGCTTCCTTCTATCGGCGATTCATCCGCAATTTTAGTACCATCGTTGCGCCGATTACGGAGTGCCTAAAACAGAGCCGTTTTACTTGGTCCACACAAGCTCAGTCCGCTTTTCAGACCTTGAAGACTGCCGTAACACAAGCTCCTGTTCTCGCTTTGCCGGATTTCCTCCTCGTCTTTCAAGTTGAATGTGATGCTTCGGGGTTAGGTATTGGTGGCGTTCTCAGCCAAATTCAGTGGCCAATTGCATTTTTATTGAAAAGCTTAGTGACTCAAGGCGTCGTTATAGTACGTATGACAAAGAATTTTATGATATCGTCCGTAGTCTTGAGTATTGGAGGCACTACCTACTTCCCAATGAGTTCATTTTATATTCAGATCACCAAGCACTCAAGTTTATTCAAGGACAAGCTAAGTTTAATCCGAGGCATGCTAAGTGGGTTGAAACATTGCAGGATTTTTCTTTTGTCATTCGACACAAGGCAGGTACCGAAAATTCCGTTGCGGACGCTTTAAGCCGTAGACCAGCCCTTACCACTGCTGTGTCGTTTCAAGTTACAGGGTTTACAGCGTTCACGGCTCTTTATCCGGATGATCCCGATTTTAGTGAAGTTTGGCACCAAACTGCCAAGGGACCCTATCACGTTTTTCTTCAACGAGACGAGTTGCTTTACAAAGGCCATAAGTTGTGTGTTCCGTATTCGTATTTTAGAGAGGCTATAGTACTCGAATGTCATCAAGGAGCTTTGGCTGGGCATTTTGGTCGTGACAAAACAATTGCATTAATTCGCGATCGTTTCTATTGGCCCCACCTTTCAAAAGATGTTTCTACGGTCTTGAAACGTTGCCAGGTTTGTCATGTTGCAAAAACTCGCCACACCAACCACGGACTGTATACTCCTCTACCGGTGCCTCTACGTCCCTGGGAAGACGTAAGTCTTGATTTTGTGTTAGGATTACCCCTTACTCAATGGAAAAAGGATTCCATCATGGTGGTTGTTGATCGGTTTTCAAAGATAGCACACTTTATCCCCAGTGTCAAGACATATGATGCGTCACAGGTTGCTCGACTTTATTTTGCCAAGGTTGTGCATCTACATGGGGTTCCAAAAACTATTACTTCTGATAGAGATGTCAAATTTATTAGTCATTTTTGGCGAACCTTATGGAAGCGTTTGGGTGCAAAACTGCAATTTAGTAGCTCGCACCATCCTCAAACGGATGGTCAAACCGAGGTCACTAATCGTAGTTTGGGAAATTTGCTTCGGAGTCTTGTAGGTGATAATCCGAAACAGTGGGATCTTGTTTTACCGCAAGCTGAGTTTGCTTATAATCGCTCTAACCATAGCTCTACGGGTCGTAGTCCATTCTTCATTGTTTATGGTTGCAATCCTTTTACCCCACTTGACTTGGCGCCTTTTCCGGAAGTGGAGTACTTCAGCTTCGCGGGCGAGGAGCAAGCCGAGCAGATCAAGTTATTACATGAACAAGTGCATGAACAAATCGTCAAGCACAATTTGCATTATCAGTCTCGTGTGAATCGGCATCGCAAGAAGGTGGTTTTTAAGGAAGGCGATTTGGTTTGGATTTTTTTACGTAAGGAACGATTTCCACAAGGCAGGTTTGGGAAGTTACGTCTGCGTGCTGATGGTCCTTTTCGTGTTCTCAAGTGCATCAACGACAACGCCTACAAGATTGATTTACCTGGGCATTACAAAGTCTCCGCCACTTTTAACGTTGCTGATCTTTCTCCTTATGACGCCGAAGATGAAGATGACTCGCGGACGAGTCCGAATTTAGAGGAGGAGGATGATACGGATCCGCCTAGTTCAGAAGCACCGCCCGTAAGTAATTCAAGTTGGGTCGGCCCAGTTAATAGTGGCTAAGAGTGGGCCGACGAACACAAGCCATCCAACCGATTTTATCTTTTAAAGTTTTAAACCTTTATGGTCTATCCGTTAACTATTAGGATTTCTTTTTATGTTTATCTATTTAGTTTAGCGTTATCTCTAGTAGTTGTTTTTCCTCTATTTAAACTTGTACTCAAGGTTGGAATGACATGATTTGATTTTTAAGTTAATTATTGTTTCCTAATTACCGAACAATTCTTTGTTCTGTGTTCTCTATTCGGTTGGCCAAGGAGAAGGTTTTACAAGCTAGGGTAATCTAGCTTCCACTTATACGAATCCGTATAACAGCCCCTTAGATGATGCCACGTATATTTCACTCTTGTCTCTTTGAAGGGCATTTTTGACATAAAACATATTTTCTGATTTTTTTCAATTCTGACCAAAGAGAGAGAGGGGGTGTCTTGTCATGACTTTATCTTTTCAACATTTCCACCTATTCATGGCCCTCATAGCGCTCGGCACACCGCCCTCCGCGGCGCTATGCCTTTGAGGGTGATGATTTTAACGAGCGTTGTGGAGAGAAGAAGAAAATTCAACCAGAAACAAATATACACATAAATCATCACAATGTCGTCTCCTTCCTTCGAAGACTCGTTTACCGATCTTTATCAAAGGTTTTTTCACGACGACTGCGCGGAAGAGGAAGAAGTCGTTACGAGTGCGGTTATGCTAGCGTCGAGCGCCATACATCATATAAATAACCCCCCCCCCACGGTCGAAATTGTCTAGGGAATATATACAGCGAGATCGTGTATCCGCCAATGAGCGTTTAATGAATGATTATTTCAATGTGAATCCGGTTTACGGCCTTGATATCTTTAGGCGAAGATTTCGGATGAGTAAAAGGTTATTTTTGCGCATTACCGAAGATTTAGAGTTAACATATGACTACTTTAAGCAAAAATCCGACGCTAGAGGGTGTTTAGGATTCACCCCAATTCAAAAGGTCACTTCCGCATTACGTGTACTCGCGTACGGGAACACATACGATATCAATGACGAGTATTTGAAGATGGCGGAGAAAAGCACACGTGATACCTTGGAGTATTTCTACTACGATATATATTTATAATTAGTAGTTACATTTTATATATTTTATTTGTGATACGGTATATATTTATAATTAGTATTTACATTTTATATATATATTCTATTTTTTTAGGGATATGCCAATTATATGGAAAACGATACTTGAGAAACCCGATATGGCACGACCTTCAACAACTATACGAAGCACATTTACAAAAACATGGCTTACCTGACATGATTGGTAGTATAGAATGTCGTCAATGGCGGTGGTATAGTTGTCCAACCGCATGGCGAGGTCAACATACACGCAGTGACCAAAAGGGACCAACGTTGGTTTTACAAGCAGTTGCCTCACAAGACCTGTGGGTTTGGTCGGCCTTCTTTGGTCTCGTCGGGTGTATGACCGACATAAATACTTTTCAGTTTTCGCAATTGCTAGAGTCTTACATTGGCAGAACAATACCGAAAGCTAGGTTTTATGCAAATAATAATTACTACGAGCATGGATACTACTTGGCAGATGATATATATCCGGGTATTCAATGCTCGTCAAAACGTTTACTCAAACACTCGATCAAAAAAGAAAATATTTTAAGACACTTCATGAGTCCGCAAGAAAGGACATCGAGAGGTGTTTTGGCGTTCTTCAACAACGATGGCATTTTGTTAGAAATCCTTGTCGTGTGTGGGAAAAAGAAAGAATTAGAATGGTGATGTATGCTTGTATCATAATGCATAATATGATACTTGAAGACGAAGGAAAAACAATATGTCAAAACTATTTTCCGGATGATGTTGTTGAAGGGACACAAGAGACAATGGAGCAGAGAATGCAAAAAAGTACCATGTTGCGTTCCAAGGATATACATAACACGTTGAAGGAGGATTTGGTCGAGGAAGCATGGGCGATTCACCCAATTCAAAACAACAACGAAGAAGAAGGAGAAGGAGAAGGGGGAGGAGGAGAAGGAGAAGAAGAAGAAGAAGAAAATGAAGAAGACGAAGACGACGACAACGAGTAGTAATTTTGTTTAGTATTTGTAACTTTTTTTTAGTATTTGTAATTTTTTTATTTATTTAATGAAATATTACTTGGTATTTAATATTATTATTTAAATAACAAAACAATAATTAAGTAATGATTACCTAATCATTTATAAATGTCACACCCTCAAATTTCCACTGCGAGGTTTATACCGCGAGGCGCATGACATACCAGAATCCCATAGCCATAAGTCATATGAACGAACTCTAAATGCCCAAACCATTTAGTTCGTTTTCAAAAACCAAGTTTAGTTAAGCTGCGGAAGCGTAAACCAAATTTAAACCTTTTAAAACCATGCGCAAAACAACGCGCCCAAATTAAAACCATACGAAAGAAAATGTAAAAGCATAATATGTAATTTAGGTGTATGCCCAAATGCAGTGAAGTGTGCAGTGCGTTCTAATCGTGGCACCGGAAGCTAACTACCTGCAAAAGCATGTATATCGTGGGTCAACAAACAATGTTGGTGAGTTCACTAAGTAAAAAAAATGAGTAAGTAAATGCGCTGGTTTCCATAACCACGTAACCAAGTAAAAGCGTAAGTAATTAAGTTGGTTCCAAAAACCGTGTAACCACTAGTTCATCGCATGCCAATGGTAGCTAACCCATTCATGATAACTAACACCGATATACCGAACTGCTAATGTACGTATTGTCACAAATGTGAGCAGTTTGCCTTGCATCATTGCCTATCAACAATGATAATCTGTTAAGTTATAGTTCACTTCCGCACTCCCCCGAGCTGGTGTGAGGTTTGTCAGACCTAATAGCGCTATCAACTAATAACCCGCTTGCCATAACCCGGCAACTCATTCGGTATGTGAAGGAGTTACAGTGATAGTGTTGGTTTAGTTCATCAAGGACAAAGTTTGCGAAATAGCAAAACCCGACCCACACAAGGAGTCAAAACCCGACCCACACAAGGAGCCATAGCATCCCAACCGGGATGTGTAAGTAGTCCCAAACCGGACTAGAAAAAGTTAAGTATGTTGTCTCAAACCCGAGACACATGCTTTTGAGAAAAGAGTAGTGAAACTCACCTTAGTATGCAAGAAAGTAAATCCAAACTCCAAAGTAGGGTGTACTACCGACTCCCTAATACATGTGTCACTAAGTAAGTATATGTGTAATACCATTACACCATATAAGCCGTTTGTCCAAGACATTTAAATGTTCAAAATCGTGTAAGTGACACCTAGTGATTCTACATGCATAAGTAAACCCTACGGACCCGTTGGTGAATATGTAGGTTATCATTAGTTTTACACTTCATATGCATCTCATATAAGTGCCTATTCCAGTACATGTCATATACATACCACATAGGACTCCAATTAGTCACATAAACTCACAATACACAATCTGCGTTTTCAGGACAGATTATGCGCCATGAAAACTAATTTATTAAAAATACGTATCCAGTGAGTTAGACTCTCAAAATTTTACTAAATATTTTAGGGTGTCTACTAGAAAAATCCATATTTTTAGTTTATGATAAAACCTTATACAAAAATTATGAAAATTCACGGAACACAGCTATGTTCAGAAAATACACACAACAGATCAGTTTAGTAGAAAAATTTCCAAAAATCGTTTATTCATCCAAACGGGATGAAACCACTAGGAAAAGCCGAGTTATTACAATGTTAACCTACTGTACAAATTTCATAACTTAATTCCTTGTAAAACTTGAGTTATGATTGTTTAAAGTTGACTCAGTTTGTAAATCCGAAAATCTTATATGACCTTTAATCAAAGAAAATTCCAAAAACATATCAAACGACATCCAAATCAGATGATTTTACCCATTCTAAAAAGCTAAGACCATGTACAATCCATTCATGCAAAAAATCGATCAAAATCAACATTTTTATGTCATGTAACAGACCCTACAAGTCGATATTCAGATTCTGTCCAGATTCTAATCATGCAATATTATCAATTATATCAAACCCTAGTTGCATATTATCAATCAATAGCACCTAATAATCATCACACAACATCAATAAGAGCCACATCTGATCAAAACCCTAATGATACATCATAAAGATCATCATTCATAAACCCTAGGAGTCTAAAACATCAAGAACATGCATAATCATGCAACCTATCAATTTCTAATCGCATGGGATTATTTTTAACCCATTCAATCTTTATAAACTTCAAGTTTTAATCTTTATGAAAAGGTTTCAGACCTGGGCAAACTTAGTTATAGGTTTTTATAACATATTAAGAAAGATTAAAACACAAGAGATTGAAGGTTATACCGCAAGCTCTTCAAAACAATCAACCGAATGCTCTTAAAGCTTCCCGATCGATGTTCTTGCGCCTTAGTAGGTGTTTAGGGGTTAATATTTCGTAATAGGGCAGTGGGGGCGATTAGGGTTTGAGTTTAGGAGATACAAGAGGCTTAAGGTTGCTTAAATACAAGTTTAATTAAGGCGGTTTGGTGATATCAGATGCCCGCGCCGGGTTACCTGCTTCATCGTACAACATGTTTTCATCGATGTTTTCGCTATTTTGGACCATAATAAGTGTAACCCCATGTGTTAAGACCCCAACCATCCTACCGGTCCACCCATTACGATTTTTATTAACGTATTCGGTTTAAGTTCATGTAATCACATACAATTTGCACATAGTTTCACAGAGTATCATAGTAGCACGTAATTGCAATCAATCTCAATCAATTAATTCACAATTATTTAACTTCATTGTTCACCAACGTCCGAGGTTCACTAATCATGTATATAGTCTGGTAATTCCCCGAATTACCACTTCATGCAATTATTAACCTATAACTGTGCAACGTGTGTCCTATCTAGCTAACCCTAGTTATGTAGAATGCAAGGAATGTAACTAGAGTTTAGTCAAAGTGAGAACCTGAAATTGCGGGGTATCACAATAAAGCCCCATGGAGCCCCTTCCCACTACACCCATCTTTTCCCATAAAGCCCCATGGAGCCCCTTACTTTTTATTGTTTTATTATTATTACACTTTCCCACCTACCCCTTCCCCTTTCTTCTACACATACAGCCTCCCACTTCATCATCTTCATCATCATCATCATCATAATAATAATAACAATAATCAACGGTCATTCATCAACCCCAACGGTAACAATTCTCAAACCTTGTGCCTTTTCTCTCGCCATGGTGATGAAGTTCCAACCCAAAACGCTCCATAGCGCCCGGGGCGGTGTTCCCGGCGCTATGGGGGCATAAAACGCCCCTTAACGAGAGGTGGTAGCGCCCACTACACATGCCCTTACAAGTCTCTGTTCTTCATCTCTCTATATTTTCAAATTTTTATTTCTCAGATTTCCCCATTCCTTATTTTTCATTTTAAGTAATAATAACTAGTATGTTACCCGCGGCGTGTTGCGCCGGCGTCTAAACGTATATTAACTTGAATTTATACCGTCAAAACATAAACTGATATTTATACTAACTTGAATCTGGACAAAAGTTATGTCAAAACGTAGACCTATAGTTTGGTTTGTTGTATCCTTGTAGGACTTGTTATGGTAGCGACATTTCATATGACTATACGGTGGCGTCGTTAGTACTAACGGTTGCGCCGTTAGTGGTAACGTCGTTAGTACTAATGGTTAGTAATGGCGTTATCGTTGAGTTGTAAAAAAAGGAAAAAAAAACAAAGAAGTTAACGCCATTAGTACTACCGACGTGACTACTAACAACGTAACCGTTAATACTAATGTCATAGCAGTTACTAACAACGAATGCTAGTACTATTCCTTTCCATGCTTTTAATATATAGCTAGTTGCATGACGAATGGCGCGTTGCGCCGGAAACTCCATATGCTATACGGCGTGTCATTGTAGAATTTCTTACGTTATACGGCGTGTCATTACGGTACCAGCACTCGTTATAGAAATCGAAAAAGGAAAAACTGAGGCTCCGTCTATTTCAACCCCCCCCCCCCCACTTCTATTTTCACCCCCCTGAAAGCGCCTCGCTTAGGCCTAAGCGAGGCGCTTTCTTTACTTTTTAACTACCTCGGTACGAGGTCAGAAAAAGCTGATTTTTTACTCGAAGCGCCTCGCTTAGAACATTTTTTATGTCGATGGGAGGGTAAACAAAATCGTCAATCCGACTGTTGATTTCTTTCTGCAACAAGGAACAAAATGTCAGCTTTTTCCTGCCACCTTTCAATCTCACTGTCCAACAACTGAATTTTACTTGCTTGCATGAAAAGTTTATTTTAATTGTCCGTTTGACAAACGCCTGGCTAACTTGTCCAGTTATCAATCTCACTGTCCAACAACTGAATTTTACTTGCTTGCATGAAAAGTTTATTTTAACGATGATCCATGGTCAACGATAGCGGTCAACGATGAAGACAACCTGAAAGTGGATACCATGGATCAGAGAGATTTAAGCTAATCAAACTCATATCTCAAGCCGGTGCAAGTTATGTTGTAGCATCTTTGATCATCTTCTTGTAATTACTTTCAAGTTTCTTTATAATCATTGAAGACAACTTTTCAGTTGTTATCCGAGAGATAGCGGTCAACGATGAAGACAACCTGAAAACAACCGGATGGTTGGTAGCTATAGGTAAGAACATTGTGGATGAGGATTGTTTATCTTCCCATTGATTTCAAGTATGTTGCCTTCATCGTTGACACACAAGACGAATGTTGCAACATGAGTTCGACCAAGATGACACACGAAGCTTTAGACTCCAACCAGATCCAAGTATTACTGTAATGATCAGGAACATTCCAAATAACTGTTCAATTTCAGCTTTTGTTTAACTATTTTAGCAACTTCCATAGAGAAGTTATCAATCTCACTTCTCACTGTCCATATTTACCTTCAACGTCCAACGGTAATGAGTAACCTAGTAACCTCTACAATGATGTGATTTGTTTTAGATAAGGAGGTATATGTACAATGAACTTTTCATGCAAGCAAGTAAAATTCAGTTGTTTTACTAATTTCATAGTCTTGATACTTTTAACAATCGGATCGGCGCTAACGATGAGTTTGATGAATCATTGTACGTGGTCTAATCAGGTATATGTACAATGATGTGACTTGTTTTAGATAAGGAGGTATATGTACAATGAAATTTTTACGCTAAATAAAACCGATTAATGTTCTTTATATATGAATAGTGACCCTCTGGCAATCATCGTTGGTATTAATGGCAAGATATGTGGCTTTAGTCCTTTACGCAGGTTTTCCAGAGGGTCACTATTCATACACACAACTTTTTGCTCTAGTGGTGTGCTCTACCTTTTTGACAAACACCTAGCTAACCTGTCCAGTTATCAATCTCACTGGCAATCATCGTTGGTATTAATGGCAAGATATTTGGCTTTAGTCCTTTACGCAGGTTTGCCAGAGGGTCACTATTCATACACACAACTTTTATGTTCTTTATATATGAATAGTGACCCTCTGGCAAACCTGCGTAAAGGACTATATGTGGCAAACAACCGGATGGTTGGTAGCTATAGGTAAGAACATTGTGGATGAGGATTGTTTATCTTCCCATTGATTTCAAAGGATATTCATGTGAGAATGATTTCGTTACTGTAATGACCAGAAACATTCCAAATAACTGTAACGATCGCTACGGTTAGTGGATACCATGGATCAGAGAGATTCAAGCTAATCAAACTCATGGCAACCTTTGTTTGATTATACTCGTGTACACCTTTATCAGGTTCTTTTGGCCACAGGTACAGAAAGGTTATAAATGTTCATATCATTTCAGGTTGCCTTCATCGTTGACCGATATCTCTCCGATAACAACTGAATTTTACTTGCTTGCCTGAAAAGTTGTACCGGTTATAGAGCAATTATACGCAGGTTTTCCAGAGGGTCATTATTCATACATAAAGAACATTAATCGGTTTCATCTTTGTTTCTTGAGTTCAACTTTCCATGATCTACCTTCACATTATTATTATTATTATTATTATTATTATTATTATTATTATTATTATTTACATTATTATCGTATTTGCAACTTAGTTCCTTTCTCTCGAAAAGTAATTAAAAACACTTAAAAGTGAATTAAAAACAATTGTTGCGAGTTAGGTTTAGTCGGAGGACCACGTACAATGATTCATCAAAGTTGTACAAAGCTGGATGTTTTTACTGGAAAACCAAAACGAGCAATTAACGAAGCGAAAAGGAGAGATATAATTTTATTGGCTTGGAAACAACTTAAAAGAACCAAAAATGAATTAAAATTATTTTTTGGTGATTAACAGATAACTTTAAAGAATTAAAAGAAATTCAAATTTTTTAAAAAAAAGGCCAAAGCGCCTCGCTTTGGTCAAAGCGAGGCGCTTGTGGTCTAATCAAACCACTCAATCGCCTAGCTTTGGCCAAAGCGAGGCACTCAAGCGCCTCGCTTTGACCAAAGCGAGGCGCTTTGGCCTTTTTTAAAAAAAAAATTGAATTTATTTTAATTCTTTAAAATTATTCGTTAATCACCAAAAAATAATTTTAATTCATTTTTTGTTCTTTTAAGTTGTTTCCAAGCCAATAAAATTATATCTCTCCGTTTCGCTTCGTTAATTGCTCGTTTTGGTTTTCCAGTAAAAACATCCAGCTTTGTACAACTTTGATGAATCATTGTACGTGGTCCTCCGACTAAACCTAACTCGCAACAATTGTTTTTAATTCACTTGTAAGTGTTTTTAATTACTTTTTGAGAAATGATAATTTTCAGAAATTACAGATCAAGGTGTTACCAAGCATGTCAAGAAATGATAATTTTCAAATATTGCAGATCAAACATTTAAAAATATATTACCAAACATTTAAAAATAACTTTTCATGCAAGCAAGTAAAATTCAGTTGTTTTACTAATTTCATAGTCTTGATACTTTTAACAATCGGATTGTTTTTCGAGAGAAAGGAACTAAGTTGCAAATACGATAATAATCAAACTCATATCTCAAGCCGGTGCAAGTTATGTTGTAGCATCTTTTGATCATCTTCTTGTAATTACTTTCAAGTTTTTTACAATCATTGAAGACAACTTTTCAGTTGTTATCCGAGAGATAGCGGTCAACGATGAAGACAACCTGATAGTGGATACCATGGACCAGAGAGATTGATTTCGTTACTGTAATGATCAGAAATATTCCAAATAACTGTAATAATCGCTACGATTAGTGGATACCATGGATCAGAGAGATTCAAGCTAATCAAACTCATGGCAACCTTTGTTTGATTATACTCGTGTACACCTTTATCAGGTTCTTTTGGCCACAGGTACAGAAAGGTTATAAATGTTCATATCGTTTCAGGTTGCCTTCATCGTTGACCGATATCTCTCCGATAACAACTGAATTTTACTTGATTGCCTGAAAAGTTGTACCAGTTATAGAGAGAAATCAACAGTCGGATCGACTGTTGATTGGTATATAGAGAGCAAACCAACGATCATTCAAAATTTAAAGTTACCGCTAACCTCTGTGTCATCATCGACTACAGCAAACCGACGATCTTCCTCCACGGCACTCCTAATGGGCCTCTCTTTATTTCACGGTACGATTTGTGTTTTTGTTGCTTTTTAAATAATAAGTTTTGTGTTTATCAAACCCTAACGTCTGAGCAATGATTTATTATTATTAACTTATTTATTGTTAGTTTCATAAATCGTTTTACTAATTTTACTAATTCCCGATTCTTGATACTTTCATAAATCGTTTTACTAATTTCCGATTCTTGATAATAATAAATTATTATAATAATAAAACAAAGGAACTAAATTACAAATATAATAAAAAAATTATAATAATAATAATAATGTAATATAGTCATGGTTAATGCTAAAAAAAGTCAACCTTTGTTGACTCATAGGAGTCTTGAAGACGAAATGAATTTTACAAGATACTTGAAACAAGGTATGGATATGGAGAATAAATCTTTGACTATACGTGGTTGATGATGTCAAGTTTACGTCGTTGATTCATTTGGAAATCGAAAACGCCTATCGTCACTCTGTATAGAGAAGAAATCAACAACCGGATGGTTTGTAGCTATAGGTAAGAACATTGTGGATGAAGATTGTTTATCTTCCCATTGATTTCAAGTATGTTGCCTTCATCATTGACAGATATCTGGTCTTCAGAGTTTCCAACCCCTAATACATTCATCAAAGGATATTCATGTGAGAATGATTTCGTACAAGATTCCTATGCAAGCAAGTCAAATTCAGTTGTTAGACCAACTTGAGATATGAGTTTGATTAGCTTGAATCTCTGTGACGGAACACTCTCCGATCCACTAACGTCGTGATATCTCTCCGTCAACGACATTTAGTTCTCTCCGAACTTCAGCTTCAAAATACGACGTCGTTGTAGCTCATATGTTATTATCTCTTCTCTTATTCTTTGTTTCTCTAGTTCTCGATGGATTATTGCTCTCATATCGACTCTCAAAATTATTCACAATTTTATACATACAACACACCTTCATCGTTGACCGTACTGTTCTTCTTGATCTTGATCTTCACACTCGCTACGGTTGCCTTCATCGTTGACCGATATCTCTCCGATAACAACCCTTGTTTGATTATACTCTTTATGTATGAATAGTGACCCTCTGGCAAACCTACCTCTGTTTTGAATTTGTTGCTTCCATAGAGAAGTTATCAATCTCACTGTAATGATCAGGAACATTCCAAATAACTGTATAATTTCAGCTTTTGTTTAACTATTTTAGCAACTTCTAGAGAATGTAATGTCATGGATCCTTTGAAAGTGGATACCATGGATCAGAGAGATTTAAGCTAATCAAACTCATATCTCAAGCCGGTGCAAGTTATGAAATGACACATGCAGAATGTAATGTCATGCACAATGTGTACTCACAGTGACATGTGAGAATGATTTCGTACAAGATTCCTATGCAAGCAAGTCAAATTCAGTTGTTAGACCAACTTGAGATATGAGTTTGATTAGCTTGAATCTCTCTGATCCATGGTCAACGATAGCGGTCAACGATGAAGACAACCTGAAAGTGGATACCATGTATCAGAGAGATTTAAGCTAATCAAACTCATATCTCAAGCCGGTGCAAGTTATGTTGTAGCATCTTTGATCATCTTTTTGTAATTACTTTCAAGTTTCTTTATAATCATTGAAGACAACTTTTCAGTTGTTATCCGAGAGATAGCGGTCAACGATGAAGACAACCTGAAAACAACCGGATGGTTGGTAGCTATAGGTAAGAACATTGTGGATGAGGATTGTTTATCTTCCCATTGATTTCAAGTATGTTGCCTTCATCGTTGACACACAAGACGAATGTTGCAACATGAGTTCGACCAAGATGACACACGAAGCTTTAGACTCCAACCGGATCCAAGTATTGCCGCATTTAATGAAATTTAACGCACATACCGCATTCATTGATTATACGTGGTTGATGATGTCAAGTTCAAGTCATTGACAATGATTAGGGTTATTACTTTGTTTTTTAAATTTTTTAACTTTTTATAATTATTAAATTAAAAAAATAAAAAAACCAACTCAAAACATCAAAACAACTACCAAAATAAATTACCCCCTCGAAGCGCCTCGCTTAGGCCTAATGTAACAACCGGCAAAAATGAGGTAATTCCGTACTAATTAATTAATATGTGATTAACGTAATTAAGTACAGTTATGTGTTGATTATTTAACTGAGGCCTTAGAGAATAGCAAATTCCCATGTAATGCATAGGAATGCATACGTTTAATGGTAAAACATGATAGGATCATGTGCGAATAAACTTATCCGGTATGGACGTTGGCGATTACCCGGTAAAAATTAAATAAACGAAAAGGATCCCGGACACCCAGGATATAAAATAAAGGGTATTTTCACAAAATATAATGAGTTTTGGAACTCCAAAACCATAAGTGAAAACTTTCCATACAAATCTCCCGGTAACGAATAAAGTGCGCGTACCGCACCCGGTACGCGTATAACTTATAATTTCACCCGACAAGAGCCTAAATAACCAATCAACGCTTAAACTAGGCTATGTTTAAGGGTTATTAGGGGCACTTTTAATGTCCGAATAACACGCGGTTAAAACCCAAAAAATACCCGAACGACACCCGAACGATAAGGGATTTAACTTAACATATAATTGATAAAGATTTGGTGTTGTGGACCCCACCAAACACCCTCCCACAACGGCCACCCTCCCCTCACCATGACTAAATCTCCTTTTGGTGTACTAAGATATCTAAGCTAGATTATAGGAGGTATGGGAGAGATATGATGATGATTGCATAAGGTGATCATGTGTGCTTAAAAAAAATCATAGAATCCTTCATTTTTCTTTGAAAAATCTCGGCCAAAACCATCCAAGAAATCCTCCCAAGGATCACTCTAGTACATCAATAATCATTGAAAATCCAAGGCTAGATCATGCAAGATATTATAAGAGGATTTCATGTCCTTACTAGATCATCACAATCCTCCTCTTTTGCTTAGAAACCCACAGCACCACACACACACACATATAATATCATCCAAAATCCCACTAGATACATATAATCCATGATAGATTTCTTGCAATCTTTGGAGATATTGAAGGAATTATTTTTAAGAGCATGTGTGTATACTTGAAAGATCAAAGAAAATCCATCTTCTTTCTTCCTTCCTTGTGGCCGTAGGGTATCACACACACACACACACATTTCTTTCAAGTTTAACACCTCCAAATTACTTCTAAACATCCATCCTTCAAAACCCCATTGTGTGTTTCAAGAGCTTGGAGCTTAACCATTAGGAAGAACACACTAAACCTCATCCAAATCCAAGGTTTTTGCCTTCCCTAGCCTTGTGCTAGTAGTAAGCTTCTTAACCTTGCTTTGTTTCACTAAATATTCATGTTATGTGTTTTTAAAAGCAAGTTGTACATGAAGGGTTAAAATGTGGTTTTGAACATAAAATTTAGTATGTTTTTACAAGACTAAAATGGATGATTAAAATCATGTGAATGGACCATAGATTTGATGTTGGTAATGTAGTGTTTTTGAAAGTTATAAAAACTGCACATACACTTGTATAAGAAGATGATCTAAGCATAAATTTGAAGGTGACTTCAATATACTAAAAAGTAGTTTTGATCATCATAAAATGACCATCTAAAGCTTAATACAAGTTGGGTTATGTTAGAAAATCAAAAATATCAAAAGTTACATATTTAAAGTCTACTCACTTGGATGAATGAAATTTGGATTTGTTGGACAAATACACTAATCACACATATTAGTAGCCTTATTAATGGAATATGAGACTATTAAAAGTGGTAAGATGTAAAAATAATCCAACATTAAAAAGATGATCCTTTAAAGTCCACCAAATTAGGAGAAAAATGCTAACTTTGAAAGTTAGGATGGAAAAATACAACTTTCATAAGTTAAGGGACTAATATTGTAACTTTGAAAGTTGAAGGACTAAAATGGATATTTTAGAAACTTGGGTCCAAAAATGCAACAATGGAAAGTTTGGTGTTAAAAGGATAAATAATAAATTTTCCAAGGTTGGTTTGGTAAACACTAGTAAAATTACTTATATATTTTATAAAAAGTGTATTTTTATAAAATGGAAGTTTATAAAAATGTGGACTTTTACTAACATAAGGATTTTTCTAAAAACAAAGGTTTTTATAAAATTTTGAACAAACTAAAAACTTGGGAAAAACTTATATAAAAATGAACACTTTTATATAAATGGGAATATAACGGTGTTGGAACGTTTTTGTATATAAGTTGTCAAGTTTTGGGTTAAAAATATAAAAGTATTTTAAAACCATCCAAGTAATATGTGTTGAGAATTAGAGATGTGAGTAATATTTCTATAAAACACATATTGGGAAAAACTTGGAAAATTAACTATATAAGTTAAGATATCGGACTTAGACATGTTAACGAACAATAACGGGTAAGCGGACAAACAAGAAAAATGTCGTTACGACAAGAAAAGTAAATATATATTTTAGGAAGTAAAATATATATGACTTGGGTGAAAATTATATAACACTTTCCTAAGTGTTGGGGAAAATATTCGTGGGAGAAAACATAACGTAAACGATTATAACGTTAAACGAACGCATGGACTTAACAAGGAAAGTACATGTATATATATATATGCTCGGCTCAACGAAATTCTAGTATATCTATTTAATGGGAAAGTAGATGTTAGGATCTGAGTTTGTTTGTTTTGATGATGTTTAACTAAATATGGTAATAATGAAAAGAGAATAGAATGAAAGTGCAGCGGAATAATAAACTGTTAATCAAAACAAGAGAGTAAATGTTTTCAGATCGAAAGCTTTCATTAATCCAAAAGATTACAATCGTACAAATACTCCCCCTCAGCCTGATCACACAGTGTTTGTCTGAGAGAATGTTTGTGTGTGTGATGCAATAGAACAGTACAAGCACTGTTCTATTTATAGACAGACTCAAAGCACTGATGACCTAGGCTGACGTCACCTAAGACAATGACCTCTAACAGAATAACAAACTTAAACATCTGCCTATTACAAACTACTGTTACATTGAAAGCACTGATATTAAACATCTGTTGAAGATAAACTCTGATGGTCTTGTATCCACTGCTGGAGCCTAAGTGCTGTTGGTTCCAGCAGTGCTTTGATCTTCAGTACTTGTATCAGCAGTTGTTCTTCATCAGACCTTTGGTCAGCAGTTGTTCTTCATCAGTTGTTTCCTCAGCAGTTCTTTGTATCAGCAGTTGTTGAGCAGTTGTTTGGATAGAATAATAGTTAGGGTCAGCAGTCTTTTGGGAGAAGTAAGTTGTAAAGATTGTTTATTCAAGGATCAAACTGATAGCATGTTTTGGCTTTCTAATCATCTGTTCTTCTCCAGGTCAGCAGACCCAACAATCTCCCTAGAACAGATGATGCCAAAACTCAGCTTTATTTATTGATCTTTATTCCTCATCAGACTTTCTCTGATTTGACCTTTGAATTGTAATTCAAAGTTCAGAGCAAATAAGTCTTCTTCATCTCTTTCTAGATCCAGATTTAGCAGTGTTTGGTGATCTTCTGCACATAGGCTGTAAGCATCATCCATGCTGATCTTCTGAACCCTTCCATCTGACCTGAGCAATGTCAATTCGTGGTTGTCTTTGTTGACTTTCCACTTTAGAATTTTTGAGTCAGTGGATTTGCTGAGATGAACTTTTATTCTTGATGAGTTGGGTGAAGGAGGTCTTCCAATGAGTTCTCTGAGCTTCTCTGTTGTAGGATCAGAGAAATAATGTATTTGATTGAAGAGCCCTTCCTTGATGAATGTATCAGCAAACTTTCTTTGATCTTCCTCTGACATCTCTTTCTGCTTCTTGAACTGTCTACTTGCAGCAGCTGTGAGATCAGAGGTTTCAAGTAAGCTGTCCAGATTAAAGGTCTGTTGGGGTCTCTTCATCATTGGTTCATCAGTGTAAATTGGTTTTCTTGGAAGACTGGGATCCTTCTTCCTATTTTCTTCCAGACTTTTGTAGGTTTCAACCAGCCTTAACTCAGACCATCTGGAAACAGACCTCATCTCCCCATAGTTGGCAGCTACAATCTCCTGTCTCATCCTTTTGAATTTCAAGGCTCTGACTGGGTCTCTGCCTTTGCCAAAATTAGGAGTGGAGACTTTAGCTTTGGGGTCTTTGGCCATTTCTTCAATCCTGAGTAGTTCTTCTCTCAAAGCATGAGTAGTCTAACCATTGAACTGCTTTTTGTTTGCTTTGTAAGGCTTGGTTGCCATTATCTGTTCAAGAAGAGATTCCCTTACCTCCTTTTCCAAATCTACACTGAGAGGCATGGAGGACATGGAATTGCTCAGGGTCTTAGCAAAATCTTCAATCCTTCTGAGTTTGCTAAGCTCTGCTGAATGGATGCCTTGAGCAGTCCTGTCATCCTTCCCTTTGCATTTCTCCTTAATGATGGCATCCACCTGTTCACCCTTGTATTTCAGATATTTATCAAGGTTGAGGGGAACAGGGAAGTTTGGGAGAGATGGGAAGGATCTTTCTGATGGCTGTTCAGTATTGTAGAAGGATTGTATTTCCCCCTTGAGTAGATCAAGTTCAAGGGGATACTGAACAACCAATGGTGTAATGGTTGGTGGTGGTCTATGGGATCTGAACTTGGATGTATGTGGTGAGAATGATGTGATTGGAATAGCTGTGATGGGAGGAGTGGATTGGGCAGTTGAAGTGGTGGTTGGTGATGTGTGTATGTTTTTATCATGTACAACAAAGGTTGATTTTCTCTTCCTTGTGTACATGATTTTTGGTGATGGTGATTTGGTAGCAGTGGTTGGATTAACATCTGTTGGCCTTTTAGTAGATCCAGCACATGTTTGGGATTTGGCTGGTGAAGTATGTTTGGTGGTTGTATGTTCAGGTGTGTTTGTTGGTTTAGGTGCAGTGGTTTGGGTAGCAGTGTTTTGGGTAGTTTCAGTGTTTTGGGTGGCAGTGGTTTCAGTAGCAGTGGTTTTATCAACAGAGGTGTTCAACTTAGATGGTGGTTTTCTAACATGCTTGGCAGGTCTTTTCATCCTTTTAGAGGATCCCACATCTTCAGTTTCCCTTTGTTGTTTCTTTTTGAGTTCAATTAATGACTCTGCTTTAACTTCCAAGGTGTCAGCTCTTTTCTGTTTCTCTTGAGCAGCCTTTTCAGCTTCAATGTTTGCAGAGTCATCTACTGCTTTATTCTTCTCAGTGATTTGTTGTGGTGGTTGTTGTGGTGGTGCTGTTGTTGCTTGTTGTTGTTGTGGAACTTGTTGTGGTGGAGCTGATTTGGTAGACTCTGGTTTCTTGGCAGACTTGGCTTGGCCTTTTTGAGAAGGAGGACAACCAAAAGGATCGAGTTTTGGTAGCCTATCTCTGCCACTCTCCCCCTTTTTGGCATCATCAGCCGTGAAATCATCATCATTTTCATCCCTGAGGATGGTGGTAGGGGCAGAGCCAGTAGTCTTCAGCAGGTGGTCCTTGATGGCTTTGATATCAGCATGGGTATCTTTGTACCTTGCATCTACCATATTCCTGATCTCAGCCATGTAAGTTTCATGTGTCTGATCAGCCAGTTTTCTGTGAGCTATGATGATGGGAGAAACTAATTTCCATAACTCACTGGCTATATCAGCTGTGGATGGTTGACTCTTGGAAAGATCTGCAATTGAGCTCAGTATAAGCTTGACATCAGATTTGATGTCAGCAACAGAGGTTTCAATGACAGAAACTCTGTCCGTCAATTCTTGGTATTTTGACTCATCTCCTAAATTAATAGGATCATCTGAGTCCCTACCAGTGGTAGTTCTACCTGATTCAGTCCTAATAGGTGAATCAGATGCCCCTTTGTCTTGGTACTGGGGACTTCCAACTGTTTTTGGAGACACTATAGTGGCTTCAATAGTTGTTGCCTTCAAGGGAGTCTTAGATATGTAATCACTGTCCTGATGTGAGACAGTGGTCTCTACATCAGTAGTGGCTGCTCCACTTGAAAACTCACCTAGAGTTGCATTGAACTCAGGTGGTGTAACCTCCTCTTCTGTTTGTGGGATAGCAGATTGTATATTCTCAGGACCAGTCACTTGTTGGAGTAAACTCTCAGTGACAGGTGGAAGAGAGGAACTGGGATCTTCCTGAGATTTGTCAATTGCTTCAAACAGAGGTTGCATTGTTTGTGGGACATGTGATGGTGAGGGTGGAGGAGTAACAAGAGAATTAGCCCTGGGAGAGGGGCTTGTGAACATTTGGTCAAGTGACTCAAATGTGTCATGATGTGTGTCCCCTTGGCTTAAAACAAGATCCTTTTGAGAGGATTCATGAGGAGTTTGGTCAGGTGGAGGTATGTCCAACTGTTGTGAGGAAGTAACAACAGTGGTTTCAGGTTGCATTTGTTGTGCAACAGAGGTTTCTTCTGGTACCTCAACATCCAGAAGCCTCATTTGTGGTTGAGTGGTGGTTTTTGTGGATGGATGTTTCTTTTTGGAAGTGGCTGGTGTGTGTTTCACAGCACTGGATGTAGTGCCATGATCACCAGGAGCAGTGGACTCAACAACAGAGGTTTTGACAACAGTTGTTGCCTTTGTCCTCTTTGTTTGTGTTTTAGAAACTTTTGACACTTTAGACACTTTTTCTTGGGTGCTTCCACCCAGCATTCTTGTGAAAGTTTCATCAGTTAAGCTTTTCATTTGCATAGCCTCACCCTTTTTGAAAACTTTTTCTGGTAAGACTTTTTGTAAGATTACACTAAGAATTCTTGGGTAAATAAGAAAAGCATTGTTTGACCCAGACTTGACAGCTTTCACATTTGATACCAAGTCCATGAACAATCCCTGGGAAAGATTGAAGTCGGAGTTTGACAACATGGCATAACCCAGATATTGCATCCTCAATGGGATTTCATTAAAGGATGTGGACTTAGCAGAGACACAAAGAAGAAGAGTATGGAAGAAAAATTTCATGACTGGAGGGAAAAACTTTTTGAAAAGAGTTGATCCAGTCATCTGACCATCATACCCTCTTTCTTGGAACTCAGTGTGAAGCTCTGTTTTAGTAAAAGAATCCTTACCTGCCAGGTCATTCAGTGTGAAGGTTGTGGATATGGTTTCAGGGGTAATGACGATACTGGTTTCTCCAATTTTGGAAATAATGGAAGTAGGCTTTTTGTCTTGTAGTAGAAACTCAGCATTCAACCAAAATTCTTGTAGTGTATCAAGGTAAATGGGGGCGTTAGCGGTTAGGATGGGTAAGTATTTGGAGTTAAGAAAAATGTCGATGGTGGAATGAAATGGAGAGTTGTCATCTGTTTTAATCAGATAGGGGAGACAATTGTGTGTAGCTTTGGCTTGAAGATCCATTGTAATGGATTTCGAAAGTGAGGATGATAGAAGATTGATGGAGGGTTTGAGAATGAAGAGGGCGGTTATCAGTATTTTGAATACAATGAGACAGTGTAACGTCTGTTGTGGAAAACAGGGTTTTTATAGGCTCAATGAAACCGCTGATGTGGCCAAACCTCTGCTTATATGAGCAGACGTGGCAATCATCTGATGGATGAAACATCTGGTGGATAACAGCTGTTTTTGGCAAACAACTGATACAAACAGCTGATGGGTCCAACTGTTTTTTTTTTAATATAATATATATATATATATAGGCGGACAGTTGTTTTATCTGAACAGATGTTCTGAAACAGATTTTTCAACTAACAGTTGTTTTATCTGATCAGATGTTTTGAAACAGACTTTTCAACCAACAGTGGATATGAATGAAACAGTGGTTGTTTTATCTGATCAGATGTTATAAACAGATTTTTCAACCAAACAACTATTAAAAATTTGATTTGCTGAAACATTTTATTAAGATTTAATGAAATTTTATTTGATTAATCCATGTTTAACATACCAATTCTGGAAATCAGATTTGTAAAGGTAGATGTGTCTAAAGCTTTTGTTAACACATCTGCCAACTGATCCTCTGTTGGAACATGGTGTAAAGAAATCAAACCTTTTTCATAGCTGTCTCTGACAAAATGATGTCTTATGTCAATGTGTTTGGTAGTGGAATGAGAGACTGGATTCTTGATGATATTTTCAGCAGCTTGACTGTCCAACATGAGTGGAGTCCTAAGTGCAGTTATCCCAAAATCCAGTAGTTGATTTTGAAGCCACATGAGTTGGGCTGTACAGCTTGCAGCAGCAATGTATTCAGCTTCAGCTGTTGAAGTTGAAACAGCTGCCTGCTTTTTGCTTTGCCATGACACTAAGGCATTCCCTAGAAATTGGCACCCTCATGAAGTGGATTTTCTTGTGGTGTGACAGCCAGCAAAATCACTATCTGAATAACCTGAAAGCTCAATGTTTCCATTAGCAGGATACCAAATACCAAGTGTGGGAGCACCTTTGAGGTATCTGAATATCCTTTTCACAGCAATAAGGTTTGACTTTCTGGGTGAAGCCTGGGATCTGGCACAGACACAGGTAGCAAACATAATGTCTGGCCTAGATGCAGTTAGGTACAATAAAGACCCAATCATACATCTATAATGTGTTTGATCAACCAGTTCATCCTTGTTATCAATAGTGAGCAGCTTGACTGTACTCATGGGTGTGCTACATGGCTTACAATCATTCATCTCAAATCTGGTTAATAAGTTCTTTACATATTTGTTTTGGTGAATGAATGTGCCATTTTGCAGTTGTTTCACTTGAAGACCAAGGAAACACTGAAGCTCACCCATGGCACTCATCTCAAACTTTGTTGTCATGAGTTTTCTGAACTCTTCACACATTTGGTTACATGTGGATCCAAAAATGATGTCATCCACATATATTTGAACAATCATTAAGTGTTTCCCTTTCCATTTAAGAAATAAAGTTTTGTCAATTTTACCTCTTGTGAAGCCAATGGATAAGAGAAATGTGGAGAGAGTTTCATACCAGGCCCTTGGTGCTTGTTTAAGTCCATACAAAGCTTTGTTGAGCTTGTAGACATAGTCAGGATGGAATGTGTCTTCAAAACCAGGTGGCTGACATACATAGACCTCCTCCTGAATTTTGCCATAAAGGAAAGCACATTTGATGTCCATCTGATACACCTTTATGTTGTGGTTGACAGCAAAGGCTAAAAAGAGTCTGATGGCTTCTAGTCTTGCTACAGGAGCAAAAGTCTCATCATAATCTATTCCTTCTTCTTGTCTGAAGCCTTGAACCACAAGCCTGGCTTTATTCTTGACAACAATACCCCTTTCATCAGTCTTGTTTTTGAAGACCCACTTTATTCCTATAGGACAAACATCCTTAGGAAGTGGTACAAGCTCCCATACTTGTTGTCTTTTGAACTGAAGGAGTTCTTCCTGCATGGCCTCTACCCAACTGTTGTCTTTCAGTGCCTCTTGGTACTTGACAGGTTATGTGAGGGATAAGAAGCCTGCAAAAAGACAGATATTTGAGGATTGGCTTCTTGTGAGCACACCCTCTCTGATGTTGCCAATGATCTGGTCTGGTGGATGAGCTCTTAAGTAAATAAGATCTCCTTGATATGGAACTATGGCATTTTGAGGTGATGGACAGAGGTTAGATGACTCTGTTGGTGTAACATCTGTTGGTACTTCTGTAGTGCCATCAGATGTTTGGAATGGTAATGGAGGAATGGGTCCAAGTGGTGTGAAACTTGACTGACTTTTGTCAACAGATGATTGACTTTTGTCAACAGATGATAGGTCAGTGGTTGTGAGGGGTGAGGCAGTGGTTTGAGGATAAGACTGGCCAACAGTGGTTGACACAGCTGTGGCAGAGTTTTGACAATTGTTTTGAACAGCTGCTTCCTCTGAGGCAGAATAGACTTTGTAGTGACTGGGGATCACAACATCTGTTCTGTAATCTTGTTGTGGAGACTGTGGAATACCTGCATTGTTAGTTTTAACAGTGATATCTTCAAATTTGAATTTATCTAAATCAAATAATTCAGCAGGGTTTGCAGGGATTTTTAGAGATGAAAGTTCATTGAACTTTACATTCAGAGTTTCTTCTATTGTCTTAGTCCTTGTGTTAAACACTTTGTAGGCCTTAGCAGTAGAAGAATATCCCAGAAAATAACCACAGTCTACTTTGGCTGCAAATTTTGAAATGGAATCTTTGAGATTTAAAATGAAACATGGGCAGCCAAAGATTTTGAAAAATGAGATTAATGGTTTGATTTTGAACAAAATTTCATAAGCAGTTTTTTGATGTCTGGGGTTGATCAAAACTCTGTTTTGAACATAGCAAGCAGTGTTTACATCCTCTGCCCAAAAGGACAGTGGCAGACCAGAATCTGCTAGCATGGTTCTTGCAGCTTATATAAGAGTTCTATTTTTCCTCTCAACCACCCCATTTTGTTCTGGTGTTCTTGGGATGCTGAACTGCCTCACAATCCCTTTTGACACACAGAAGTCATCCAACTCCTTATTTTTAAACTCTGTTCCATTGTCACTCCTGAAGACTTTTACTGGCAAGTCGTATTGCTTTTCAACTTTGGTGACAAAGTCCTTCAATATACCTGCAGTCTCATCCTTCAATATACCTGTACAGTCCCTGAACCCAACACCTTACCTTTAGAATCATTACCAAAGGATATATCACCCCCTCCATGAGCCAAGAAGTCCAGAAGCAGGGCTCTACATCCTGTCATGTGCCTGGAACCTCCACTATCTACATACCAAAGACTATCTAAACAAGCAGAAGCTCCCTGCACATCAGTAAATGATTAGTTTTGGTGAGTGTCCAAAGCCAAGTTGGCTTTGGATGGGTCCTCAGACCTTTCAGACTCAAGCTTTGGAAGGTGATCAGTGGTTTGGACCAATTTCTGAATTAAGGTCAACAACTGCTGCTGACCATTTGCCAGTGCTTGAATGTCAACACTTGGGGCAGCAGTTGTTTGATCACTTCCTGACAGATGATAATACCCATATGGATTTCTGTTCACTCTTGGTTTAGAGGGTCTCTTTGGCTCCTCATAAACATGTGGCAGACTGTGACATGGAGGTTGACCATAACCTCTTGGGTATTTGCTTGTGGGTGGAGCATCTGTTACTTGGACATCTCTAGAAGCAGATGTTTCAAGCCTTTTTGTAACAGATGTTTGGACAGGGGTGAAGGTCTGTTTGGGCTTTCCTTTTGGAGTACTAACCACAGGGTTTGCAAGAGTTTTAGCTTTGTATTCTTGTATTTTAACATCAAAATTTTTGAGATACAAGCACTCTTTGGTCTTGTGATTCTTTTTCCCACATATTGAACATGTGGCTTTGGAATCACATTCACTTGTCCCTTTGTTAATATCATATGCTTTTAGAAGAAAACAGTTTTTGGTGACATGATTCTTCTTTTCACAGAAATCACAGAACAAGTTGACAGTCTTTTCTTTCTTCTTCCCTTTTTCAGTCTTCTTTTCAGCAGATGTTTGAGCATCTGCTGGAAGATCTTTCAGGGGAATGACTTTTGCCAAGGGAATGACCCTTGCCTGAGGAGCTGTCTTTCCCTCAGGAGTTTTGAAATCAACAGGTTTATAATTCTCAAGAGTATCACACTCATCAGACCAAGTAGGTTTAAATTCATACTTTTCAGGTTCAGCAAAAGATGAGGAACCTTCTGGTTTTTCAAGAACAATTTTCTTACCATTTGGTTCAGTGATTTTAATCTCTTGACCCTGCAGGTTTGTTGGTACTATCTCAACAGACTTTTGACTCTTTGTGTCAGTGTTTTCAAAAGCTGGAGCAGTGGTTGCAAAACCAAAGCCAAACTTCACATGACTTTTGGTTTGTTTGTTGAGTAGCATCTCAAATCCTCTACATGATTCCACCCATTTCTTACATTCAACTTGGGTGGACTCAAGCTCACTTTTACAACTTTGATATTTTGTTATCATAGTTTGGAGCTGGTCTTTGGTTATAGTTGCTTCATGTTTTAAGCTGCTTATTTCAGACTCTTTTGCAGTTAAACTTGTTTTCAAATCTTTTGTGAGTTTTTCAAATTTAACTTCATCATCCAAAATTTTCTTTCTAAGGTTTTCATTCACCTCTTTGATGTTAGCAAATGCTATTACACATTTGTCAGAACACAACTCTTTAAGAATTTGAGGAGATACCTTAGCAGCAGACATCAATGCACAGTCACACTTGCACTCACAGTCATCAGATGCACCCCAGGGATCTGAGAGATTCACAACCTCTTCTTCAGGTTTTTCACCTGTAACAGCTTCACTAACAACATCATCAGTCACAACATCAGATTCAGTTACCACTTCCTCAGATTCAATCTCATCTACCATAGCCATGAAACAAAAATTTTCTGGTTCATTTTCAGCTTTGGCAACTAGTGCAAAATTCTCATCTGTTAGCTCATCAGGTAGACTGCTCCAATCAACAAAGCCTTGAGTAAAGAAGCTCCGTTGACTGGTCTCTGCAGGAGCAGAGGATGGAGCAACGGTCGTTTGCACAGGTGCTTGAGCAACAGGTGTTTGCACATAGTGGATCTGAGGAACAGTGGTTTGGACATACTGGACAGGAACAGTGTTTGAGGACTGTGCAAAATGAGCAGTGTTTTGCACATTTGGTCTAGGGGCATTATAGGAATTCTGATAAGTGTTGATCTGTGGTCTTTGATTTGGATAGGTTATCATAGGTGTACCATGTTGACCCCTACATTCCCTAGCAAAATGACCAAACCTATGACATTTATAACACTTGATCTTTGATTTATCCAACCCAACCTTAGATCTGCCAGTCAACCCTGGAAACCTTCTACCAGTTTTCTTGTAAAAATTATTAGTTCTTACACTAAGAAGGGCCAATTGGTGCATAATGTCCATTTCTTCCAAATCATCAGGGTCAAAGTATTTCAGGTCATCATACTCAAAGGATATATTGTCAGATGCCTGTATATCACCACCACTTGCTGTGAAAGCATAGCTTGGTGAATAAGAATCAGAGTTAAAACCTGAGTTAAAACCTGAAGTTATGTCAATAAAATGATCATAACTCTGATCCTTTGTGTTTCCAGGCACCTCATCATGACCCAAAAGTGCTGTATTCCCAAACACATAGTCATCAGACACTTTTCCAGAGTCCTGGAGCTTCTTTTTCTGGTTAAGCTCTCTCTCATAGGTCAAGAGCTTACCATGAAGCAGGGTCAGTGATAGGTCTTTAAATCCTATTGAGTTTCTCATCACAATAGCAATAGTGTCCCATTTGTCTGGTAATGATCTTAAAAACCTATGGTTCAAGGTTGAATGAGGGTAAGTAAGACCAACCAATTTTAGTTCACTAATTAAGCAATTAAATCTCTCAAACTGTTGAGTTAATGACTCTCCTTTGACATGACTGAATGTTTCATATTGTTGGTTAAGTATTTCACGATTGTTTTCAATAACCTCCTCAGTCCCACCAAACTGTTCTTTCAGTGCATCCCACAACTCCTTTGCACTGTTATAGTGTAACAACCCAGCATATATATCATTGGGTAGAGCCATGGCCACAATACTGAAGGCCTTAGCATCTAGCTCAATTTTCTGAAAATCCTGGTCGGAGTAGTTTTCAAGTTTCTTTGGCTCAAACACTTTGGGATCTTCAGTACTCGGTACAGTCGGAACATGTGGTCCGAAGATAACCGACTTCCACCACCCAGTGTTTTGTTGAGCTAGAACATGGCTCATCCGACGTTGCCAGATATTGTATTCAGATCTGACAAGCATCGGTGGCTTGTTGTTCGTGCCAGTGTTATGTGGATCGTGATTGATAGAAGCCATTCTCTGATTTTTCAAAAAACAAAGTCTGTTTAAAAACGGTTGAAACGAAATTAAACTATTACTCTGTTTTCAATCTAACAGACAAACGATATCAATAATTGTGAGCTGATTATTAAATTGATTTGTTAGATCGAATTTAATTGACCAAGCTCTGATACCAATTGTTAGGATCTGAGTTTGTTTGTTTTGATTATGTTTAACTAAATATGGTAATAATGAAAAGAGAATAGAATGAAAGTGCAGCGGAATAATAAACTGTTAATCAAAACAAGAGAGTAAATGTTTTCAGATCGAAAGCTTTCATTAATCCAAAAGATTACAATCGTACAAATACTCCCCTCAGCCTGATCACACAGTGTTTGTCTGAGAGAATGTTTGTGTGTGTGATGCAATAGAACAGTACAAGCACTGTTCTATTTATAGACAGACTCAAAGCACTGATGACCTAGGCTGACGTCACCTAAGACAATGACCTCTAACAGAATAACAAACTTAAACATCTGCCTATTACAAACTACTGTTACATTGAAAGCACTGATATTAAACATCTGTTGAAGATAAACTCTGATGGTCTTGTATCCACTGCTGGAGCCTAAGTGCTGTTGGTTCTAGCAGTGCTTTGATCTTCAGTACTTGTATCAGCAGTTGTTCTTCATCAGACCTTTGGTCAGCAGTTGTTCTTCATCAGTTGTTTCCTCAGCAGTTCTTTGTATCAGCAGTTGTTGAGCAGTTGTTTGGATAGAATAGTAGTTAGGGTCAGCAGTCTTTTGGGAGAAGTAAGTTGTAAAGATTGTTTATTCAAGGATCAAACTGATAGCATGTTTTGGCTTTCTAATCATCTGTTCTTCTCCAGGTCAGCAGACCCAACAGTAGATATACGGGAAGGAAAGACCGAGACGAGTAAATAATATATATATGTGTATACCGAACCGACGAGATCCTAGTATATTTACTCAATGGGAAAGTAAATATACGGTGTGGTGAGTCGAGTCGGGCGTTAAGAATATACCATCGAACGACAAGACCGTAGTATATTTATTTGAATGGGAAAATAAATATGTGGTAAAGTGAGTCAGGTCGAGTGTTAAGAATATATTATGTCGAACGATACGATCTTAAGTATAATTATTTAATGGGAAAATAATTATACGTTAAGTGAAGTCGAGTCGATGATAATATTATACAAGTTAATGAAATATTAATGCGAATACATATAACTTGTAAGAAAAGGGTAATCCATCGCCAACGAACCTAGGATACACGTTTAATTAAACGGGGAATTGGAATAAATCGTGGTCTGGGAGTTGGGTGTACAACTTGCCGAAACACATGCACTATAGGAATAGTGGCTTATACGTCTAGGACGTTTGTAGGTGTGTGACCACAAGCTTGCTATCCCCTCTTTGAGCCGAGCACTTGTTCAGGTGAGTCTCGCGGCCCCATTTTAAACTATTTTACGTTTTATCGGGGGAAAGATATGTTAGGGAAAATGTTTGACGGGATAATTACTTGAGTTGTGATCGCCACTCGGGGTTGAGTCCTCTTTTCTATAACCATTAATTCGGAAAATGAAACTGAAGGAATATTTGGATAGTACTATTGGTGCCTGACAAGGCCCACCCCTAATCGATAGCGTCGATTATGCATCGGCGTATGCCTGGGGTGCATGTATTCTGAAATCAAGTCGTAGGATACCGAGTAACGACTTGGAGCGGGGCATTATTATTAGTCTTGGTTTGGTTATAGGCTCAAGTAAAATTGTAGGAATTTGCAACTCCTATAAATTGTCATAACATGGTATTTCCCAAAGAATTAAAGTTTTGGAAACTAAAACCTGTGAACTCACCAATATTTATATATTGACGAATTTTAAACATATCTTTCAGGTAATTGAAGGAGGACAAGAAGTGGCTAGCGGGGTGGGGGAATCTCATACTCATCGCGTCGGATAAATTGGGGTTTTGTTATTATTTCCCAAATATTGGGATATATTTTGGAAACCCCCTTGATGTATTAAGACAAGTTATTTTGGATTTGTAACTCTAAAACTTGGTTTGACGTGAAAATAAATGAGCCCCTTTTGATTAATTACTTATAGTTTGCGTTAACCTTGATTTCATGCACTTGAACCGTCGCGCCACGTGTACCCCTACCCCCACCTGTACCAGACATGGTCGGCCCATCCCAGCCGACATACCCCGATTTACCCGGCCCGTCAAAGCCGGCGTACTTCGGCATGCCAGGGCCGTCACAGCCCATTGGGATGGCCCCCTTGTCCGGACCTGCTTGGTCCACTGCGATATCCTTGGAGAGTGACTTCCAGACTCTCGCGGATACGGTGCAGCGCACCGTAACCCACAAGGACCAGCAGGCGCGACTCATGTGGGCCAGGATCATAGATGCCAAGGACGCGCTGGCACAATATGCAGAGGAGCTTTTGAGCATGGTTGCCCACTGCGGGATCACCGGTGATGCACACTTCGCACACCGCCAGTTTCTATACGACCGCATTTTGGCTATCAGCATGTCTATCAGCCTGAACGCCCCTCAGTACCAGTACCCCCTCCACCACCACCTCAGTAGACAGGGAGACAGTGCATGGACGCTCGGAGATCATCTCCACATGTATATAGTAGTAGTAGTAGTATTGTAGCATAGCACGGGTTGTAGCACTCTTTTGCGTTTTACCCAGCCGTGCAGTTTGTGCCGGCTTATGACATGATATTTTTGTTGTATTTCAAAGCGATGTATGAGGGATGTTATCCCCTATTTTGTTGATGTAAACAAAGTGTTGTACTCGTGACATTGAAATTAATGAAAATCTTATGGTTATGATGGTAAAATATGTTGTCATTATATTATGCACCTGTGTTGACTATGATTATTATTATCTACTCTATATTTTGTGGTTTGTGCGATTGTATGGTGATGTCATGTTGATGATTATGTTCATGTGATGAGTTGTTACTTATGCGTTGTGTGTGACAATATTTGTATAAATGTTTGTCAAATTAACATTTAATAATTATTATTGAAGTATAATGGCACCGGCCACACAGAGTAATACCGGCAACGATGGTTTGCCCACGACCCCGGCTAAGCTAGAACAACTGATCTCAGGACGTATCGCCCGAGCCATTGCGGAACACGAAGCCGCACGCACTTAACGGTCCCGAGACCGAACCGGGAGTGACCGGCGCGAGGCTTCCCCCACTGGTAAGAGGTTTATATGAATGAGAAATAATGGGAGATTATCATGATACTCCTATTCCATAGTAACATACTATTTTATTATTGCAGAAACCGCTTCGCGAGAACGTGGCTGCACGTTCAAGGCTTTCCTGGACTGCAAGCCGATTAACTTTAGTGGCACCGAAGGTTCAGTTGGCTTGGTTAAATGGTTTGAGAAAACTGAAGCGGTAATCTGCATCAGCGGCTGCACTCCTCACCAGACCGTGATGTACTCCACAAATTTGTTTCTTGATCAGGCATTAACTTGGTGGAACAGTCAGGTTCAGTCGTTAGGAGACGATGCTGCATACTCTCTCTCCTGGCTGGAATTAAGAGAGCTTATGATTGCGAAGTACTGCCCAGCAAGTGAAGTACAAAAGCTGGAGACTGAGTTTTGGAACCTCACGATGACAGGTGCGGACGTGGCAGGGTATACGTCCAGGTTCCACGACCTTTCGCGATTGGTTCCCCGGCTGGTCACGCCGGAGAGCAAAAAGATTGAGCGATACCTGTTCGGGTTGGCACCCCAGATACGTAGCATGGTCACCTCTTCTAAGCCCACGACTATGCGTGAGGCCATTGACCTTGCTCTGAGCCTTACTGAAGATGCCATCCTAATGGGCACTTTAATTCGAAAGGTGTCGGGACTGAAGATTTCATAGTCAAGCAGTGTCGAAGGAAAGAATCTGGGTTCGAATACGGTGGTTGGGTCTAGTGATCAGGGGAATAGGTCAAGGTTTGGGAAGAGAAAGAGAAATGAGGGAAAGAAGGAAGGGTCAACCGGAGGTTCTAACAAAAAGGGTAAAGGGTATGTGGCGACAGGGCGTGGGAATGGTGGAAAAACGGGTTTTCAGGGAAGGAACAATGAGGTGATTTGTGGAAAGTGCCGCCGTTCGGGGCACAAGACTGAGGAATGTAGGTCGGGAGTACCCAAAACCGGGGGAGCGAGGCCATGCTTCGCGTGTGGGTCACCCGACCACTGGAAGAGGGACTGCCCCAAACTTAACAATCAAGCCCGTGGAAGGGCGTTTGTGATCGGTGCTGGTGACGCACGATAGGACCCAAATGTGGTCACCGGTACGTTCCCTCTTAACGATCATTATGCTTCTGTTTTATTTGATACTGGTGTCGATTTAGCTTCGTATATGTTGACTTTAAACGATTACTTGGGCTGAAAACTAGTAAACTAAATACACCTTATTCTATAGAATTGGCAAATGGTAAAACTATAGAAACAAGTGAAGTGACGAGGGATTGTAGATTGAATCTTTGTGGGCACGAATTTAGTATTGATCTCTTGCCGGTAGTACTGGGTAGTTTTGATATAGTCGTTGGTATGGATTGGTTATCTGCACATCGTGCCGTCGTTGTTTGTAACGATAAAATAATTCAAGTTCCTCTCGCGAGTGGTGAAACTCTTTCGATTCAAGGGGAAAGGCGTGGGACGCCATTGAGAATTATTACGAGCATGAAAGCCCGGAAGTGTTTGCGAAAGGGTCTTATCGCATTCTTGGCACATGTAGTAGATAAGAAAGCTGACGAACGGAAACTGGAAGATATCCCGATAGCGAGAGATTTTCCCGATGTGTTTCCTGAAGATTTTCCGGGGTTGCCACCACCTCGACAAGTCGAGTTCCGTATAGACCTTGTTCCTGGAGCTGCTCCCGTAGCACGATCACCATATCGCTTAGCTCCATCCGAGATGTAGGAACTATCCAGTCAACTGCAGGAACTGTTAGACAAAGGCTTCATAAGACCGAGTTTCTCACCTTGGGGAGCTCCCGTCTTATTCGTGAAAAAGAAAGATGGCACTTTTCGTATGTGCATCGACTATCGGGAGTTGAACAAGCTAACCATTAAGAATCGTTATCCTCTCCCCAGGATTGATGATTTATTTGATCAACTCCAGGGATCCAGTTTCTATTCCAAGATCGATCTACGGTCCGGTTATCATCAGTTACGTATCCAAGAGGAAGATGTACCAAAAACGGCTTTCAGGACTCGTTATGGGCACTATGAATTCTTAGTGATGCCGTTTGGCTTAACTAACGCACCGACAGTTTTCATGGACTTGATGAATCGCGTGTGCAAGCCGTACTTGGATAAGTTCGTCATTGTTTTTATTGATGACATATTGATCTATTCTCGCACCAAGGAAGATCATGAAAATCACCTTCGTTTAATCCGAGAAGTACTGCGCAAAGAGAAGCTTTATGCCAAATTTTCAAAATATGACTTCTGGATCCAAGAGGTCCACTTCCTAGGCCACGTGGTGAATGAAAAGGGTATACATGTCGATCCCGCCAAGATCGAGGCAATAAAAAATTGGGACGCCCCTAGAACTCCTACCGAAGTTCGACAATTTCTTGGCCTTGCGGGTTACTATAGAAGATTCATCGAGAATTTTTCTAAGATAGCACAGTCTTTGACCATGCTAACCCAAAAGGATAAAAAGTTCGAGTGGACTGAGAAACAAGAATCGGCATTTCAATTGTTAAAGGAGAAGTTATGTGGCGCTCCAATATTATCACTCCCCGATGGTACGGAAGATTTTGTGGTCTATTGTGATGCTTCGCATCAAGGCTTAGGTTGCGTGTTAATGCAACGGGAAAAGGTGATTGCATATGCTTCCAGAAATTTTAAAATCCACGAGAAGAATTACACTACACACGATTTGGAATTGGGTGCAGTGGTGTTCGCTCTCAAGATTTGGAGGCATTATTTGTATGGAACCAAGTGCACGATCTTCACTGATCATAAGAGTTTGCAACACATCTTTGATCAGAAAGATTTGAATATGCGACAGCGGCGATGGGTTGAGTTATTAAACGATTACGATTGTGAGATAAAGTATCATCCCGGGAAGGCGAACGTTGTGGCAGACGCTTTAAGTCGTAAGGAACGGGTTAAGCCATTACGTGTCCGAGCTTTGGGTTTAACTATTCACACGAATCTGACCGACCGAATTCGTGAAGCCCAAATTAATGCTCTCAAACCCGAGATCGTGAAAGGTGAAAGGTTGCGGAAAACGGTTGATTCACTGGAGCCAAAGGCGGACCAAACCCTGTATTTCATGAATAGAATTTGGGTTCCAATGTATGGTGGGTTACGTGAGCTGGTATTGGCCGAAGCTCACAGTTCTCGATATTCAGTTCACCCTGGTGCAGACAAGATGTTTCACGATTTGAAAGAACATTGTTGGTGGCCGAATTTCAAGAGGGATATAGCGGCTTATATTGCACGTTGTTTAACTTGCGCAAAGGTCAAAGCCGAACACCAGAGACTGTCCGGTTTGCTCCAGCAACCGGAAATACCTGAATGGAAATGGGAACAAATTTCCATGGATTTTATTACCAAATTACCCAGGACAACAAGCGGCCATGATATGATTTGGGTAATTATTGATCGATTGACAAAATCCGCACACTTCCTTCCAATTCGCGAAACGGATAAGTTGGAAAAATTGACCCGTTTGTACATTAAGGAAGTGGTGTCTAAGCATGGTGTACCTATCTCCATCATCTCTGATCGTGATAGTCGTTTCACCTCAAGATTTTGGGAAAGTTTGAACGAAGCACTCGGTACTCGCCTGGACATGAGTACCGCATATCATCCTCAAACCGATGGTCAAAGTGAACGAACCATCCAGACCTTGGAAGATATTTTACGGGCGTGTGCAATCGATTTCGGTGGTAATTGGGATACACACTTACCATTGGTGGAATTTTCATATAACAACAGCTACCATACGAGCATTCAAGTTGCACCCTTCGAAGCTCTATATGGACATAAGTGTAGATCTCCGTTATGTTGGGCTGAAGTCGGAGAAAAACAACTTACCGGGCCCGAAATTGTTCAAGAGACGACGGACAAGATCTTTTTGATAAAAGAACGTCTCAAAGCGGCCCGGGATCGGCAGAAAAGTTACACGGATATGAGGCGAAAGCCATTAGAATTTCAAGTCGGAGACAGGGTCCTACTGAAAGTGTCACCTTAGAAAGGTGTCGCGCACTTTGGAAAGCGCGGAAAGTTGAACCCACGGTACGTTGGTCCGTTCGAAATCTTGTCCAGAGTAGGCCCTGTGGCATACAAGCTCAAGTTACCACAAGAGCTTAGTGGGATACATGACACGTTTCACGTGTCGAATTTGAAGAAGTGTCTATCCGACGAAACTCTCATCATCCCTGCTGACGAAATCCACATCGACGACAAGCTACATTTTGTCGAAGAACCAATCGAGGTGACTGATTGGAAGGTCCAAAAACTGAGACGCAGTAAGATCAGGTTGGTCAAAGTGCGTTGGAATGCCAAGCGTGGACCGGAGTTCACGTGGCAAAGGCTGGACCGGATGAAGCAGAAATATCCCGCCCTATTCGAGAAGACCCCTGTACCAGAGAACTCGAAGTGAAATCCGGGACGGAATTCTCTTAACGGGGGGAGAATGTAACAACCGGCAAAAATGAGGTAATTCCGTACTAATTAATTAATATGTGATTAACGTAATTAAGTACAGTTATGTGTTGATTATTTAACTGAGGCCTTGGAGAATAGCAAATTCCCATGTAATGCATAGGAATGCATACGTTTAATGGTAAAACATGATAGGATCATGTGCGAATAAACTTATCCGGTATGGACGTTAGCGATTACCCGGTAAAAATTAAATAAACGAAAAGGATCCCGGACACCCAGGATATAAAATAAAGGGTATTTTCACAAAATATAATGGGTTTTGGAACTCCAAAACCATAAGTGAAAACTTTCCATACAAATCTCCCGGTAACGAATAAAGTGCGCGTACCGCACCCGGTACGCGTATAACTTATAATTTCACCCGACAAGAGCCTAAATAACCAATCAACGCTTATACTAGGCTATGTTTAAGGGTTATTAGGGGCACTTTTAATGTCCAAATAACACGCGGTTAAAACCCGAAAAATACCCGAATGACACCCGAACGATAAGGGATTTAACTTAACAAATAATTGATAAAGATTTGGTGTTGTGGACCCCACCAAACACCCTCCCACAACCGGCCACCCTCCCCTCACCATGCCTAAATCTCCTTTTGGTGTACTAAGATATCTAAGCTAGATTATAGGAGGTATGGGAGAGATATGATGATGATTGCATAAGGTGATCATGTGTCCTTAAAAAATCATAGAATCCTTCATTTTTCTTTGAAAAATCTCGGCCAAAACCATCCAAGAAATCCTCCCAAGGATCACTCTAGTACATCAATAATCTTTGAAAATCCAAGGCTAGATCATGCAAGATATTATAAGAGGATTTCATGTCCTTACTAGATCATCACAATCCTCCTCTTTTGCTTAGAAACCCACGGCACCACACACACACACATATAATATCATCCAAAATCCCACTAGATACATATAATCCATGATAGATTTCTTGCCATCTTTGGAGATATTAAAGGAATTATATTTAAGAGCATGTGTGTATACTTGAAAGATCAAAGAAAATCCATCTTCTTTCTTCCTTCCTTGTGGCCGTAGGGTATCACACACACACACACACACACACACACTTCTTTCAAGTTTAAAACCTCCAAATTACTTCTAAACATCCATCCTTCAAAACCCCATTGTGTGTTTCAAGAGCTTGGAGCTTAACCATTAGGAAGAACACACTAAACCTTATCCAAATCCAAGGTTTTTGCCTTCCCTAGCCTTGTGCTAGTAGTAAGCTTCTTAACCTTACTTTGTTTCACTAAATATTCATGTTATGTGTTTTTAAAAGCAAGTTGTACATGAAGGGTTAAAATGTGGTTTTGAACATAAACTTTAGTATGTTTTTACAAGACTAAAATGGATGATTAAAATCATGTGAATGGACCATAGATTTGATGTTGGTAATGTAGTGTTTTTGAAAGTTATAAAAACTGCACATACACTTGTATAAGATGATGATCTAAGCATAAATTTGAAGGTAACTTGAATATACTAAAAATTAGTTTTGATCATCATAAAATGACCATCTAAAGCTTAATACAAGTTGGGTTATGTTAGAAAATCAAAAATACAAAAGTTACATATTTAAAGTCTACTCACTTGGATAAATGAAATTTGGATTTGTTGGACAAATACACTAATCACACATATTAGTAGACTTATTAATGGAATATGAGACTATTAAAAGTGGTAAGATGTAAAAATAATCCAACATTAAAAAGATGATCCTTTAAAGTCCACCAAATTAGGAGAAAAATGCTAACTTTGAAAGTTAGGATGGAAAAATACAACTTTCATAAGTTAAGGGACTAATATTGTAACTTTGAAAGTTGAAGGACTAAAATGGATATTTTAGAAACTTGGGTCCAAAAATGCAACAATGGAAAGTTTGGTGTCAAAAGGATAAATAATAAATTTTCCAAGGTTGGTTTGGTAAACACTAGTAAACTTACTTATATATTTTATAAAAAGTGTATTTTTATAAAATGGAAGTTTATAAAAATGTGGACTTTTACTAACATAAGGATTTTTCTAAAAACAAAGGTTTTTATAAAATGTTGAACAAACTAAAAACTTGGGAAAAACTTATATAAAAATGAACACTTTTATATAAATGGGAATATAACGGTGTTGGAACGTTTTTGTATATAAGTTGTCAAGTTTTGGGTTAAAAATATAAAAGTATTTTAAAACCATCCAAGTAATATGTGTTGAGAATTAGAGATGTGAATAATATTTCTATAAAACACATATTGGGAAAAACTTGGAAATTTAACTATATAAGTTAAGATATCGGACTTAGACATGTTAACGAACAATAACGGGTAAGCGGACAAACAAGAAAAATGTCGTTATGACAAGAAAAGTAAATATATATTTTAGGAAGTAAAATATATATGACTTGGGTGAAAATTATATACACTTTCCTAAGTGTTGGGGAAAATATTCGTGGGAGAAAACATAACGTAAACGATTAAAACGTTAAACGAACGTATGGACTTAACAAGGAAAGTACATGTATATATATATATATATGCTCGGCTCGACGAAATTCTAGTATATCTATTTAATGGGAAAGTAGATATACGGGAAGGAAAGACCGAGACGAGTAAATAATATATATATATATATATATATATGTGTGTGTGTGTGTGTGTGTGTGTACCGAAACGACGAGATCCTAGTATATTTACTTAATGGGAAAGTAAATATACGGTGTGGTGAGTCGAGTCGGGCGTTAAGAATATACCATCGAACAACAAGACCTTAGTATATTTATTTGAATGGGAAAATAAATATGCGGTAAAGTGAGTCGGGTCGAGTGTTAAGAATATATTATTTCGAACGATACGATCTTAAGTATAATTATTTTATGGGAAAATAATTATACTTTAAGTGAAGTCGAGTCGAAGATAATATTATACAAGTTAATGAAATATTAATGCGAATACATATAACTTGTAAGAAAAGGGTAATCCATCGCCAACGAACCTAGGATACACGTTTAATTAAACGGGGAATTGGAATAAATCGTGGTCTGGGAGTTGGGTGTACAACTTGCCGAAACACATGCACTATAGGAATAGTGGCTTATACGTCTAGGACGTTTGTAGGTGTGTGACCACAAGCTTGCTATCCCCTCTTTGAGCCGAGCACTTGTTCAGGTGAGTCTCACGGCCCCATTTTAAACTATTTTACGTTTTATCGGGGGAAAGATATGTTAGGGAAAATGCTTGACGGGATAATTACTTGAGTTGTGATCGCCACTCGGGGTTGAGTCCTCTCTTCTATAACCATTAATTCGGAAAATGAAACTGAAGGAATATTTGGATAGTACTATTGGTGCCTGACAAGGCCCACCCCTAATCGATAGCGTCGATTATGCATCGGCGTATGCCTGGGGTGCATGTATTCTGAAATCAAGTCGTAGGATACCGAGTAACGACTTGGAGCGGGGCATTATTATTAGTCTTGGTTTGGTTATAGGCTCAAGTAAAATTGTAGGAATTTGCAACTCCTATAAATTGTCATAACATGGTATTTCCCAAAGAATTAAAGTTTTGGAAACTAAAACCTGTGAACTCACCAATATTTATATATTGACGAATTTTAAACATATCTTTCAGGTAATTGAAGGAGGACAAGAAGTGGCTAGCGGGGTGGGGGAATCTCATACTCATCGCGTCGGATAAATTGGGGTTTTGTTATTATTTCCCAAATATTGGGATATATTTTGGAAACCCTGTTATTTTGGATTTGTAACTCTAAAACTTGGTTTGACGTGAAATTAAATGAGCCCCTTTTGATTAATTACTTATAGTTTGCGTTAACCTTGACTTCATGCACTTGAACCGCCGCGCCACGTGTTTCCGCCATTGGCGTGGTGTGACACCTAAGCGAGGCGCTTCGAATTTAAAAATCAGCTTTTTCTTCCCCTCGTACTGACCTCCTCGGAATGAGTTCAAAGCGCCTCGCTAAGGCGCTTTGAGGGGGTGAAAATAAAAGGTGGAGGGTTTAAATATCCCAAAACTGAATACCAACTTGTGATATAGATAAATCTTTACGGAAGCATAGTTATTCAACGAAAATGTAATCTATATTACAAAATATATAATTATGTTCCAACAAAAATGAATAAAAATCTAATTCATATTAGAAAATTGTTGACAACCACCTTCACATAAACCGTATGGAGGCCCCTGTTTCTCGAAAAAAACACATCCATATTACAAAAATATTAAAACAAAAAAAAAAGCAAAACAAAAATATTGAAGTGGTTGAGGAGAGAGATAGGGACAGATGGCTTGTTAACCATGTACCGATCATCCACTTTCTCACTCTTTAGGCTATGGGGTGTGGAAGTGTGGTCACCCTTCCCCTTCCTTCCTCCTTGTCCACATTAGCGCCACGCCATTTCCCCTTCCCCTCTTTCAAACAAGGGAAATGGTTCCCCCTCCTTCCTCCTTCCCCTTTCTTTTTTTTAATAAGTTTTTAAAGTGGAAAAAGACAAAACTTATATATATATATATAATATTAGTATAGGAAAAGACAAAATAGAAATCACAGATTATATCATCGGTGAGATCGGTGTAATACCACCGGTTGTGCTGATCAACCTTCGGGGGGGGGGGGGTGTTCACCGACGGGGCACCCATCCATGTCACCTCACCGATCCATTTCCCCGACCCACACCCCTTAGTCTTAGAAATCACCAGCATAAAACCATCAACACAAAACAATCAAAGCCATCAACATTACAAAATCACCACAGCCGTCAGCCACTATAAGAAAACCGTCAACCTGCAACCAGCACTGCCAAACCATCTGTCAGGCACCACCAACACATCACCATCGTGTCGTTATGTAACACCCCAACCGATGGCGGAAACATCGGGATGTCACGTAATGACGATTGTTCAAAAGCTCATGGTACTAAAATGTAAATATTATTGAATAATCAAAATTGTCTTACATGGAAATGGAAATTACATTGTCTAAATGAAATATAAATATTGAAATAACTGAATTGAAATAAAACACTAAAAGTCTCTTGCTAAAGCACTAGATCAAACTGCACCTGAAACATGTACAAAAATAGGTTTGGTCAACATATGAAATGTTGGTGAGCATTCCTAGATTTGATATATATATAGTAGGTTAAAAAGTTATACAATTCAAGTGCAAGCTACAATGCAAATATGTAAACCATGTATCATACAAATGAGCGAAATCAACCCTGTGACTGTATAATGTACTGTATGAACTGTAGTGTACTTATCCAATAAATGGATAAAAGGCTTAACACTGGCCACGGATTCTCCGATGAAAAAGGGGGAGAATCAATCTAGGCGGGTTGTCAATCCAAATAGCGCTATTCAATGTTAAGGTCGGCTTGTACCATGTTAATGATTTCACTAAGTACAAATGTAATCCACATGTATTGTCTAAGCATAAAGCACGTTGTAAGCAATGCACATAGTACTAGAATTGTATTGTAAAAATGTAAACTTGTATTTGAAATTGTAATAGTGTACATGTAACACCCCAAAAATATATAAAAGCAAAAAGGGGTAGGAATACTCACAGTTCACGTAATAACTTGAAATTGGACTTGGACAACGAAATATGAATTGTGATTACTCCCAAATGATCAACCTAAAGTATTCGATAATGTGTAAGGGAAATGACTCTAAGATATATGTATTTCTAGGGCTTCGAATTGGGGATAAATGTTTGTTTGATTATTATAAAAAATATTCGACAATTGAGAGAAATTTAGTAAATAAATAACCAAAAATCTTTTTATGAAATTTAAACTTAAAATGGTCACAATATTGTGTTTAAAGTATAAAAATAATTTTTGCAAAATTATTTCCTTTAAAATAGATTTTTAAATCTATTTATTACAAATTGCCAAAACTTAACTTTAATATTCAAAAATACTAAAATTAAAGAATTTCTATTTTAAAAATCATGTTTCTGTTCTAAATATATAAAAATAAATTGTGTAAAATTTTGGTGCAAAAACAATGAAATTTGAATTTATCATGATTTAATTATGATTAAATCTAACAAAAATTGATTAAAAATATAAAATAAATGATTTTACTGAATTAAAAATTATTTCAGTAAAGTTTATCCTTATAAAAAGTCAGGATAATTTTTGGAGAATTTAATAAAATTGTTTGATATATAAATGGATTTTTATAAATATAATAGTATAAAAATGATTTAATTATTATAAATATTAAATAAATGAATTTCTGAAAAATAAAAATTGTAATTAAAACTTTTATCTCAGATTAAACAAATATAATTTTTTTTGAATTTATAAAATAGTTTTGATATTTTAAAATGAATTTAAAAGATTAAAAGGTTTAATATATATATATAAATATATAATTGTTTAAAAAGAAAAGAAAAGAAAAGAACAAAAAGGGGGTCTGTGCCGGGACTCGAACTCGGGATCCTGAGGTTATAAACCATAGTCACAACCACTTGGCCTAGGCCAATGGTTGTGATGAAACCCGATTGAGAATAATTAAATACACTATATGTTTCAGAGTTTATCCCCAAATTATTAACACGAACCCTAGAATTTTCAATTGAATGATTCAGACAACCTTAGCCCGATTAATGTTAGGGCTATTGTTGCTTGATTGCCGATAAATAAAACCCATAAAAGAATGAAGACTCACAGTGGTGATTTGATTATATTAGCCGGGTCAAAGCTAAAGTCAAACAACGAGCAAAATAATAATATTCAGAGTGAATTAGAGAGATTGGGAGGTTGAGAGAGAGTTGTGAGCGAGTTGTAATGCTTCGAAACACATCTATTTATACTGAGGATCAATGGTTAAGGTTAATTGGAAAGTTGACCACGTTTTAATGTTTGACGCGTTTTGGGCTAAATTTGGTTATAATTGATTGTAATTATATGTATTGCCGAGTCAAAGATGGTCGGATTTCACGAGTTATACCATAATTGGGTGATTGGGAGATAGATTAAAGGATTGAAGAAAAAAAAAATAATTATTATTCTGCTGCTGCTGCTGTCACGCGATCAAGGAAAGAAGAAGCAGGTCCAAATCAACAAAGGGTTAAATAGATGGGGTTCCTAATCTAATCACAATAAGGCAACGTGGAGCAGTGGTTGAAACGTGTGTGTGCTAGGTGGTTGACCCCGTTCGAAACCCGCGGGCAGCAACCTATTTTCTTTTTTTTTTTTTTAAGCAGAGTAAGGGGTTGGGCTGGGATCTAGTGGGCTCAGGTCTGATGCTGGGCTTCTGTTTTGGGCCTGGGAGTCTGGCCTTCAGAATTTCCAAAAGAAAAGTGGGCTTAAAGTTAGGTTTTGGGCTTTAGAGATATAGATATTAATTATAGTGTGAGTATTATTATTATTTTTATTATTATTATTACATATATATATATATAATGAAAAAGTGACGGATGTCACACGTTAAGCAGCTTCTGCAGCACCCAAATAGTCACCTTCCACCTCCATAGCTGCCACCTTCACGCCTACCACGACGACCGCCATAACTACCCTACCAGCACGCCAAACTCCATAACTACTCCGTGCACTTTGGTGGTTTTCGTTTATGGCCGCCGCCACCAAGATCTTGCCAGCCATCCGCCTCTTTTGTCGCAGACTCGCAGGACACCAAAAACAACAACACATAGTCGTCATTGTAACATAGTAAGGTCACCAAGTTGCCTCTGTCGCCGCTCCGGCGTGAAGAGCCAGCAACCCACCTTTTCTGTCATGGTGTGGAACAGATGGTTGATACTAAAGCATAAAATACGGTTGATAATGCTGGCTGAGTTGGCGTAGATGATGGTGCCGAGAGGTTGGTGGTGGCTGGTTCCAAAACATGGACCTCTGTTTCTCTCTCTACTGTCTTCTCTTTAGCAAGTGCACAGGATAAGGCAAAAAAAATAACCCTAAAACACATTAAAATTACAAATATGCCATATAAAAGGTGGAGGCGCATGTTAGCGTGACATAAGGCTAGAGAGGCCATTAACAAGGGTGACATGATGCCGATTTTGGTCTGGTTGTCTTTGAAACGGGGGTGGTAAATCGGATCTGTAATGGTGACGAGATGACGGCAGTGATGATGTGTACGACGATGAAAAGATGCACTATTGCAACTGGGGTAAACTAATGTTTTAGATGTGGCTTGAAACAGTTTTGGAGAGTCAAGATCAGACGGTCCAAGATCTAGATCTGGGTTATATCTTTTTTTGTCTATCAATGTTTGTTTCATTTAAAAACATAAGTTTTTAGATTATTGTTGACGGTTCTTCAGTGGGCTATCATATGTTATTGTTGTTTGGGTTTATAATTTGGATTTTATATTGATATATGCTTGTGAAAACATATGTTTTTGTTGGGGGTGTATAATTTATTATATGTTTTTGTGAGATAAGTTTGTGAAAACATATGTTTTTGTTGTTTGGGTATAATTTATTATATGTTTTTTTTGTAAGATAAGTCATGAAAACATATGTTTTTGTTAGTGTGTTATAATTTATTTATATGTTTTTAGTGAAATAAGTTGCAAAAACATATCTAATTGTTACAAAAAAAAAAAAAAAAAAAAAAACGTATGTTTTTCTTTGGAAAAGTGAATTGATGGTTTTAGAGAGAGGAGAGAGAAGGGAGAAGAGGGAAGAGAAAATATTGAAAAGTAAGAGAGGGAGAGAGCTTGTTTTTTTTACTATAAGACTATAGGGTGTGGATCCACCATAGGGGCCGGCAATGGTATGCCGGGGCGGCAAACACCGCCCCCATGCCGGCAACGGCAAGGCATGCATCAAGACGATGGGCATGACGGGGCTCTTGATTGGTGTGTTAGGTTTTTTTTTAAGGGAGGGATGATGCTCCTACCACACCCTTGAACCATCATCACCATGATGCTTCTACCCAACGATAACGTGGCCGCTGAGGTGGAAGACCATCATAGATGATGGGCCTCCTCCACACCCAATGTTCTAATACCCTTCTTTATTTTTTTATTCAATATATGTATCTTTTACATCTAAATTTTTTTGAATCAATCATAATAATTAGATCATGATGATCAATGGTGATAAATGTGGTTTTCTTGGTTTTCTTAAGTGAGATGGGTTTTCAAATTATCCCTCCCCATTTAATATATATGTAAATAATTACAATGTATAACTATAAAATAATTAAATCATATAAAAACACTCAGAGACATATATAACAAATAGTATAACTAATTTTTGGTAACTATCGGGTAACTACTAACACGTATTTTACATCGATTAGAAAACAACGAAACGAATACCGGTACCAATGTTGTTTGGCAACTATTAAAAATAATACAGTATTGTTATAGATGTTTTTCATATGGTATCAATTCTGTTTTCACGAATAAAAACAAAAAAACCAACTATATTTGACCCGTTCGAGTAAAACATTTATCGAATAGTAGATAAGTATAAGCACGCCACAAAGATATGCTAGAAATTTTATGAAACATCATGTCTTATAAGTTAGAGTACTCACATTAGGTTACTTATATTTTTGTGAGCGATACCCCATATTTTAGGATGGGGTTATGAGTGGAGAAGATGAGGAACTTACTGTTCAATGATATATTTGGGAATATTTGAGGGAAAACGGTTTTCCTGTATTTATTTTTTAATATTTTTTAAAGTGGTTGTGAGTACAGGAGAAAGAAAAACAATGATAAAGTTGTAAAAAAAATAATATTTAATTAAACAAGAAAGAAAAATTGTAGTGATTTTTAGTGTTATATGTGAATGAGAAACGTATTGTGAATGTTAACATGATGGCATGTATATAAAGTTTAAACTTTCTCTCACCCTCACCCTCAAGTTAAATAAAATATATGATATTCAAAGAATTGGGCTTTTAACAAAAGACTATGTGTTGTGGCTAGAGGTGAGCGATGACTTTATCCTCTAATATTGAGCCACGTAAACGCTGACATGGGAGGGTGATAAAGCGGAGACGGTGGTGGCATTTGGCTAAGATTATCTTCGAGTTCGGTATTCGTACCAAACCTGTCTTCATCTAAGAACTCCATAGCGGGTTGGTAACATTCTTCCCATTGTGACGGATCCATTTTTTTGAAGATTGAAGGTTGCTTTTTGACTGTTTAGTGTTTTGTAGGTTGAAGAGTGTATTTGTTTGTTTAAAATGAATAAAAAATAATTTTTTTTATAAATAACCAAACTAGCCATTGGCCAACGGCTAGTTGGCTGCCAACGGTCAGATTGTCCTCGCTAGCACACGCGAGTATGGTTACGTTCAATCGCTCACGCCCGCATTCATGTGGGATTGTTGTGGATCAAGCTAGCCACGTGGATCAAGGTGTGGCTCGCGGCTTCTCGCTCGCGGGCCACAACACATAGTCTTTGGAGACAATAAGAGCTACCTTGAACCCTATACCTCAACAATAAAATGCGAGTTGACTACCACAAACTAAGCTATGGCTTGTTGAGGAATAACCGTAACAAACGAACAAAAACGGATAACAGAAATCTCTGAAGGCACGTGATCGCTTTCAGATTGAATCAATTCGACGGTTCTATCGAATATTCAATCGGATACAATCAGAGATTGAGAATTTTCTGTATGTTGTGATTGAGATTATGAAGAACCAGAGAATTCTAACCAAGAAGAAGAAAACGTTATATAACAATTTGGGCCATTAACTGCCTTTTAGGCAGTTTTTCCAAGAGTTTCATCATTGCCAAAATTAGTCCCTCTATTTTCGAAAATTAATTTTCTAAGTAATTTTTACCAGCCAGGGGCTCTGCCCCTTGGACTCTGCTCCCAGGGGCAATGCCCCCGGAACTCCATTCCTTAGGGGTTTCACCCCTAAGTTCATAATAAATTCAAATAGGCGTGCACTTCGCACCACCATACCTATATGATGTATTATTATGAACATATTAGTCAAAACAGTTAATCCAATTACACTAAATATATCCAACATGGTGATGACATAGCCTATGAAGAATAGGTGGATGTTTGTGGTAAGGTATGTTACAATTTTATTTTCGTCTTTAAGATCTGAGAAATTAAAGATAGAATGACTAGTGTTTGTTCATCTTGCATACTTTGTATCTCTGTCATGGATGTCCTTTTGTTTTCATCGCTATTTATAAAAATAAATAAATAAATAATAATAATAATAATAACTAAATTAGTTGCCTGAATCTGACACCTTTATCTGATCACACTCCAAGTACAACAAAACTTTCTTTAGTTCGGTCATATCTTTAACTCTCTAAATGATCATATATGTTCAACAAGTCAATGATGTTATATGTTTATTTACGCATTTTCTTGCAAAAAGTCTCAATATTGGGCCATATGAAATATTTCACCAACTTTCGTTGTTAACATTTTGACTGAATTACCCGTTAGAAGCCAAACTTAAACGGACTTCTCATTGATGCATTCAAAAAACACCTATGACAATTCATACACATTTGATTTGATTTGATGTACTTGTCATTTGGGCAAAACAAATCCATTCTAGCTTGACTCGTTAAAACACCATTTGATTAAGCCAAATATGATGACAAATGGATTTATATGATTATCCCTAACTTGATTACATACTTAAGTGTGAGATGTTTTTAACCTACATATTTCTAGAATTTCATCTTGTAACATCATTAACCCATTAAAATCACAAAACAAACTTGAGTTCAAGCCATGGTTCAACCCATTAGAAACTTTGGGATCTTACACTATGCTATTAAGGGTGGTGATTTTTGACCCGGCACACACGCACACAAAAACTGGGTTGTGGGTTGGGTGACTTTGGTTGAATGAGTTTTGGCTGAAAAATAGTTGGCCTATGCATCCCGTTTACAAATGGGGTGTGTTCCGGTTGGGTTTTGTAAGTAAACAGGTTGAGTTGGTTGTAACTTGTAAGTAAACGTTTTCCACTGTGATCCATTACAATTTTCAACTGAAGGATGATATAACCAGATGTTTATACAGCCTTTGTAATACTTAACTTGTAATCAATATCTAACGAAATAACTATAAATTTAAATTATATAAGTCTTTTCAAATTCATAATTACAAACAGTCTAGAGCCCGAAAAGTGTCTCATGGTCACTGTACAGATGAACGATCTAGATAGAAACTTACATAATACAACGATTATTAATGATAGATGAACTCATTTTTACTATTATTAAACAACTAAAAAATGTTACCATAAATTTACATATTATGAGTTTTATTTTAATTAAACAATTAAAATTATTTCATTTTAGAAAATGAATCTACGAATGATTTGAACTCTTTTATTGTTACTATAACTTTAAAAAATGAACATATATTTTATAGCAATAAAAAATCTTAAAAAATATCGACTATAAAATGTGTAATTATAATTTTTATTCAAAATGTATTATGTTATAAATTAATAATATTTGCTAACAAACTTTTTTAAGCAATGACATGAAATTTACTCATTTTAACTAATATTTTAAAGAAACTAAATTGAATATTTACATATAACTCACTTGAGTTGTTATAACCATTTGTTTCATACTCTGTTTATCAACACTTATTGAGTTGTCAACAGATATTGCAAAAAAATGTAGATAGAAATAAAACTTATTATTAAAATTCCATAATTTCACTGAAAATATACGATTTAACAAACTACATCAAGAAATAAGCCTTGTGAAAGATCACCATTCTAATTTCATTACAAATGGATTGTTGCTAATAAATTTTCATCTCATTCGTATAAAGTTGAAAACTGAAATGAGAACTTCTTCAAGTCTTATAGAGTGAAAAAATATCTATACGTACTATAATAGGTTTTTTGGGTCCTTATATAAAGTGAAAAACAACTACAACCACAAAAAAATAATAATAATAATAATAATAATATTTTTAACTATTATAATTAACATTCAAAGAAAACAAAGTTAAATAAACTAAGTTTTAATATGGTAATAATAAACTTTCGTATTCAAGCCTATTCTAAGTTTAAAGGTATACAATATCTGATGACTTTCAACAGATGTTCTCAAACAACTATGATCCATTACAATTTTCCACTGAAGGATGATATAACCAAATGTTTATACAGACTTTGTAATACTTAACGTGTAATCAATATCTAACGAAATAACTATAAATTTTAATTATATCAGTCTTTTTAAATTCATAATTACAAACATTCCAGAGCCCTAAAAGTCTATGATGGCCACTATACAGATGAACGATCTAGATGGAAACTTACAAAAAAATACAGCGGTAAATCCGGTTATTAATGTTAAATGTACTTAATTTTGCTATTATTAAACAACTAAAAAATGTTACGATATATTTACATATTATCATTTTTATTTTAATTAAACAATTAAAATTATTTAATTTCAGAAAATGAATCTACAAATGATTTGAACTCTTTTATTGTTCCTATAACTTTAAAAAATAACATATATTTTATAGCAATAAACATTCTAAAAAAATATCAGCATCTATAAAATGTGTAATTATAGTTTTTATTCACGATGTATTATGTTTTAAGGGGAAAGATCCTGTACAAAGTGTTATTTTTTGTAAGAACTGTGAGAATCAAAGGAGGGTATTTTTGTTTTAATTATTGTTTTTTTTGAATTTTTTTTTCCATATTGTTAAACATGTATTATAGTATTGAAATCTAAAAAAAATGGTGTAGAGTAATTACGTAATTACTGTTGTAGAGTAATTACATAATTACTCTAGTGTAAACTAATGTATTTACTTTAATGACGTAATTACACTAATTTTTTTTATTTTTTTGTATTATTCATCTAGAAAGTATGTTTAAGCACATGGGAAAAAAATTCTAAAAAAAAAAATAATTTTTTTTCACCATCTTTGATTCTCACAGTTCTCACAAAAAAAAACACTTTGTATTTGATCTTTACTCTATGTTTTAAATTAATAATATTTTCATGACGCATTTTTTTAAGCAATGACATGAAATTTACTAATTGTAACTAATATTTTAAAGAAACTAAATTGAATATTTACATATAACTTACTTAAGTTGTTATAACCATCTGTTTCATACTCTTTATCAACATCTATTGACTTGTCAACAGATATTGCAAACAAATGTAGATAGCAATAAAACTTATTATTGAAATTTCATAATTTAAAAGTCGTAATAATAAACTTTCGTATTCAAGCCTATGCTAAGTTGAAAGGTATACAATATCTGATGACTTGTCAACAGATGCTCTCAAAACAACTGTCATTCATTACAATTTTCCAATCGGAGGCTCGAATACAGAAGTGCAAACTCTATAACCACAACATCTGTTCAACTTCATAACTGTGAAAAGCTCTACAATAGTCCAGACCCTATTGTTTAAACAGATATTGGATAACAGAAGTTAAAATAGATAAAATTAAAAGAACATCATCCACTACTACAAGAGATTGGGTCTGTTTTGCAATGATTTGATTTGATGATTCGTTAGAAGCCAAACTTGAAGGGACTTGTCATCGATGCATTCAAAAAACACCTATGACAATGCATACACATTTGATTTGATTTGATGTACATGTCATTTGGCGCATCAAGCCAAATATGAAGTTGTAAGGTGTTTTTTACAAAAACCAACAATTGTATGTTTTCTTACTTCAAGATTTAGTCTCATGGTGTTGTTTGATCATTATTCACCCTTCTTTGAACATGATAAAATACTCCAATTTTGCTGAACACCCAATAATATGATATGATGTTTTGACTTATCCACACCATAGCTCTTACATTATTACCAAAAATTTGTACAACTTCACATTTCCCCCAAACCATATTTATACATCACAAATTAGGATTTTTATGATTATTCCTAACTTGATTACATACTTAAGTGTGAGATGTTTTTAACCTACATATTTCTAGAATTTCATCTTATAACATCCATCATGAACCCATTAAAATCACAAAACAACTTGGGATGTTACACTATGCTAATTTAAGGGTGGTGATTCTCGACCCGCCGACACACACACACAAACTGGGTTGTGGGTTGGGTGACTTTGGTCGAACGAGTTTTGGCTGAAAAATAGTTGGCCTATGTATCCCGTTTATAAATGAGGTGTGTTCCGGTTGGGTTTTGTAAGTAAACGGGTTGAGTGGGTTGTAACTTGTAAGTAAACGCTGCCAGGTGTGTTTATCATAAACGATAAACACACCTGGCAATGATGAACCAATTCAATTACATAACAAAACTTTACCAGAAAACAGAAAACACAAACACAAACACAAAAAACCAAAAACAGATTCCACTTCAATGATCAAATCAAGTACAATGAACTGCAGGAAAACAAAATAAGCATATAAGCCTACTACATAACTAATTCAACAGGATACTTATCAATACAATCAGCCCAAGGATTATTATCAGATGATTTCACATTCCTTAACGCCTTCCAAACAGCGCTATTGCACTTAAAACCGCTCCCAAACGCAATCTGCCACACCCTATGCCCCTTTCGTACCCTCCCTTTCCCTTCGATATACCCCAACTCATACCAAATCGAACTCGAAGACGTGTTCCCAAACCTATGCAGCGTCATTCTCGACGCCTCAACATGCACCGGCGACAGCTGCAAATTCTTCTCAAGCTCATCAATCACAGCCCTCCCACCCGCGTGTATACAGAAATGATCAAACGCCAGTTTAAAATCCGGTATGTAAGGCTTAATATCCTTGTTAAAAAACTTCTTAACAATCAAAGTACAAAAGAACAAAAGCTGCTCACTAATCGGAAGCACAAGCGGCCCTAACGTCGTAATATTAGTCTTCAACGCCCCACCAGCAATCGCCATCAAATCCTTGGACAACGACACCCCAGTCTTCCCATTCTCATCCTGCTCCTGATACACACACCTAAACGCCTTCTCATCCGCCCCACGATGAGTCCTAACCACATGAACCAACTGATACTTGGCCCTCGCCCTATCCCTGCCCTTATTCGACAACAAAACCGCCGACCCCCCAACCCTAAACAAACAATTGGGAATCAACATCGACTTCTTATTCCCAAAATACCAATTCTGCGTAATATTCTCCGTACTCACAACCACGGCGTAAACTATTCCTATTGACTTGCAACATATCTTTCGCTAGATCTATGGCGATCACACCCGCGCTACACCCCATCCCCCCCAAGTTAAAACTCTTGACATTCCCTCTCAACTTATACTTATTAACAATCATGGAACTCAACGAAGGCGTCGGGTTAAACAAGCTACAATTCACCACCAGGATCCCGATATCCTTGGGCTTGATCCCGGTGGAGCGGAACAGGTTATCCAACGCCCCAAACATAACCTGTTCCGCTTCTTCCCTCGCGGCCGCCATAGACGGCCGCGGGGGAATCTGATGCATAGCATCAGGAACATAAGTTTCCTCACCCAAACCCGATCTTAATAATATCTTTTTCTGAAACTCTAACGAGCTTTCATCAAAGTCACCGGTTAATTCAGAGTGTTTAATGAACCGATTGTAAGGGGCTTTTAAATGGTCAGGGGGACGGTAACAGGAGTAGTCGATAAGGTAAACGGGTTTGGGTCGGGTCAAGATGTAGACAGTGGATCCGAAGACGAGGACGGTGGAGCAGATGAGGACGCTGACGAGGTTGTATTGGAGGTGGGCCCATAAGAGATGGAGGTCTGAAGGGTTGGTTTGGGAGGCTTGGATTAATAATATTATCATAATGGGGATTAAGCATAGGGTTAGTAAGTGAGAGATGAGGTAATGGTAGCCTAGTTTCACGTGTTTTAGGTTTACGCTTTGGAGGAAGTCTGGGAGGCGGCGGTGGTGGTTGATCTGGACGGCGGCGGTGGCGGTGGCGGTGGCGGTGGTGATGGGATCTCCGGCCATGGTGGTGAGGGGGGGGGGGGGGTATAGGGGGTAGGGGGGTAATGAGATCAAGGGTTTAGATGAAATGAAGATTAGGAAAATTTATAAAAAAGAGAAGGTGACATTGGGAGTGTAATAATATTATTATTTGGAGTGAAAGGTTTGAATGATGAAATGAAATGGGATTTGGAATAGAATAGAATAATAGGAAATGTGTGGAAGTGAAGATGATTGGGAGTGAGAGACACCAAAGTGGACGAAAGGGAATATAAGGGATTAAATAATAAACAATTGAGAATGAATGGCCCACTTTTTTTTTTAAATATTCTTGTAACTTTTTTTTTAAAAGCAAATTTTTATTACATCTTTATTTCATCTCATCTTGCATTTGTAAGGATTTAAACCTATAACTTTATATTTGTAAGGGGAAAACCAAACCACTAGACCAAGAGGTCATGAGTAAATATTCTTGTAACTAGTGGGTTAAAATAATAACTATAATAAAATAAAATAAAAAAGACAGGGAAAGAGAGTATATGATGATGGAAAAAGTTATTGGTTCGGTTTGTTATGGTTATTTTTTTTTTGGTGCAGAAGTAGTGGATTTTTTCACCTTTTTTGTGTTTTTAGTTTGTGACAGAATTGATTTTGCAAAAATGGTAGTCCCGCAATCTTAGATTGCGGGAGTCGGCTATGTGGAATGATGACTGGGAAACCTGGATAAGGTGGAACGATAAGGGAGACGACCCGGCATGGCTTTTTGGATGGTGGTGGATGAGGTAGAAGTCCCGCAATCTCAGATTACGGGAGTGTGTCAGACTCTCTGCATGGGTTTCGTTTGCATGTGTTTGTTTTATGGATTATAATATATACATTCGCAATTTGAGATTGCATGCGTCAGGTGGAATAGTAGCATTGCAGCATTTTAGTTTTGAACTTGTGAGAGGAAGACTTGTGGGATTCTCTGCATGGAATAGTAAGAATGCATATACATCAAAATCATATGCTCGTTGTTTGAATGGCTTGAACTTTATAAATGAACTTAGTAAGAATGCATGAATGAAACCAACTAAAACATATGCCCGAACCATTTATCACATTCAAATGATCAACGCAGATTTTTTTATCTTGCAACCATTATCTTAAAAAAAAAAAAACAAAAACCAATGGTACATTTAAATGTCCAAGAAACAATCAGCTTTTATGGCTCCAACCATAACATCGTTCGGCTTATTTGTTCGAAGATGATGTTGGCCACGCCACATAGCTTGATATTAGGCAGGGGGGACCAGGCATTATGGTCTGCCATTAGAAAACATCTGTTAAACCGCACTGTTGAAGGTATGGTCCGAATGGCTGGTTTTGGTGGGGTTCTTGATTGCAGATACATACTCCTTGACCCCTAAACCCTAAACCCTAAACCCTAAACCCGTGGTTTGATAACCGCGCTGGTAGAAAGATGGCGTCCAGAGACTCACACGTTTCACCTATCGTTTGATGAAACGACAGTGACCTTAGAGGACGTTAAAGTGCTCATGGGATTGCGAGTCAACGGTCCACCAAAAGTGTTGGATCTTAACTAAGTAATGTCGCCTATGGGTGACTAGATTGAAATATTACCTTCAAGGGTATTTTGGGAATTATAATGTTTATTAAAGGTTAAATCTAAGGATCGGGCCATGATAAACAAATTGGCTCATGGATCCATGTTTAACAAGTGTCAAATGAGTTGTTTATATGGATGTTATAGCTTTGAATAAGTAGAATAAGGTTTGAATAAGTAGATTTGGGTTAAATGTTCCAAATCGAAGTCATGGAAAAACAAAAACTCTAGAAACCCAGTTCTCCATTCATGAAATATTGAATAGTTGGGAAATAAAATGCATTGGTTGTGTTATGACTTTAACTTGTGATGCTCATGAAATGGGTTGGATAAGTGAGCCAAAAGCAGGGGAAAACTTCAATTCAGCAGCTACTGGTCATAGCCTGTGGCCCAAAGCCGTAAGCTACGACTCACTGAAGCAAAATGGACAGGCAGGGCAGATCGTAAGCTACGATCTAGTGACCGTAGCTTACGGCGGCTTCAGAACAAAACCATAGGTTTTGTAATTTTTGTTTAGTTTGTTTTGTTTTCGATATGTAACAATGTTCTACTCATTCTAATTTGTTATTAACAATATAACTAACCATTCTATTGTGTAATGGTGCTAGGTTTAAGTATGATGGAAGATCCGGAGCAAGGATCAAGTCGTGAGGAGAACCGAATGCACCCGAACACTCAAAAGCTTCCGCGATAGAATATCCTTTTTTAAAACAAACACTTTTATACATGTTTTTAGTAGATGAAAATGTAAAATTTGTTGGGATCAAACAAGTATGGGATTCATGGAGTTGAGTTTTTCATAATTATCAAAGTTTTAATCGGGAAGGATTTTAATTAAGGCCTAAACTCGGAAATTAAATGTTAATCACATGTTACGGGTTTAGGGTCTTACAAGATGTTTGCGCCACCAACAACTGTAACCACCAACAACTGTAAAAAAACCCTGCACATTCTCCAAGTGAAAGCACTACCTCTTCAATATAATGATATCTCCATGCAGATATAACATCGATCCAACAAGTGTATATTCCCCATCACCACATTGTGTTAAAATTCGACCAAGTAAGAAATCACTTGAACCCGAAACTAGAACATATAACAAGTGTATAGGGCCTATTATAAAATGGAAGATTTAAAAAGTTTTGAACATATAAAAATATTGCACTAAGACTATGTGGTGTGGTGGAGGCAAGGCTTGGGAAGCTTTGCCGCCACGTCATCAAAAAGTGGATTCCACAAGAGCTTAGTCCTTTTTAGGACTACCCAAGGGTGTGGGGTAGTCCTCCACTCCTATTGGTCAATCATTTATATTATATTATGTTATTATGTGAGTTAGAAGGCCACACCAAAATCAAACAACCAATCACATGGCTCGTCCGGAATGTCCAAAGTTGGACGAATTGGACGCCCCAAACACGGAGGGGTGGTGTTGACCGCCCCTAGACGGGCTGGACGGGCCTATGACGCCCCACACCACATAGTGTAATAAACCTCAAGAATGATTACATGGGACGGATTGTATCAGAATTAGAATGTGTGGGTTATGATACAGGTTAATAAAAACTAAATAATACACAATAGCCAAAAAGTAATAATATATAAATAGTTATTATTGAGTAATCATATAAAGTCCCAATGTTGATTATCCATCTATGATGTTTTATAAGTTTATTAGCTTTTAAATCATAACCGTATCAACTAATTATGGGTCCCTTAATGTTGCCAAATAAAAGGTAGTTATGCAATTTAATAAATATTTAAAAAAACAATTAAATGATTTAATTGAAGACTTGTTCGAATAGATCTTAGACGGTCTGTTGTGAGCCGCAAGCGAGCCCCGGCGCGAGCGAGGTTTTAGTCCAGTGCTCACCTCCAGCCACAACAGCCCTTGCGCAAGCACACGCGAACAGCTCCGGCGCGAACACGTTCGTTAAGGGGAGAAAGTGAGCACAGGTCGCGCCGGTGCTCACCCCAGCCACAACAGGGTCAAGTGAGCACAGACGAGGGGTTACTTGAGAGTGAAGTCGGTGACTCGCGTCTGTTCGCTCGCGGCCCACAACAGATGGTCTTAAAGATGGTTGGTCCAATAAGAGCCCACAAAATCCCACGAAACACTCTTACGGTTTCTTAAACAACCATAGCAGACGTTATGATCGAAGTAATTGCTCGGTCATTTACTTAATCGAAAGAGGAGTTCTGAACCGCAAATAGCGCGCATCAAGATAAGTTTTTACCTAAACTGATTTGCCAACAAAAGTTCAAAACAGTGAACTATGAACTTTGCTAAAGGTAGAAAAGTATGCACTGACAGTGGTTTGGTGATTACTACTCACGAAAATTCAAATCCTTACAAAAGCAACCTAAATTCAGATCATATTTAGGTGTAAAAAGTTGTTAAAAAAATGCACTGGCATACTAGTTTAAAACTTTACAAAAGAGGCCAATGCATCACATGATGCTATTCGAAGGGGTTGTTGAAACTAAAGCTTTTAACATAAGCGAATAATGTTCTCAGTTTACGTTCTAGTATAGCAGATAGAAAACGAAGTATGTTCTCTGTTAAATTTTGTCGTTTCAGATGTAAGAGTACTTTCGCTACTTCTTTTGATGCTCAAGCTCATGCAGGGATGCAAAATCACTTATTCTCTAGTTTCGTCGGTTATATATTATTACACCAAGGGGGAAAAAAGAATAAGTATACACCTGGTGCAGAAATAAGGATGAAGAGATCATATTATCTCAGGGATAACTGTATCTCCTCCAATGTCTTTCCCTTTGTTTCTGGCACCAAAATGAACGTAAATGCGACGGTAGCAGCACACAGTAGCATGTACAAAGTAAAAGTTCCTGTCAAAATGAAGTCACCCATAAGATACCAACTACAAGCATTCAACAATTTATCAAGTGTTCATATTTTATAAACCGTTGAAACCGCCCAAACCACCAGTTCAACTGGTTTCGTCCCCATTTTGCAGTTTGAAAAACCAAGTTTAACAAACGGACAAGAAAACAAAAAAAGGATGGTCCTAACCGCCAAACCTAACTGTTTTAACCTGTCTGGCTGACCCAGCCTGGCTTGTATGGTTTGCAGTTTTCCCAAAACCGTATATAACGACAAAACCTAACTCTTTTTTTTTTTTTTTTTTGGCCAAATGTTACGATTTTAATGATTTGATGCAATAATTTGTTTGGGGGGGGGGGGGGGGTTAGTGAATGTACCTCCACCACTCCATGATAGAAGCAAAGGTGCAGTCAGCGTAATCACCCAAGCAGTAAGCCAATTGGCTAAAGTTGCTATACTCCCTGCAAGTCCTTTTATATTCACAGGAAGAATCTGGAACACAATTTCAAGTACATGAAGCAATGACTTTGTAAAACAAATAATAATAACCGATTAAATATAATTACCTCGGACATTATAATCCATGGGATGGGTCCCATTCCAAGTGAAAATCCAATTACCATACCCTATTTGAAGAAGTTGGTTAAACAATATAAGAATTTGATGGTAAATATATACACACAATCAGCATATAACTGTATTTGACAGAAAGAAAATGCGTACCACGACTCCAACCACTGATAAGACACCCATTGCAGTATACAACGAAGAACTGTCTTTCACAAAACTCTGAGATGTTTTCCACAAATTTACAACGGTTATGATACAGGTTTATCCAAATTGTAAGGAGACAAAGAAGGGACATAGATGATCACCTTAACGAAGAAGGAAGCCGCAACGACTGCGAGACTGAGAGTCATTCCAGCAGAGGAAACCTAAAACAAATTATGGGTATAGGTAAAGAATTTAGAGGTGTAAACTTCGACCCGTATACTTATGAATGGGTCGACCTGGGTTATGTTTTAATGCATAAAACCTCCTATTTTATTTTGAAATCATATTTAAAACCACTACTTATTTATAAGAAAAGTTTTGGGCAAAAAGTGTTCAGACCTGTACCAAAAGTTAACCTGTTTTGACGCATTACCCAACCCACCCAAAGAAAGTGGGTGAATTTATGACACGACACAAACCTGACACAAAATTCGCGGGTTTGAGATTAGTCTGAATGGGTTCGGATCACTTTCAGGTCGACCCACAAACACATTTAGCTACATGGGTCGGGTTTGGGACGACCCGATGGGTTCACAGGGTGACATGTTTCGCTCGTTTTTAAAATAATGTGTAACTTAATCCAATTGGGTATCTTATGCAAAAGTTCAAAGTTGACGAGAGAAATGAACATCAAGTTTTAAACGGGTCGTGTCCACTTTTCAAGCATGACTATCGTGTTCAAGGTTTGACCCACAACCCATTGCACGATTCACTTAGCACCCCTACCGCCCATTTTGGCACCTCTAGTATAAGTTTTTGCAATAAATAGTATCATTAATCCCCTTACAGTTAGCAGAATCCTACGGCCTGTTTTGTCAACCAACCATGTGGAAATCCCAGTCGCAATAACCTACATAGTGCGATTATTTTGTTAGAAAGTCATTTAAATTACAAAACAAAGTTGTAGATAGAAATTAGTTATAAATAGGTACTGATGCTTACTTGGATAGCCCCAAGTGCTAATGTAGCAGCATCACTATTAGAAATTCCTGTCCATTTACAGGATCAAGTCAAAGATGACAAATATTTGAGAAGTTCATAATCAATTTTTCATGTTCGGATTAACATATGTTGCTTCTGATTTTTTTATTACTTTTAGAGGTAAAATCATCATTTTAGGCTAATTATTAAAAAATATTTTTACACATTCTTCAGTTGTGACACTTTTACTCACATAACACATGTGTCTTTTTTTCACAGAAAATATGATATTTTGGTCATTCATGTTTTAAATTCTGAGGTAAATAGAATACAAAACGCTTGAACAAAAGCATATGCGAACAACATTTCCTTCGGTTCGTTTTATTATCACTCTCAAAATAGGCACTGATGCTACATGGATAGCACCCTTAGCAAGTATGAACTAAATGTTTTTACTAACCTGCAGATCGAAAGATGTTACTGGCATAGAAGAGAACGCCATTGATTCCGCTTATCTGTTGAAGAACAAGTAATCCAATTCCTATCTGAAGAAGTTAGTTTCAAAAAGATCACTTTCATGTCAAAAGAAAACAGAAAATAAACGAACAGATAATAAAATTATATACCATCAGAGGGAACCAATATCTTCTTTGTTTAAGGTCTGAAACGCGAATCGCAGCTCTTCTGTTTGATGATGCTACAGCCTTCTGAAAATTTTTAAATTTGGCCGGCCAATGAAGGCCAGTTTTCAAAAAGATTTTAAAAAAAGTTCATAAAATACTTTTCAGCATCAATATGCATTATTTACCTTAATTTCATTGACTTCAACGGTAATATCAGTGTCAAACCCACGAAGAACTTGTAATGAAGCTTCAAAATCATCGGTCATGCCCATCTTCGCCTGGAAGATTTTAAGAAAATTTGCTCAAACATTAACAACTACTAAAAGAACTCCAAAGCAAATAAATAAATAAATAAATAAATAAAAATCATTAATCTTACCAGCCACCGAGGAGATTCGGGGATAAAAAAGAGGGCAGGAATCAAAACTGAGCAGGGCAAAGTTCCTGCAAAAATAAATATGATCCTTTAAATAAAGGTGACAATTTGACATGTGTACTCATGACTTATGAGTGGGTTGATCTGGGTTCAGTTATAAACCAAATGGGTCAACTGGGTTAAATCAAAATATTTAACTAACAGTGTAACATGTCAAATGGGTTGATACATTAAAAAGGGTTGAAAATCACTAGAGTCACCTACAAATCATTTTATTCAAATATTTTGATTATTCTTGTTTTGTAATCATTATTAACGTGTCATTATATATATTTTAAAAAAATAGATAAAAAGGTATTCATGGACTATATATGTTTCTATCCGTACCTAGAAACTAGAAACGACACGTTTCAATGCAAACCCGTTTTGACTTGTTACCCAACCCGCCCACCAGCCCATTGTGCCACCTGTTAAGAGTAAATATAAACTTATAACTATATTAGAATACTTGTATGCATGTATATATTCGAACTTGATATGTAATTTGTATTGTAAATATGTAAGTACATAAGTTAGTGGTCTTAGAATAGTTTAGTAGTAATATTACTAGGATAAAGAACAAGATTGATCATCAAATAGGCTGCTGGTAGACACAAACTATGTTCAAGACTGCAGCAATATTGTGACCCATTACAAAAGGCGCGCCTCAAAGATCAAATGGCTGTGAAAGGACAATAATACCCCTACAGTTAGTTGACAGTTATTGACTTATTTGGCGGGAAATCATGGAGGGACACAACTGATTATTCATCAACCGACACATTGCTTCGAAACACAACGGTTCACTCATATAAATATGATGTATCGGTTAGAATTATAGTTATCAAGATTGTTTTATAAAACACAATCCTAAAAGTTTATTGTATTATTCTTGTTTCTCTGAATTCGATTGATTTATTGTTCTATTCGTTCATAATACAATCTCAGTTATCTTTATTGTTATCATCGAGTGTTGTTTTTTCGATCCTGTGATTCCAACACCACCCCCAGTTGACTGTATTTAGATTATCGGCATTGCCACCAAGACGTTTTGGTCTGCTTCATTTGAGCTACGGTTGGCAACTTAGCCTCAAACATACACCTTAACTATTTCACGTTGACTAGGGTCTATAAGTAACTCATGAAGATCAAATGTAGCAAAAGAAGACCATTAAAGTGTGTTATCTTTTGGAAATCGTATTGTGACACTTACCCAAAATCGCAAGCATTCGCCAATTAACAAAAAGTCCCAGCAAATAAGCAAGCATTATCCCAATTGTGACAGATAGCTACAAACACAAAACAAAACAAATCACAAACAAGAAAGTATAAACCTTGACTCATAGCACCACCAATTAACACAATGAATTTCGGCATAGAGTTACCTGATTGACAGAACCTAGTCCCCCTCTCATGTTTTGAGGTGCTATTTCGGCTATATAGACAGGAACCTTTGTAATAAAATCCAGAAGAAACAAAAAAAGAATTTCATCATGATTGTATTCATAAACAATCTCTATCTAAAACAAACTTTAAATAAATAAAAGCTACCGTGTATGATACAACACCAACACCAAATCCTTCCAACAATCTTCCCAAATAAAGAAACGACATGTCCTGCAAACAGCGCAACCATTGTAACTACATGGTTAGGATTCCAGGAAAACTAGAGTAGAAAAGGTTGGATTTTAAAAAACATGAGGCGCTCCGAGGCATTTAGCTACCAAAAGCCGAGGCGTCAGGCATTGCTCTATGTATAACCTTGGTTTAAAAAAGCGCGCCTCAGGCGCGCTTTAAGCGTTTGAGGCGCGAGGCTCCAAGAAAAACGCTTTTTTGCCAAAAAGCGCTGAACTACATGAAGCGCCGCCTCGGGCGCTTGAGGCGCGCGCTACTGTAGCGCTACAGTAGCGCCTCAGCCAAAAAAACCTTTTAAAGTGCTTTATTTGGCCCGCTACAGTAGTGCCTCGTCGTTTTTATGTTTTGAATATGCTTTTTAAGTGTTCAAGTGTGTTTTATAATCATGTTTTTGTGCTCATGATTGATTAACATGTAGAAAATGTCATATTGACATATATAAATATTTTTTTATAATTTTTTTAATGCTATACGTGAAGCTCTCGCCTCGCGCTTTAAGCCCCGCGCTTCGGATTTTGGACCCAAAACGCCTCGGAGCGCCTCGCGCGTTTTTAAACCAAGTGTATAACCAAAAGTTGCATCTGCCTAATATCTTTTACAGACCCTAACTTTGACCAATATGTGCACGAAGCCCCCCTTCAAGGCCCTTGGGCATTTTCCTAACCACCTCGCGCGCGCACATGAGGCGTGCTTTTTAAAACCAAGCGAAAAAGAGAAATTAAACAAAAGTCATAAGAACTTACTTTGGCAAATGATATAATAAGCCATCCAATGATATTAGGAATAGCTGCAATCATCAAAGACTGCAAATTTGACCAACAATTTATATCAAAAATATTTTTAGAATTTCATCTATACAACTATAATCCAGCACAAGCATATATAAGTATTTACTCAGATTAAGAAACAAAAAAAAAAAAAAAAAGGCATGCATACCCCTTTTCTGCCAATATACTCTGCAATTTGACCACTAGCTATGGCCCCAACCATGGCACCCACATTTGACAATGACCCAAACAAAGAGAACTGAAATCCAACACTCAACACTTCAAATCACTTTATATTCATTGAAACACGTCAAATTTCACAACATTCGGCCTCTCATACCAACCAATATTTCCACAAATTTCATGTAGAAGTGCACAAAAAAAAATCGGTTCGGGAACCATAACAGGTTTGTAACCCAGAACCCGAACCAGTTTGACAAGGACCCGTTAGGAACTGACCGGAATCAAAGATTTTGCAGTCGGTTTGTAAACCTACATAAAAACTGGTCAAACTGAACCGAACCGGTCAAAACCTGGTTTCAAACCGAAGCCGAGCCGATCCCCCCATTAAAAACCGAACCAGAACCGGTATTGAAACCAGTTTTGCAAAAATCGGTTGGGAACCGACCCGAACCGGTAGGTTGTAATCGGTTTGTACACGTATACTTTAAAACCGCTCAGGTTAAAACCTGGTTTCAAACCCGAACCGAATGGAAACTGAGCCGGTCCTTCCCCCAAAAAACCATTGTACACTAGTACGTTTAACTGTGAAGTTTTTCACTCATTCACAGGCAATGTATCCAAAACGCATTACCGATATTTGAGTTCCATCATTTCTTATGAACCCAACATCTCTCCTATCCATCGCTTATAATATGATTAACAACCATACCTCAGAGACAGATAGTTTAAGATCTCTAGTAATAGCAGCTTGTGTAGGCGAAGAATAACCTCCCTGAAACCACAACAAACATCAAACTCAACTAATCACAAGATCTTATGTTATTTCATATAATTTACTAATCAATCAACAAAAGACGTTACGTTACGGCTCGGCTTAGCTTGTTGCATGTTTACCTGTGTCCTAATATTAATTAATATTATCTTATGCTATTTCGTTCACATTCACGTTCACGCCACGTTCAATGTACTCAAAACGCAAGGATGTGGTACCTTATCCCTTTGGTATAATTTACTATCAACTAGAGAGTGTGTCATTGTTTGTTTTGTTGCCGGTTTACCTATCACTTTATTTATTGTACTTGTCTTTATGAAATTAATTAATATTATCTTATGTTATTTCGTATAATTTACTAGAAAGAGACTCTGTGGTTACTTGTTGCTTATTTATCTGTCACTTTATTTATTATTTATTGTATAAAAATTATAAAAAGAAAGTTTCCTTAATAATAATAATAATAATAATAATAATAATAATAATAATAATAATAATAATAATAATAATAATAATAATAATAATAATAATATTGAAGATAATGCATGCTTACAGTGAAACCAAACTGGATAGGACCAAGTGCAACAATAAGAACACAGGCAAGAACAGAAACAGAACGGTCTGTGATAGTCTGAGATGACGTCATGGTACTGGACTGTCTGGAACCCATACGATACCAACTGCCAGTATGAAGAAACGGTTTTTTAAGATGACTGTCACTTGCTGTTCTTCCTTCTTCATTGTCTTCTCTGAAACTCATTGTTCTAGATCCTTCTTCTCTTGCTTAAATCTTAATAATAATAATAATATGTTTGTTGGTGTGTGTGTGTATGTTTATAGTGTAATTTGAGTTGAGTGTTTGAGTTTGTTATTATTACAGGAGAAGTGTGTGTGTGTTTTTTAAAAAGAATGTGGAGGAAATGAATAATAATAAGTAGTTGAAGCAACGGTTATGGTGTAAACAAGTGGACGGTGGTAGTTTGTGAGGTGTGGGTGACAAGCCGACTTAAAAAGTTAAGATGTCGATGATGTGGGGGTCAGGCATGGTCGTACGAGTAAACGACTCAAGCCAATCACGAATTCTCTAAACTCTAAGAGTTAGTTTTTACTTTTTACAAGCTCCTAAGATGAGTTGAGTCGAGCTTAACATTGCTTAAACTTGAGTGATATGAATATAGTTTTTCAAGTTCAAGCTTGGGTTATTATTATTCATAATAGTTAATTTTAATTTATATATATATATATAATAGTCAATTATGTTTACATATATTTTAACTAGGTTAGAGCATTTGCAGCCCGTCTACTAAATTATGTGAGGGGTTCTCTCAAATTATATGGGATGAGTGTGAGTGGTCACAAGTTGAGGAGAGATAAAATATTTGGTGAAAACACGGTTCACACCTATATTTGAAAAGATACTGTTCACCCCATATATATATATATATTAGGATCCTGTACAAAGTACATTTTTCGTGAGAAGTGTGAGAAGGACTAAGAATTGACATGTAGACATCATTTTTTGGATTTAGGAATGATTTTTTAGGTTGTTTAAAACTTGAAAAACACCAAACACAACAATCTAAAAACACAATACAATGTATTATAGTCATTAAACTTAAAAAACAGCTAAAACACACTACTTAACGCTTAAAACACACTGCTAATGTTCTTAGCATGGTGTTTTAAGTTTTAAGCCTAAAATACATTGTTTTCGGTTTTTAATTGTTATGTTTGGTGTTTTTATAGGCAAAACAATCCAAAACATCACGACTAAGTTCAAAAAATGATGCCTAAGTATTAATTTTTAACACTTCTCACACTTCTCACAAAAAAAAACCACTTTGTGTATATATATATATATATATATATATAAATATTTTTGTAAGTGGTTGTGAGTAAAGAGAAAGTAAATATAATGATAAAAGTATGAAAAATATTATTGTTTTAATTAGGAGAGAGAAGATTTAGGGGTGAGGTAGTGATTTTTAGTAGGGCTGACAACTCGTGTCTTAGCAGGTTTAACAGGTTTCTGACGACGCGAACAACACAAGTTCTAAATATGAACACGACTCGTTTAACTACTTTATATCTCATGTTTATAACGCAGTTATACGTTTTATGTACCAAAAAAGAGAAATGAGAGCTTTTTGACTCTTAATTCTAATTATTTAAAAAAAAGTAAAAAATGACAGTGTATTTTTCAGTTAACAGGTCTAATCGTGTCTTATACATGTTACCCATTGGCAGCTCTAATTTTTAGTGTAATTTGATGGAGATGATTTGGTGAACGGGCTGTGAATGTTCTTAGTAATCCATTTATGCTTAACTAATATCTTTTGAGTAAATATAATGTTTATATGAAACTATGGGTTGTGTTATTCTACAAAGGCTACAAAAAATGACAAGGGTGAGAAGCTACTAGAAAATGACATGTGTCCAAATGATTAAACAAGTGGGAGTGGTAATTTTGTCAAAAACATATGCACATGCAAGTCACATGCCATTTCCACCTTCATTTTTAAATGTCCGTAGCTTTTTTATACGTCATCTTTTTAAAAAAAAAATTATACCATAAAATAGAGCGTTTTTTTTATCTTTAATATGAGTACCATATTGTTATACTTTTGGGAAAAAAAAATCAAAACCCACTTGCGTAAGACACAATGGAGTGTAAAACACAATGAGCACCATTTAAATATATGGTATAAAACATAATCAAGAGTCTAGTAAAACACAATGGATGACATACTAAAGACACAATGAATAGAAAACTAAAACACAATGAATACTTTTGAAAAAAAAAAGTTGAAAACCCAGTTACGTAAGACACAATGGATGACATACTAAAGACACAATGAACATAATACTAAAACACAATGAATACTTTTGAAAAAAAAAAGGTTAAAAACCCAATTGTGTAAAATACAATGGACGACATAATAAAGACACAATGAACAGAAGATTAAAACACAATAAATACTTTTGGAAAAAAAAGTTGAAAACCCAGTAGCATAAGACACAATGGAGATAACGTAAAACACAATGAGTACCAATTAAATATGCAATGAACAATAGGGTATAAAACACAATGAACATTCTAATAAAACACAATGGACGACATATTAAAGACACAATGAACAGAAAACTAAAACACATAAATAATAGACTTAAACACAATGAACAACATAATAAAACACAATGTACACCTAAATACAAAACTCATTTGCGTAAAACACAATGAAAAGCACACTAAAAACACAATGGACAAAGTTAAATCATGTATAGAGTAAAAAAACATAAATAACATATCTATAAAGCACACATGCATACTATAACACAATGAACGAGCAGAAGACACAACGGAGAAGAAAACCCATTTAGCACGAATTTTTTTTTTAATTTTAATGTAGCAATGTGGTACTCATATTAAAGATAAAAAAACGCTCGTTAATATGGTGAAATTTTTTTGAAAAAAAAAATGTCGTATGAAAAAGTTATAGACGTTCTAAAATGATGGGGGGAATTGACATGTGCATTGCATGTGGAGAGAGAAAGTCAACAAATGTGATTTTCTTTTTAGACCCTTTCTCTAATTTATTATTTATTTTTTTCAAACAAACTAATCTCAACCCTTCAAATATATGATCAATGGATCACAATCCTTCTCACCTTTTCTAAAAAAAATGTCTTGTGTATTTGATGCTAACCCATGAAACTATATAGAACATTGAATAAAAAGTATAAAAAATATAGTTTGCATCAATGAAATCGTAAAAACATTATAAAAGCAGAAAGTGAGTCATCAACCATCAAATAGACCAATTTAGGTATCTGGTTCGTAATAATTCCGGAACTAGTTGGGGCTTTAGTAAGAAAACCACAAAAACTCAACTATAATTCTCTTTTAAAACTCACGGTGTCCAGATCTCATATTCCTAAATTCCATAGAGCTTATTGATAGATGGTTCTCGTACCTATTGCAATTTGCAGCTTAATTCTTACACAACTTTTAGCTCAAAGCTTCAACACATTCCTTAGCTTCCGGCCAACACTGCATATAAACAAACTAATTTAATTTTCATGCTCCACATTCACACAATCAGTGGTGAAGCTTGAGAATTTAGACCGGGGGTGAAAGTCACTGGTCATGGGACGAGGCCTATTTTTTTTTTCTAAAGCTATGTTTTGGGTGATATGTTCGGGTCGGTGATTCGATTCGGTTCGAGTAAAGTCAAACATTAAATACAATAAATATCAAATTTATAAGTTATGTTTCGGGTGATATGTTCATTAACCGGTTCATTAATCGGTTCACTTGTTGAAGCTTTTTGATATTTACTCACATTTTTATTATCAATTCCCTATATGGCTATATTTGTTCTTCATTCTTTCTTTTGACAAAAAAAAAATGTTATGGTTTTATTCTACCCTATCGTAAAATCTATTAACATAAAAATTAAATCTAGTTATTAAATGACATAAGTTTAGTGCACAAATTCGGCTCCAATTAAAGCCATAATTTCTTCCTAAAGTCATAAATATTTTTTTTTTTTTTTTTTTTGTAAAGCTAACTTCAATATCAACAAGGCCAAAGGCAGACCTCAGAAAAAGGCCGCCCGGCAAAAACGAGCGATTACATCAAGTTCAACGGGTATTTACACCACTCTATCCAAACGATACATTTTTTTCTAGTTCTATGACGAAACCAAAAATATGTGGTATACTTTATACTTTCCAAAAGTTCAACCGGTCTTCTAGATTTGCGTGTGAAGATGCGAGCGTTTCTTTCGTTCCAAAGCATCCATAAAGTCGTATAAATAATGCCTCGCAACACATCCTTTTGCGCCGGCATTAAAGAATGAAACTCGCCTAATTGCAGAATATCTTGGACAGAAAACGCAAAGAAAGGAGGAAGCCGGCACCAATCAACTAATCCGCTCCAAACTTCAAAAAGCGAACATACAACCTGTAAAAAGATGCAAAGTAGTTTCCTGGTCCGAATTACAAAAAATGCAGCTATCACTATTGAGATTAACACCGCGTTTAACTAGTTCTGTACAAGTCGGAAGGCGGTCACGAACGGATCTCCAAACCATGACTCGGCACTTTAAAAGAACCCAGACTTTCCAATCTATTGGCTGCAAATGTATCGTGTTAGACGACTCATACAACAGCTCCTTTGCGGATCGAACTGAGAACATACCACTAGAATCCCCCTTCCAGGTCCATTCGTCACTGCTAGCATTCAACAGGAAGCCGAATAAATCCTCCAACAATTGAAAAAGCTCGGCTAGCTCAGAATGAGAAGCCGGATCATGTCTCCATTCCCACTGCATGTAGCTAGAACTATCCATCATCTTTAGTCTGTTACTCACCTTGACCCATTTATTCGACTCTAGGCGGAACAAATTAGGATAAACCAGCCGAAGAGGGGAATCTTTCATCCAAGTGTCTCCCCAAAAAAGCGTCTCAGTCCCATTCCCAACTTTGCCGATGAAATAATTATTTAGCGAAAGCCCATTTGGAAGCCTTTTCTCTCCGGTTTTGACTATATTTTTCCAACTCCCGCTAGCTGAAGAGGAGCATGGCATAGAAGACCAAACACGCGCAGCACCATTGCAGTCCATAATAAGCTTTTTCCAAAGACTGCCCTCCTCCTTCTTAAATCTCCAGGTCCATTTTAGTAGTAAAGCATCGTTTACCTGTTGAAGTTTGGAGATGCCAAGACCACCATCTTTTTTAGATGTTGTCACAACATCCCACGCCACCCATGGGATCTTTCTATCGTCAGTAGCACCCGACCAAAGAAAATGTCTCATAATGGCTTCAATCTTGTCAATGACCATTTTAGGGGCTTTATAGAGGGAGAGGTAGTAGATAGGTAAGCTTTCGAGAACATATTTTAAAAGAATAAGGCGACCCCCTATGGATAAACACCTTGCCTTCCAAGAAGTAAGCCTACTCTTTATCACTTCAATAACCGAATCCCAATGCCTTAGCCTAGCCATGTTAGCCCCCACTTTTATCCCAAGATAGATAAACGGAAGGGTTCCCCTACGACATCCCAAGACCTCCAACATATTATCCACCTCATTGTCTTCTATGCCAATCCCATAAAGATTAGATTTGAAAATATTTATGCGAAGGCCAGAACAAACGTAAAAGACACGCAGCACACGAGCTGCATTTTGGAGATTAACTTCGGACCATTCTCCCAGAATCAAAGCGTCGTCCGCGTAGAACAAATGGGTGATGTCTGGATCATTTTCTTTCAGCCGTGTACCCTTTAATTCCCCTAAATCCTTCGCCTTGTTAAGAAGGCACGATAAAACTTCCATAACACAAAGAAAGAGGAAATGGGATAGTGGATCGCCTTGACGAAGCCCCTTCTCGCAATTAAACTCAAAAGTAGGTGAGCCATTAACTAGGACCGAAGCACGTGCGGAAACAAGAATCCCCCTAACCCACTTACACCATAAAGAGGGAAATCCCATTTGATCTAGAGAAGAAAGCAAAAAAATTCCAATTAACATTATCGTATGCCTTCTCGAAATCAATTTTCAAAAGAAATGCCCTTCGCCGTCTTTTCTTTAACCACGCCAATATCTCATTAATCATAAGAGGTCCGTCTAAAATGAAACGGTCCGAAACGAAAGCAGACTGAGACTCAGAAATAACCGAACCGATAACCTTTTTCAAGCGATTAGCAAGGAGTTTAGAAATAACCTTACTTATCATCCCGATGAGGGTTATCGGCCGATAATCTTTTAAGCTCAATGGGGTTTTAATCTTAGGAATAAGGGTAATGAAAGAGGAAGCACAACCCGGATTAATTTCTCCCGTCTCATAAAAACCGGTCACAATATGATAGAAATCTTCCTCAAGCAAATCCCAAAATCTTTTAACGAACCGGAAATTAAAACCATCAGGCCCTGGAGCCTTATTTGAACCACACCCGAACACAGCGTCTTTCAACTCTTGTCTCGAAAATGGCGAAACCAAAGTTAACCCTTCTTCCCTCGATAATACCTTCAAACCAGGGCATAGGAGTTTAGGCCGATTAACACAATCCTCTTTGAAATGGTTTTTAAAGTGCCGCATCACTTCTTTCTTAACAAGCGTAGGTTTAGTAATCCACCTACCGTCAATCATTAATCCAGGAATCCCATTACGTGCCTTTCTCCCATTTACAACATTGTGGAAAAAACGAAGAATTTTCATCTCCCATAGATGCCCACTTCACTCTAGATTTTTGTTTTAGGTCTCGGGTCCTTCGTAAGTTAATCTCCTCTAGGCATCTGGTACATTCGGACCACACCCAAAAGTCTTCCTCTTCTAGTTCCTTTTCTTCCATAAGCAACTCCATTTTCTCTTTGTCTGCTCGTAAATTAACTTCTGTCTCATTCTCGCTACGACTCCATACTTTATACCAAATACCAAGCCGAGTCCGCAATCTTTTCAGTTTATACAACAGATTCAAATCTGGCGGTCCACTATCATCCTATTCAGCAAAAACATAACTAATCGTATCTTCACATCCGGGCTTGTCAAGCCAAGAGTCAAACCAACGAAATGGTTTTGCACCAAAATTGGCATTAGTAATAGTGAAGATAATAGGAGAATGATCCGATAGGCCTTTCTTCAACACTCTAACACAAACGTTTGGCCATTTATTGAAAACCCCATCACAGACAAAAAATCTATCTATCCGGCTTAACTTGCAAATGCCTCTTCGAACTGTCATACAAGTAAACTTCATACCTTTAGGTTGATACTCTCTCAACCCGGCTTCTTCTATGAAATCGTTGAAGTCTTTCGCACAACCCGCGTCAAAAGCACAGTTTTTTCTCTCATCTTTGTCTTGAACAGCATTAAAGTCCCCAAACACCACCCACCAGCCTTCATAAGACTGAATTAGATTCACAATTTTGGCCCATAAAATCCGTTTTTCCCCGATATCTTGAGGAGCGTAAACATTAAGAGTGTTTATACGTGCCGTCCCATCAGATATAACCCCCGAAACTAATAAAAAATTCCGGTCTTTAACCACTTTATCTTTTGAAAACACTTTCGGATCCCACATACTAACAATACCCCCTGAGTTTCCAATAGCATCCACAGATTCAAATTCAGCCCCGCATCCACCCTAGTAATTATCTATAATCCCAGCCGAAACTTTATTACTCTTAGACTCTTGTAACCCAACAAAGGAAATACCACAATCGCTTTTTATTTTTTTTTATCCAATTTGCTTTGCCACTTCCCCCAATCCCCCGAATATTTACCGACATGCAATTCATGACTTACCCGATTGTAAACCTTCTTGAATCACAACATCCCTGATTAAGTCTTCACTACTTGCGAGATTTGCTCCCAACTTAGACCCCATCAAAATAGTACTGTCTATTTCTTTTTGATGACGATTACAACAGTCTTTAGTGGCCCTCCTATCTTCCCCATAATCCTTTTGCTTTTGACCGTAATCCTGATTGACTACAATAATTGGATCCACAGGTTGTGAGTTAAGGTCTAAGTTCTTTTTGTCCAGGCCCACTTCCTGAATTTCCGGCCCATTCCCCACACGATCAAGTTGTGAGTCCGTCAGGCCCAAAAGGCTGTCTATATTAAACAAATCGTCAACGTTCTTAGCCCGTTTCGTAACTTTCAGACTCTCTTGACTACTTGTGTAACACCACTGGGCCGGCCCAAGTCTGCTTTTTTAAATTTCTTTCTTTTAGTAACCACAGTTACCGAATCTTCCTCATTGACTTGATCATTTTCAAAAGGAAACTGCTCACCAGAAATAAATTCTACATTATCACCTTCCGTTTCATCTGTTGCCTCATTATTATGCATTGAAATCTCGTGATCATTCCCATAATTATGATTACTTTCCGTTTCCATCAACTCCGAGTCAACCGTAGCATTAATGGCGTCTTCTTCAACATCGTCCGGTGAACCAATGTTATCGTCTTCAACCTCTACAGTACTGGTCATCTTCTTCGAAGTGCCTACGTCGGTAGGATCCAAGAACTCCGACACCCACTCTTCATAATCCTCCGAAACCCAAACTCGGAATTTCCGTTCTTTCCAATTTAGCAGAACTTCTTCAGCAATCCGCTTACCATCTCCTACCACGACACCCAAGTACTCATATGATAAATCCACATCGTGATCAGATCTTGGAGGTCGATGAACAATTTTCCCAAACGAACTCCCAACTGAATCTATAACCTCATTAGATAGAACATGTAACGGGATTCCTTGGATTTTTAACCACACTAATCTTTCAAAACCCAAGACCTGCCCTTCCCAAACCATAACCGTAACGAACCTATCAGACATATCCGTGGCTTTCTGCATAAAACAGCCTGCCCGTTCATGAGAATCAAACGTTAATAATAAATCCAGCCCTCCAATATACTGGATCCTATCAGCCATGAAATCCATTTCTTTCAAAATCACTTTAATATTCTTCAATCCTGGAAAATCCACCATTCTAACCACAACTGCCAGACCATGCAGTGAGGCAAGCCCATTCCCATCGCTATGGATAGTTATAGTCTTACCCACTAGCATGTCTTTAAAAGACCATCCCCCCGCCTTGTCTACCTTCGATTATTTCTTACGTTCATCAACACTGGGGCCATCTGTAGCAAAGGCAGACGCAGAGGTTCTTGCATCTGCTTTAGTATTAATCTCTCCGTCTTCAAGAACAAAACGTGCGATGTTGAACCATAATTTATATTCTCCCAAACGAGTGTTTCTCAGATCTCTAAGAAGATCATCTTTATCTTTAACATCTAAAAACGAAATAAAACGAAATCGATTACCTCCTTTATCACGTTTTCTTGCTATGTAAATGTCGAAAATCTGACCAAACGAACGAACGAGTGTTGCCAAATCGCTTCCACTGCAGCCTTCTGGAAGATTGGATACAAAAATCTTCAAAATCCTTCTTTGTATGTTTTCCGGAATAGGTTTCCGGCGTTCCATGACTCTCTTTTTATTATACTAGGTCTTATTTCCCCACTACCTTTAGCCTCAATTCTTATACAATGTGAAAAATATTCCAAACTAATTTAGGCCTCCTATAACAGGCCATCAGTGATTATTAGCTAAGAGCATTCACAATAGAGCCCTTATATTTGTGTGTGACAAAACCTTAAAAATTTTTATGGGGTTAGAAGTGGTTGTGAGTGAAGAAAATGGGGAATCTACTGTTATCGGTAAATTTTGAGTTTTTTGGGAATCTTTTGGGGAAACGGGAAAACTGTATTTATTTTTTAATATTTGTTGAAAGTGGTTGTGAGTGTAGGAGAGAAAAATTGTAATGGGGTTTAGCGTAATATATGGTTGTGAGTGGATGGGGGATGGGGAAACTATTGTGAATGCTAATATACAACAATCCTAAACTTGAATGGTTCAAAAAGATTAATAATCAAATGTGAACAGAAACTCCACATAACATAATTTAATCTTTTGCGTTTGCGTTTGCGTTTGGATCACTTAATAAAATAATAACCAACCAAAAGTATGCAGAATTAATTAAGTCGTACCTTGAGAACATATGCAAAATTAATAATAAACTTAGAGAGTGAGGTCGAGAGAGAGGTAAGAGGTTGAGCTGTGGAGAGAAGATGGTTCTGGAGTTCATTCAATCGTTCGATTGTTTTGATTCAAAATTAGTTAGGCCTTTAACGTTTTAATTGGGCTATTCCTAAAGAAAAAGAAAAAAAGGCAAAACAAAAAAAATCAGGTTGTACCTATCAAAATGTGCCCAAGAAAAAAGCAAAACGATAAACTTGGTAAAACAACCGATATTTGAGAACCTTGTATCGTTCGATATATCGTTCGTTTTGGTTTATATAATATAACTATGAAAAAAACAGGGTCGAAACCGTAAATACCCCAAAAAAAAATATATATATACAGATACAATATAGTCAAAACTTTTGAGCGAAAATTTGAACAGGTAATATTGTTTACTTTTAGATTTTTACCGGTGTAGTTTGCTTTGTTTAATTTCTTCAGTATACACATGTTAAATTATTTACAACCGAAAACCATCACATTTTTATCATTTATTTTGAAATCGGCCCCATTGAAACCGTCTTGGCTTATTGCCAACTTTAAAAGAGTCACGACAAGGGAACAATTACCGTGGACGTGAACGTCTCAATCGAACATGGATGTACTGGCGTATTGCATGTGTTGAATCATTACTTCAACCTAAAATTTTATATAATAATTTTATATTGAAAAAAAAAGTAAATAATTATTCTAAAACATTTAAGAATACCCAGGTTTTGAGTTCTAGAGTTTAAGTCATGTTGTTGACACGACTAAAGAAATTAACGTTCTAAAAAAAGTTATCCCCCCCCCCCCCTCTATCTCTATATATATACATACACACACAAAATATAATTATTTTGGAAATCCATTTGCAAGGGCAAAAGATAATCGGGGTAAGGGGTGCCACGACCCCTTTGTTTATTTGGTTTAATATATAGTGGAATTTTGTGATTTACCTAGGTAATTTTTATATGAAATGAGTCTGACCGCCACCAATTTAAGGTCTCGGCCTCCACCAATAGGAAAAAAATTTGAGTCTCTTGATTTCACGGCCACCACCACTATTTTTTTTCAAACTTTGCCACTACTCACTTGAGGTCAAGCAACCCGTGAAACCCTATGTAACAAGCCATAAAAAGTTTAGTGCATATAGTATTTTCAAGCGTTTTGTGTAAAAAAAAAACTAATATGTATTTTCTTAAATATCAATTCGGCGGGTTTTTTTTTTCACAAAACGCAAGAAAAAAAATGTATATTACATGCAGGGCCGGTTTTGAGGGTGTGCCGGGAGGACTCTCGGACCGGGCCCATTTTTCAGTAGGGCACTGTGACCGGCGATAGTGACAGACAGTGGAATAGGTTTCATCGGAAAAATCTAAATGATCCGTGAATAGTGTTGGTGTTACATTGTATAGAATTGGTTGTTTTGAGGAAGATGATTGCATAGTGTAAATACTAGAAAATGATGGGGGTATTGTAGACATTGGAATTAATATGCCAATGTATAAAGAAAAAAAAACGCCTACAGTGGTGTCATCCTATTTTTTTAAGATTAACAATAACAATAACTTAAAAGTAATCCCTTATCCTCTTATTTTAATGCTGGTTCCAATTTTTTTGCTCGCCTTAAGCACAAAACACTTAAGTTAAAAAAATTTCACGGATTCGCGATGATAGCTATCGAGAATGTATTGTTGGATAAAATAAACTGTGAAGAATTGATTCATCAATTTGATATTATTTTAATCATCATTTAAAAAATATAGTTTACGCTATTTATTTCGTTAATATCTAAAACTAAGGGACACATATTTCGCGGCTCGGTCTGGACACTTGAATTCTCAGGAACAGCCCTGATTACATGCCTTTTTTATTAAAAAAAATATGCTATGTTACATAATGTTACACAAAGTGTATATGCTATTCACGGTTTTCTTAATTAAAGTGAGTTTCTAACACATCCTATCTATGTATATTTATATGTATAAAATTTTCAGGTACCATCATCTTCTTATATAAAGATCTATAGGGTATGGATTTAGGAAGGATATTTATTGTAACATTAACGATGATACAAAACCTTATACGACTAGAAACGTATCACAATTGAACAGCATAAGAACAAGATATTTTTTGAAGCAACCAAATGAAACTTTTTTTTATTGTATATCTGGTCTAGTTATGAAATAAAAACTTTTTAATCGATGAGTCATTATTTTTAGAGGTTATAAACAATTTGAATACCTATACTAATATTAAAGTTAGCTAGTGGAAGGTGTTAATCAACAGAATCCTCACTAGTCACGTAGTCACGTCAATTTACTTTTATCAATAAATAGATCAACTGTGTATATATGCCTACATACATTGTAGAAGATGATAGAAGATGTTGATGTCCCTCACTTCCTTATGTTTTGAGTTTAAAAGGGAAAAATAGAAGTGAATGGAAACGAAGAGAAGTTTCCTTCATACTTCAAGGGTTGTTGACTTGTTGGGATAAGGTCATAAATATATATGAGTGTAATTCAAAGCTTTATTTATATCTATATGTATACTGCATTATAAAGGAGAAGACATGAGCAAATATGTTTAAAATGTCCAAAGTTAAAATGATATATGAAGAGTTCACTGCTTCACACCTAAAATGTCATAAAAATTCTTTAAATACTACCCCTATTTGCAAAAGCAACTTGTACATTTTTTTATAATGAATGAAATGGTTGAATGCACCTAGCTATGAATGTAGAAAAGCTCTAAAAGTTGCATACACCTTGCTATTTATGTAAATCATTATTCCATATTAAAGAAATTATTAATAAGGTTAAATATTTTTTTTATATAAAATTATCAACTTTTTCAAATGATTCTGTTTTTGAAACAATATTCATAAAGTCATTTATTAAATTTTGAAAGAATCTTAAATTATTATATTATCAATCAAAACTTCAAGTTTTTTAAAGTCTGTGTCTATAAAATCACATATAATATTTGTTTTGGTCAAAAATTACCTAGTAGAAATAATTTTGTATTCCAAATTAGAAATTGTGAGGTAGAGTGCTAAATGTGTGAAATATATTAAAGACTCAATTGTATTCTGAAAATGGTGTATCAGGATGCTAAAAAAGTAAATAAGTGACAACTATGCTCGGGATGGCTTATGTTTGCTTCGGGATGGACAGTTATATCCTCGGGATGGAACTGTCTGACAGAATAATGAAATAGGCAAAAATCAACGAATGTAAATGTAATGCAATAAAAGAAAGACACTCGATGTACGAGGAAAGCCCTTGATCAATATAGATCGCCGGCACAAAACCTCGAGAGGAGTCTAAGCCCCTGCCTTGTTTGGTAATATTAATAAGGTAAAAATAGTACAACTTTGGATAGGTGATGAACGAGTATCTAAGATTACAATATGAGTGTTGTGTGTGTGTAGAAAAAGAGAGAGTATCAAGTGTCTCTGAAGTGTTAAGCAAGTGAGAAGAAGTGTCCTAGACTCGTTTGATCACCCCTATTTATAGTACATGAAAGTAAACAAGAGATCCGTTTTATCCGCTTGGTTAGTTAAGTCCATTGAAGACTTCCTGTGACCGTTGTGGCAGTTTCAGTTGAATATAGCCGTTGTAGCAACTGTTTCAACTGAATATAGTTGTTATATGGCTGTTTTCTCCTATATTTAATGCTTGTTGGTTACATGTTTGACTTCTCCTTTGAGCTTGGACTTGTTCCACACGCATAGCTCTTCAATGATCAGCTCCTCTGACTTAAATGAGTCAATATAGCCGTTAGGGAGGAGTTACAGGCCTTAATATTGATTAAGTGTACCTGCAAATAACATCATAATAAGATAATTCGTTAGTCCATCTTCAGGATGCACAGATGTCAGAACACTGTTACATCCTGAACCCTACTTAGTCCTTTAGCATCCTGAGGATGTTACTCAGAGAATATGAGGTAAAATCATCCTGCATTCATATAACAATAAGACGTTTCATTAGTCTATCCTCAGGATGCACATAGGTCAGAATGCTGTTACATCCTGAAGCCTGACCAGTCCTTCAGTATCCTGGGGATGATACAGAAAATATAGGTTAGTGCTATCTTGAAAATTTCACCCACAACAATTGTCCCCAAAAATATGTTACCGTAAATATCTTAACTGTTATAATATTTTTAATTCTGACGCTTATCTTCTGAGGATGATTAGACATCTGATAGGATATCAACAGCTATATTTTGGTCGATGGTTTAGGGATGACCATTACACCTTATCACCTTTCACCGTCTATATCTAGATTTCAATCCTTCCTTTATAATCACAACAGGATTATCAGAAAGGTTATTTCTTCTTTCCTCTCTGCTTTTCTCTGTTTTTACCAATCTTCGAACTTTTTGTACAAAGAATTCTCAGGATGGGTAAAAAATCAACAAGGGCTGCAGGAAGTATAGGAGTCCATAAGGACTTTATACAACAAAACCTGTTACAAGATCCTGCAAAAGAAGTATGTACATTCATAGACAAGGATATCCTTTCTATGAATTACTCAGGGGCTTTCCTGAATTAACTAGTGTTTTGGCCATATGACTAGAATGCGAAGTCTGATTTTGCATCCTCTATATGGATCTGCTTCCTGTACCTGCCTTTCCTCCTGGGTTTAAGATATCCATTCTCCCGTTCATCAAAGAGTTCTTTGATATAATTGGGATGGCCTATGCCCAGGCTATGCCTTAGGTTTGGAGGATCCTGATGGTCTATAATGAGATCACCGAGAATCATGGTATCAATCTTCATATTGGTGACCTGTCTTACCTGTATAAGTTGAAAACTCATGGTTCCAACCATTATGTTCTTCAGCTTACAAAGATCCTCATTTCCTACATAATGTCATTAAGTCTGATAGGTCTTGGAAATCAAAGTTCTTTTTTGCGAAGAGGGATTCCATTCCTTTTGGGGACGATATCCCTATGTCTTGGTTAAAAAGTGGTAAAGATTATTAAGGATGTTTAATGTAAATTTTGTGTGACAAGTGCTTAACTTGCTAAACTTGCTTCTCCCCTGCCTGATTCCCTTATCAGGTACAAAGTTGTTTTAGACTTACCTGTTCTCAGGTAGAACCTTTGAAGTAGAAGAGAGCTACATTACTAGTCGAGCCACAAAGATGTCTGGTAAGTATTACCTGTTACATCCTGAGGATGTTTTTTGTCTTGTTATGTGTACCTGTTTAAACCTGTATTTCTTTACTATTTTCAACAAAGAAATCCACCTTTTTCGACCTTGATGATATTGACAGTCAGGATGTCAAGACAGCCAAGATCACTTCACCATCCAGCTCCAAGATGACTAGCTCTCCTCCTCTACTAAGTCAAGGGCACCTGCATCCTCTTAAGAAGAGGAAGACTGCTAATGCCTCTACCTCAACCTGAGAGACTACTCCTTTGAGGATGTCTTGGGCAAGATTTCCCAGTTCACTCTTCAGGTATGATGTTATCCTGAAAATGGCATAACATTTTTATTCAAATATTTAAAGATAAAATACTTACCTGTTCTTTGTCTCTTGTAGGGACATGAATATCTGCTGAAGTCCCTGGATGAAGTAGCCAAGGAAATGAATGACACCAAGGCCAGCCTGGAAGATATGAAGAAGATTGCTCAAGAAAAGAGTAAACATCTTGAGAAAGAGCTGGGCAAGATGAAGAATGATTTGAAACTGGTGAAATGTGAGCAGGTCAAGGCTTTGCTGGGACATGGAAATGAGATGGAGGAGTATAGGCAAAGGCTCATGACATCTGTCACGATTTCTGTTCTCCAGGCTAGGGTGAGGATCGTATCGCGGGCTAAGGATCCCAACTTCAAGATGGAAGACTGGAACGTGGAGGCTTGGCAGGAGAAGATTCTCAGTCTGGGTGGAAAGGAGGTGGTATCTGAGTCCATCCCTGTTGTTGATCCTCAGGATGCTGGCAAAGAGGCTGAGGTGACAGAGGTTGAGGTGACCAAGGAGTTTCAGGTTGAGGTTCCGGTGGGAAATGAAGGATGTGATGATTAGGCCAGATCCCACTTTTTTAGAATTTTGGAATGGTAGTTTATGAACAATTTTATGTTTTTATTTGTGTAAACAATGAAAGTTTTTTTTGGGGGGGGGGGGGGAGGGATCTTGGTTTTCAAGACGAAGCCCCAAATCTTTCTCAATTCTGACTTTGAAATGCTGACCCCTGGTGGATGAGTCCTGGTTTACGATGAAGCCAGGGGTTGGCATTATTTTCGGTTTTTGATGAATAATATAACTTTTGACGTTATTCTCTTTGTGCTCTTTTCCTTTGATATTCTGCAAAGATTAACAAACACTTAAGTTGTAAAGAATTAATCTGAAATAATACCTTTTATATATTCTCTGTTGAATAATTCTTCTGATCCTGTCTGAAGAAACAGGTAATCTAACCTCCTTGTAGGGATGCTAGATTAGATGTGACTACATGATTGATCCTTCACTAGCACTTCCTGGATTGGAGCAAATCTGCAAATAAGAATGAATGGGTAGGGAGACGACTACACAAGGTAGTAGTTTATAACAAAAACGGGGGTGAATGGGGATACTATCAAGTTTGATAGCTCTTAGGGTTAGCCAAAAGTGTCCTCTCTATTAGGGAGATGATCCCTTATATAGAGGTGGACGTATGCCACCATTACCCAAAACCCTAATTGTAATGGGCCAGGCCCGATTAGGGTTGTCTCTACTACCCAAGGATTATATTAGTAAAGTGGTTAATGAATAGCTATAAATAAGGAAACATGGAACAATTACCGCCTTACAGTTGGCATTTGCGGATATCACTCCGTAATTGTAGGAAAGTAGTTAATGCTTTAAATGACGGAGGAACCTCTTTTGTGCGCGAGAAGCTATTCCGCGGGGCTGAATTCCGGGTTTGGGTATGCTCTGCGCAGTTATGAGCACCCAATCCCATCAAGTCCCCCCAGTCCAGCGTGTACCCTTTTTTCGAGTGTATGAGGGAAGAGGGTGGATGGTGGACTTAAAGTGGTGGCCCCTGGATGATAGCTCAGCCTTCCTTGGTGGTGAAAACATGGTAATCGGTGGAGTGTTGTTGCAGAATAATAAAGACTCGGAGTGTCTGTCATGCGGAGAGCGGAGTGTCTGCCATACGGAGAGCGGAGTGTCTGCCATACGGAGAGCGGAGAACGGTACCTGAATTTGACGTTAAATCTCCGTGGTCGTGTCACGTGCCACTTTAGTGAAGGACAGCTGTCGGGTAGTGAGCAAAGGATGGTGGGTAGCCTCTGTCACAAGCTATGCTTGTGTCAGTGAGCATCCCATCGGTTATGGCAGACAGCAGCCTCAGGCGCGTGGTTAGCGCGTGGTGCGCGCGTGTGCCGCCTAATTAGCTGTTCACAGCCACGTGTCGTGTGGAAAACCGTTTCCACTTACCCAGGCTGACGTCATTGGCAGTTATAGCCCACATTATAAAAAGATTTCAAAATTTTTCAAACTTCACCGTTCTCACACCTTTCATTGCAAACCTTCCAACTTCCCTTTTCTCTCTCGCTCTGATTAACCGTTGCTTTTACTCAATCATCAAAAAATGTCTCAAGAAACATCTGGTGCTGCTGATCTGACAAAGACGACTGAGAAAACAGAGAAGGGTATTACGACAACCGTTGTCAAGTGGGATGCCTCTTCTTTTTCCACATTCCTCGATCACTATGGGATTGAGGCTGATTGGGAGCCTGAACTACCTGCTGCTGGTAAGACGGCGTTGGACGCTTCTCCTGGTAAAATCACTCTATATGAAGCGTTCTTTACCCGATGTTGCTTTTGTCTTCCCATTACAAAGTTCCTGGTGAGCACCTTTATGAAATATGGGGTGCATCCTACCCAAATGACTCCGTTTGGGCTGTCTAGACTCGTGCATTTTGAAGCAACCTGTCGGTCTCTTGACCTAGAGCCGACCTTTGATATGTTGAATGTTTTTTACGTTCTTGAAGAGGCCCGCGGTGGGCCCGGGTGGTACAGTGTATCTCCCCGGAGGAATCGGACTCAGATTGTCTCAGAGAGTCCCAAATCGATGTATGATTGGAAGGAAAAAATTTTCTACATTCACCGAGGGGTGATTCCTGCTGCCTTGCAGTGGATGAGCGTTGGGGTGAAGGAAAGGATTGCGGAGTTCCCGCCCATGAAAGATTACAAAAACCAACCTTGGTATGATACCCTGTGTGCGCATTTTACTCCACTGTCTATGGAGAAGTGCCTAGAGGGCGTGCTTGTGATGCTAGGGCTCAGCCGTTTGGGGAATCCGGAGGGTCATGAGCCCACCGCGGCTGATGCCAGTAAGTACATGTGTATTTCTTCTTCATTGTATCTCTTCTTTTATTTTTGTGCTTTCTCTTTATGTCATTATCCTTGCAGGAATGACAAAGTTTGATCTTTTTGATGCCCGAGGGGCCGCTAAGCTGAAGTATACTGCTTTGCCCCAAGGAACTCCCACAGTGATTGAGCGGATGGCTCGCAATTTTTTGATGCCACAACTCAAGAATGCCCCGCAGCATTACATGCGTACAGGTTACATCCTATACTACCTCTCTATATTCAATATATTGTTTCTTGTGTTACTGCGGAGAATTCCTGCGCCGAAAAAGGGTGCGTCGTTTCCGCGTATTGCAGACTCTGATCCCGCGTGCCCTTTGTTTCAGGCGCAGGGATTTGCCCAGCGAAGAAGACCGGGGTTGACTCGGGTGAAACTTCCCCGGGTCGTAAGAAGATGTCATGTACAGGTAAATCATGTCATATGTTAGCGTAGTATTTATGACGCTTGAACCCTGTTTTATGCCTGTCCGTAGGTGCTGGTCCTAAACGTCAGCGGAAAGAATCTCAGAAAGGGAAGAAAGTGGCCTCCAGCTCTACTGTTTCTAGAGATGATGACGAGGCAACAGAATCAGACGATGACGCCAAGCGTCAGCGTACACGCGGACCTACACCCGTTGATGATTCCGTTGAGATATCAAACGAGCTATATCAGAAGCGTCTCGAAGATCTTGCCCAGAAGCAGGTTCAAATCCCAAGGCCATCTACGGAGGCCGTGAAGGCAACTTCTTCCAATGTGGTTGAGGATTTGACCCTCAACAAAGAGACGAATGTCATGCCTGCTGGCCCAAAAATGATTGTGAAGCCTCCGCCTAAACGACAACCTGTGTTAGTCAAATCTGTCAAGCAGATCCCTGGTAAGTTCCTGTGCCAGATCTTGTGTTCAACTTCTGAATATGGAACACAAAGTGATTATTTTCTCCTTGGTATTTTCAGGTAAAAGTTCTGCTCCGCAAGGGGCACTTAAGAAACCCATTTCAAATGTGGAGAAAGTGAGTGAGCCTGTCCCGGAAGATGTTCAAGGCTCAAATCCATCTGAGTTGGAGACCCGGATACCTTCTCAAGTGGAAGGGGTCATGATGTCTCCGAAAGCAAGTAAAGACACTGGTAAAAGCCCTTTGGTTGAGTCGTCCACTGTGAATGTTGATCCAACAATCGTGGAGGCGGATGCCTCTCGCGGAGAAAAAGGTAGTCAGCCGGATCCACCCTCTGAAACGGATAAGTCTGCTTCCACGGGTGTTCATGCGGATAAGGTATCCGCGGAAGGTGTGCTGACCTCCTCGACTCCGAAGGGGAATATAACCAAGACTGCTCGGGGGTCCGGAAAAGCGAGTGGAAGCGGAGGAAGGGTAGCTCCTCGTGATTTTGACCCGAACAAACCTTATCAGCCCCGGTGGGATATAAGGCAGACGACCCGCTTTACCAATCCGTTGAGTGCGGAGGAGTTTATCTCCTATGCTGTTCCGCCCAGCGAACGTGACTATCAAGATGGTATTGACCATCGCTCATTGTTTTCTGACATGAGCTTGAATCTAGCTTTATGCTTTAGTAACTTCGGGTCGATGATGCGGCGAGAGGAGGAATTCCAGCGTTCTTGGCAAGCTCTCAGGAGTGCGGAAGAAGCACAAAGGAAAAGGGAGGAGGAATTTCAACGATTCCGTGCAGATTCTCGTTCTGAAGTTGAGCAATTGAGGGGTCAACTTCGGTCTGCTGAGGATGAGATTCAAAAGATGAAGACTGAGAAAGTTGAAGCTGCCAAGGGGTGGAAGGAGTCTTGTGAGCGCACCAACTTAGACCTAGAGCGTGGTCGGAAAACTATTGAGAAGTTGAAGAATGAGATGGCCCGCGTGGTTCGCGAGGCAGAAGAGAAACAGAAAACTCTGGATGCCAAACAAGATGAACTGTCTGACACGGTCATTAAGTTGAAAGAGCAACATGAGAACTTAGTGACTGCCACCACGCGGGTTTCAGAGTTAGAAGCACAAGTGAAGAGTCTTGATGAGGAAAAGGCACAACTGGGTGAAGCAAATGCCTTATTGGATTCCTCTCGTGTTCAGCTGGAAGTAAGCCTCCAACAAACGCAAAATGAGCTCCGTAATGCTGCGCAAACCTCGCAGGCTGCTCGGGAGCGTTTAACTTGGATGATGCAGCACGGTCTTCAAGGGGTTCGATTTCCCTTAACCTCTGTTTGAGTATTTATATGTTGTTATACATTTTATTGTCTTATCTTGTTCATGTTTGATCCATAGGTTTTTAAACGCATATGGAACGAGCCGAAGTTTGGCGATGCGGTGGCGAAGATCGGTGCGGTGTCCATGCGGAGTGGCTTACAGGAAGGGTTTGTGGAGGGCTATCATCACCATGCGGCTGGCTTAGCCCTTGATGATGGAGAGCATTTTGGGAAACCGTATGAAGATGAAGCCGTTGCTGCGCAGCAGGAGTTCGAGACCCTCACCTTTGATGTCTTCGACGTGGTTGACCATTGCTTGAAGACGGAGGATCCAATAGGTCAGCTGCGCGAGTACTTTGAAGAATCTGATCGTCTTGGCGCAGAGCTCGAAGAGAACGAGCGGAGAGAAGAAGAAGCGCGGAAAGCCGCTGCACAAGGAGGAGGAGAATCGTCCGCTGCTGGTGCGAGGTCTGGCGCGCAGAACGAAGGGGCGGAAGATGACACTTATGTAGATCTCATAGACTATGATTGATTTTCTTTGTAATTTGTCATCCTCCTTTTCCTTGTGACTCTTGTAACTGAACAATTGCATGCTTCCTTATGCTTTATTTTTTCAAGTCCAGTTAATTAATTTTGTGTTTAACATAACTGTTGAACTGCCATGATGATTGGATGACGCCAGCCTTGGAAAAGGGGTGCCACTTGTCCTGCTGATGTCATCTGACAGTTTTGGCGGCGCTGCAGCTGATTGATGTGACGGTTGGCGTCCATACTTGAGTATTAACCATTAATGGTAATTAATGGCCTTCCTTGTCTTTTCTATAAAAGGTTAACCATGGATTAACATTTTCCCATAACTCTTGATTTTTCTATCCATTGCTTCCATGGCCTCTCCCTTGAGAATCACCAAAGCTGAAGTTGAAGCATTGCAAGGGATGTTGTCATTATCTGATCATCCCCCTGTGATCAAGGTACCTCCAACTCCCATGCATCAATTAGCCACTTATTGTGGTTACCTTTTATTGACTGAAGATCAAGTGGACCAACCAGTAAAGCGTGGCTCGCTTGGTGCTCCTGTGAAGATGAAGCGGCAGGGTGAGCTCCAGGATCTTCCCAAGATTCCCAAGTTAAGGCTTCGTCGAACTTCCACTGGTTGGCAGCATGCCACTTGATGTCTTTTTTCTTCTTGATGTTTTTTGCTAAATAGCCCTAGGTGCATGTATTGTGTTGGCTGAATCACCTCTTTTGTTTGTTTCTTTTGGATCTGGTGATGGTATGTAAGCACGCCAATGTTTTGTTTAATGAAATGTGTTTTTTGACCGTAGTTATCATTGCATGTAAACCAAAGTTAAAGAAAATAAAATAAACTAAAAGTTCTTTTATTGAAATCGAAATGGTCATAGCCACTGTTTATTACAAATTCGATAAAATACTTCATAAGTAACACATGCGCAGCTGGGCTGCGTTCCATGTGCGTGGGACTGGGGTGCCATCCAAACGCTCCAGGGCATAAGCACCCTTCCCCAATACTTCTTGAACTTTGTATGGCCCTTCCCAGTTTGGTGCCAACTTGCCTGGCTTTTCCGCGTTAGATGCCTCGTTGTTGCGGAAGACGTAATCTCCCGCACGGAAAGCCTCTGCCTTCACCTTTGCATTGTAGTATCTTTCAAGCTGTCTTTTGTAGTTGGCTTCTCTGACGGCGGCCATGTCTCTGCGCTCATCTAGTAGGTCTAGGTTGAGCTTTAACTCCGTATCGTTAACCTGATGGCTTGCCAGTAAGATTCTTGGAGACGCACAATACATTTCCGCAGGGATGACAGCCTCTGTTCCGTACGTAAGGCTAAACGGGGTTTCTCCATTACTTGTCTTGGATAACGTGCGGTGAGCCCATAAAACATGAGGGAGCTCGTCAACCCAACCAGTGCGCTTCGTTCCAAGTCTAGTCTTGATACCCTCTACCACGCTTCTGTTCGCGCGTTCGACCTGCCCATTACCTTGCGGATGTGCTACCGAGGTGAATATCTGCTTAACATTCATGGAGGTTAACCATTCTTGTAAGTGTTGGTCTGCGAATTGCATGCCGTTATCACTTACAATTTCCATGGGTAAACCGAAACGACATATGATAAATTCCCAAATGAATTTCTTGATGCTCTTTCCATCAATGGAGGCCAAAGGCTTGGCTTCCACCCATTTGGTGAAGTAATCAATTGCGACCACTAGATACTTTACGTTTCCTGGAGCTGTGGGAAATGGGCCTACGAGGTCGATGGCCCACTTTTGAAATGGCCATGCCGCGGTCACAGGTATCAGATTGTTCTTGGGGCGCAGCGTTCCTGGAGCTTGACGTTGACAAGACTTGCATTTGCGCAGTTCCGCCACAGCGTCCATATGCATTCCGGGCCAATAATAACCCGCGTTCATTAGCTTTGCTACCACCATCCTAGGGCCAGCGTGCAGCCCGCACGACCCCTCATGTATGTCTTTGATAAGGTAAGTAGCCTCTGCGGAGTCAACACAACGTAGCAATGGCCCTAAGTAAGAGTGCCGGTACAATATACCATCAATGACTTGGTAATGCAGTGCCTTGTTTTGGAGCTTTCGAGCTTCTGCCTTGTTGTCTGGGAGTGTCCCGTTTATGAGATAAGCCCAAATAGGAGTTATCCAAGATGTTTTTCCAATTTGGATAACGTTAACCTGTTTTTGAGGCACGGATGGATTATCCAGGACTTCCACTCGCACATCTTTTGCTAGATGATCAAAAACCGTGGATGCCATCTTGCTTAACGCGTCTGCTGGCTTGTTTTGACTCCGCTTGATGTGGTGAACCTTGCAGTATGCGAAGTTGCGCATGAGGGCTTTGGCTTGCTCCAAATATAGAATCATGGATGCTTCACGTGCTTCGTAAGAACCGTCGATATGATTAGCTACGAGCTGGGAGTCGACGTGGGCGTCTAAGTGTTGCACACCCATCTTTTTCGCAATGCGCAATCCCGCGAGCAATGCCTCGTATTCCGCTTCGTTGTTTGTTGTTGGGAAATTGAGGCGGATTGCGTACGTGAAATCCTTCCCTTCTGGTGTAACTAAGCGCAAGCCTGCTCCATCGCCATCATCATTGCATGCCCCATCGGTGTATAGTTCCCATTTCTCCGCTGGTTCCGAATTGGGAGTTGTGATATGTGCCTGTTGGCACTCAGTGATGCTTTCGGAAGGGACTTCCGCAGCAAAGTCTGCGAGGATCTGCCCTTTGAAGGATGTTCTTGACTTATACTCGATCGTGTGTTCTCCCAGCTCGATGGCCCACTTAGCTAATTGTCCCGACAACTCTGGCTTGCGTAGGATGTCATTTATGCGAAAGTCTGTCAGGACAATAATGGGGTGTCCTTGGAAGTATCTCCGCAACCTCCTTGACGCGTGCACCAATGCTAACACCAGCTTTTACATCATTGAGTATCGAGTCTCTGGTTCGAGCAGAGTTCTGCTGACGTAATATACTGGGGTTTGGACGCCCTTTCGATCAACCAAGAGAACAGCACCGATTGCCTTTTCCGTTACGGATAAATATAGTGTCAATGGCTCTTTCGGGAGTGGAGCTGTGAGAGTAGGCAAGTGACTCAAACATTCTTTCATTTCTTTAAATGCGGCCTCGGCCTCGTTTGTCCACTTAAAGTTGGATTTCTTGAGGCAGCTTTTCAGTGTGCTTACGAAAGGGAATGACTTGGACGCATAGTTTGAGAGGAAGCGGTTTAGAGCCACTAAGCGTCCCATGAGTGTCTAGAATTCCCGGATAGAAGATGGAGACGGCATACGCTCGATTGCTTGTACTTTGTCTGGGTTCGCGCGGAAACCATCTTTGGTTACAATCACTCCCAAGAACTTGCCCTCCTCCATTCCGAAAGAACACTTGCTCGGATTGAGCTTCATTCGCACTGCGCGGAGCTGATCAAAGGTCTTCTGGATGTCCAACAACATTTGGTCCTCCTCCGTGCTTTTTATGACCAAATCATCCACATAAACTTCGAGATTGACCCCTATTTGTTTGTTGAACACATTGTCCATTAAACGTTGATACGTGGCTCCCGCGTTCTTCAATCCAAATGGCATTTGGGTATAGCAATAAGTTCCTGTATCTGTGCGGAAAGACGTTTTGTCCTCGTCCTCCTTAGCCATCTGGATTTGATGATACCCTTTATACGCGTCAAGAAAACACTTGAACTTGAATGGTGCCAGGGAGTCCATCTTTAAGTCAATCTCAGGGAGCGGGTAGCAGTCTTTTGGACATGCCTTGTTTATGTCTTTGTAGTCCACACACATCCGCCAGCCTCCATTTGACTTTCCGACCATGACTGGGTTAGCGACCCAGGTTTGGTACCTTGTCTTCCGCAGGATGCCTGCAGCTAATAGCTCTGCCACTTTCTCATTCATGGCCTTTGTTTTCTCTGGCCCCATACTGCGCTTCTTCTGGACGACTGGTTCAACGGACTTGTAGACGTTAAGCCTGTGCTCCGCTATGTGTCGCGGAACGCCAACCATGTCCGCGGGTTGAAATGCAAAGACGTCCATATTTTTAATTAGCAGTTGCTTCAAGTGCGCACGTATGGTGTCAGAGATTACTGGGCCTATGACAACCGTCTGATCTGGGAATTTAGGGTTAATGACCCATTTTTCCGGATCAGTACGGTCTGCTGGCTTCATTATCTTGGGAGGTTTGCATGTGTCTGTTGCGTGGCAATTTTTGTTTCCGCGTATGAAAGCCACCCCTCCCCGCATCGGAAAACCGACCATCTGGTGTGGTGTGGATGCAATGCAATTGAACTTAGCCAATCCTTCTCTCCCTATGAGAACGTCATGCGATGAAGTCGCTGGCAACACCATGAAATCACATGTCTCCGTGCGGGAGAGTTGTCCGTCTGTCCATGTGACAGGAAGTGTGAGTATACCCAACGGAATAATCACCTCATGGATGAATCCGGATATTGGCTCTGTGGTTGGAACGAGCTTCTCCTTGTCTTCGGCATCTAACTGATCGAAACACTGCCGGTACATGATGTCGGTACTGCTACCATTATCAAGGAACATATATCTTGTTCGATAATGTCCGATGACTCCCGTGATGATCAATGGCGTTGTGGAAGATGCTCCTCCTTTAACGCGTGGCATGACGACAGGTGCCTCTTTCCAGGAATCATCATGCGCGGTCGAGTAAGATCTTTTCTTCTGACTCCTGTTATGAGTCATGTAGCAGTTATGGCGACCCGAGCGCTGTACGTAATGCGCGTTGAGGTTCTTTATCTTCTTGTTACTAGCATCCGCATCTCCTTGCGGGTCTCTGGGCTTTTTACTCACATTCTTTACTAAATGTGAGAGTTGGCCCGACTTGATCGCCTTCTCAATCTCCATCTTTAGACTATAACAATTGTCCGTCAGATGGCCATAGTCTTCGTGGTACTCGCAATACTTTGACGTGTCCACGTTTTTCCGATCTTGACTTAGTTCCCTGGGCTTAGGAAACTGGACTTGTTCGGTTTTCAGTACCTCAGAGGGTGTCTTTGACAGTGGGGTCCAGTCGTAATTCTTCTTACTTTGTGACTTTGAATCTCGCGGGTGTTTGCTGTTGAGATAGTGCCGCGCATATTGTCCTGAGGAGTATTTCCCCTCCTCTGTAGCTCCCGAGATTCTGGACCACACGGATTGCTTTCCCTTTCCTTTTCATGCATGTGGGTACTATTGTGATGAAAGTTTTTCGATCGCGTGAACGAGCGTTCCGACGATGCGTAAACCTTTGCTGCTTCGATGAGTTCGTCCCATGCTTCGGGTACACCCTCTTTCCCAGTCAAGCATCTCATAAGATCGTCATTCCGCACTCCGTGAATGAATGCGGCCCTGGTAAGCTCTTCACCGCAGCCCAGTTGTAAGGCCTCTTTGTTATAGCGGACTATATAATCTTCCAGGCTTTCATTATCCCTTCGAGAACATAGCAAAATTTGCGCTTTGTCTTTCTTGTGTTTCCGAAGATGGGAGAAATGGTTCTTGAATTTTTTGATCAGATCATCGAAGTCTACAAGACTTCCTACCGGTAGACTTTCATACCAGACCCATGCTGCTCCCGTTAGGGTTTGAACAAACAGGTGGCACCAAGCTTGTACTGGCCAAGGCTTAGAACTTCCTGCGCAATCGAATGCGTGCAGGTGGTCATCTGGATCACGCAAGCCATCGTACTTCCCAATCGTGTTTGGCAGTTTGCATTCGACTGGCATGGGTGCCAGTGCAATTCTTGCACAAAACCTGGATCTTTCTGCAAATGATTTCGGACGATATGGCTTATGGAGGTCCTCATCTGTGTTAATCGGGTTGCTGGCTACAGATTTATTACACGGCTTCCAAGTTGGATCAGAGTTGATCTCATCCTCCGATTCATAGCCATCGGGTTCCCCAGTCAAGTTGACGTGGTCCTGAACGTGAGTATTCTTACCACGTCCTCCACCACGTACCGCCTGACGGGGTTTGGCTGTAGGACGAACAATGGGCTGTTCGTTATCATCATCAGTGTCGAAGGTTAAGGTCTTTTTCGCTTCCATCCTTGCCTTTGCTATCAATCTTTTCTGGTATTCTGCTATTGTCTTAGCGTTTTCTTGAGCCAACCATTCTTCAAGATCGTCTTCAGGTTCTTCAACTGTTTTCTTTTGTGTTGCTGATGCCGGCTTTCTTGATGTGAACAGTTGAAAATTTGTAGCAGCTTGTTTTTGGTTGACATTCTTGGTCACCGTTGTTGGTGCTCCTACTTCCAGATTTGTTTGAACTCCATCATCAACGTCGACAGGATCGACACGTTGCTCAGCTCCAGAATCCATTGCACTAGTTTGAAAGATTAACAGACCGTATGGGATGGCGCCAATGAAGAAACAGGTAATCTAACCTCCTTGTAGGGATGCTAGATTAGATGTGACTACAGGATTGATCCTTCACTAGCACTTCCTGGATTGGAGCAAATCTGCAAATAAGAATGAATGGGTAGGGAGACGACTACACAAGGTAGTAGTTTATAACAAAAACGAGGGTGAATGGGGATACTATCAAGTTTGATAGCTCTTAGGGTTAGCCAAAAGTGTCCTCTCTATTAGGGAGATGATCCCTTATATAGATGGTCTTCCCATCACTGTCATAAGCTCTTCTCATCATCAAGATGGTCTTCATTATCCTGAGGATGTCCCCAGTTTCTTCTTCATCTTTGGGATGGTCTTGCATTCTGAGGATGTCCCCAGTGTGATATCTTCAGAATAGACCTTATAATCTTTCATAAGAAAGACTTATGTTTTGATAATATCCTGTAAAGGAAGATTTTGTTATACTGGCGACTTAGGCCTTTGGTTTAATTTGGGATCAAAAACCCTTTTGTTATATTTTGGTGATAAAACCATTATGTATCATCTTGAGAATAACTGGCGACAAGACCTTTAGTAATAACTGGCGACAAGGCCCTTAGGAATAACTGGCGACAAGGCCCAAAGAGACGTCGAAAAACGTCTAACCATTTGAGACATTGAAAAATGTCTAAACCTTAAGAGCTCCATCGTATACCTCAAAGATAATGAAATTGTCAGCCACTTTTACATGGATTGGTCCACCATCCCGAGAATATACATGGGCATCGTGTGCTCCAGGCGAGGGTTGCTAACCCAAGGTGAAAGGTGAAAACCTTTAAACCTTAGGAAGGTGTCGGACACCTTAACGGAGGAGAGGGTGGCCAGCCCCCTAATCTTCTAAGTATTCCATCTTCAGGATGGTACTGCAAAATTCTCAGGATGGACTATTTCTAGACCATGTTTAGTAAATATATAATCGATTGAAATAAATCAAGGATGAGAACTTACCTATGGAGATGGTTCATCTCTATCAGCCTTCACCTTCATCTCATCTGTGATTCGAACCACGGATTCTCTTCCAGAGAGATCAGTCTCATGAGTCTTCATATATGATAGCATTTTAAGTGAATTGCATTCCAGGATCTTGGTAGAATTTCGTCTTCCATTGTCATAATCGATCAAGTAGGGTCCTTCCTACTTATTAGGAGCTAACTTCCCATTACTTGGCTTGGTGGTATTTTGGAAGGATTTTCTTAAGACCAAATCTCCCACCTGGAATCTTCTTATCCTTATATTCTTGTTGTAGGTTTTAGTTATCCTTTGTTGATAAGGTTCCATCCTCAATCTGGCTGTATCCCTAACTTCATCCACTGTTTCAAGATCTTGAAGCAATACTTCTGAATTGGTAGTTGCATCCTGAAGATATCTTCTTGCCGCAGGCATTACCATCTTGGTTGGGAGCATGGCTTCTATTCTAAAGACCAAGGAGAAAGGTGTTTGGCCAGTTGCATTCTTGAAAGTGGTTTTCTTCTGCCCATTTTCCTTTCTTTTCTCCAAGCCTCTTCTTCAAAGTTGTTGATGATGATCTTATTAGAGGATTCTGCTGTCCATTAGCTTGAGGATGGACAGGTGTTGATGTTATCATTTTGATTCGAGTAGTGTTGCAGTGTTATCCTTAGGATGTACAGTGCTATCTTCAGGATGCACAGTGTTATCCTCAGGATGCAGTTCTACAGTCGGTGACTTCAGGATGCAGTTCTAAATTTGCCAAGGCATCAGCTTCAGCATATTCTTCCCTAGGTACCTGTGTTAGTGTAAATTCTGCAAAACAAGATGCTAATTTCTTGACTATTTCAAGATATTCAACTAATTTTTTACCTTTGACTGCATAAGATCCGTTAAAATGGTTAGTAATTAACAAGGAATCAACAAACACTTCTAAATTTGAAACATGCATATCCTTAGCAAGTTGTAAGCCAGCAATGAGAGCTTCATATTCAGCTTCATTATTGGTTGTTTGAAATGCACATCTAATCGCATGCGGTATTTTGTCCCCTTGTGGCGATTTTAGTAGTAATCCTAACCCTGTGCCTCTCATATTTGAAGCACCATCATTATATAAAATCCATTTTCCCAAGTTTTCATTTACTTGTTATACTTCTTTTTCAATTTCACTTAGGATGTCACTACTGAAATCAGCCACAAAATCAGCTTGTGATTTGATTGCATTTCCAGACTCATATACCAAGTCAAAAGCACTTAATTTCATTGTCTATACTGCCATTCTTCCTGACATTTCTGGTTTTCTAAGCATATTTTTAATAGGGTAATTAGCTTGAACATGTATCCTATGTGTTTCAAAATAATGCCTTAACTTGGTAGATGCCATAATCAAAGCTAAAATAAGTTTTTCAAGATGTGAGTACCTTACTTCAGTATCCAGTAGAGTTTTACTTACATAATAGATAGGATGTTGTTGTCCTTCAAAGTTTTCTTACCAAGACTGCACTTATTGCATTTTTGGAAACTGCAAGATATAATTTGAGAGGTTCACCATCTTTAGGTTTCATCAGGAGTGGAGCTGCTACAAGATACTCCTTCAGCTTTGTAACGACCCTGGCAGTCGGTGCCAGGTCGTCGGGTCGGGTTATCAGAGCTACGCAGCGGAATCGGATAATAACAGTCTTTAGTCTTCCAGGATCCACGTCATCATATCTGTTGAATTACCTGAACACATGCCAAAAATAGTTTCTGTCAACATAAAGTTGGTGAGGTCGTGTATTTTATAAAGTGAATGGCCAGTTCGTTTATTGATAATTCTTTTATAAAACATTCTTTTAAATATTCTTTTATAAACATGCTTTACAGTTATAGTTTTGAAGGGGAAAATATATTTCTATTATACCACTCTATCATATATCAATTCGATTATAAATCCATTCTATCATATCGATTATATTTCGTGCCATTCCTATCGATGGTACCACTCTGATTGTAGTAAAATACCTGTTCCTGTCCTCTACTTGGACAAGAATGGTTTTGGTCCTCTACTTGGACATTCCTACCCTCTACTTGGGTAAGACTGGTTCTTGCCCTCTAGTCGGTACAAGAAAGGAAATGGCGGATACCGTCCAGTACTGTCCTTGTCGTTTCTATGTCCCCTTTTCTATTATACTTCTTTTATTTCTATTGATAATCGTTTATTATGTAAAGCATTTCTAGTTTTAATAAATGACATGTATTCCCCCGAAAACACTTAATAAAACAGTAAAAGAGGGGAGTTCACGATACTCACAGGTTTGCGTATAATCTCTAGCTAATCATCTTATTACAATTATATGTCATATATATATGGATACGTTTTACGCGTGAGACTTGTTAGATTGTAATACTTAGGATATATATCATATATACAATTTATACATATAGAATTCGGTATATATTAGATAGTCCTAAACTCGGGGTTTATTATTGACACGACACGGACATCCTAATTCTAGCTGGCCATTACAGCTTGGCATATAAAAGAAATAAAGCTGGCCATTACAGCTTGGCACACGAACCTAAAGAACTCTAGACACGAACTTACCCGGATGATGGCTCGGCGGAGCATATTATTATTAACCCGAGTCTAGTATATCGTTTTATAAGTCGAATCTTATATATATAAACATATTATTTTATATATGTTTATTATTCTCTTATTATTAATATCAAGTCCGTACGTTATTCGTAATATATATATATATATATATATATATCGTATAATTCTAATACTATTCCTCGTCTAGCTATTGGACCGGGTTTTATTCCGGGTGTTGACCGAGTCACTGAGTCGACTCGGTAACGACTCGTATTCTTCCAATTCAATGATCGGTACCTCGCAATCAATATAATCACCGTGTTAATAAATAGATTACAAGATCGTGACCAATCAACCAATAGGAAATAGTGACTGAATCTTACCAAATTATTATCGGAACATAATCGGGAGTTGACCGGGATTTAAATAGAACCGGGTATCGGACCCGTCTTCCGAATTTGATATCCTATGACAATAATCATAAAGATTTGTTAATAATTAAAGGATTATACCCAACAATAAAAGGGTAACCATCGATAACCAAACCACAACATAAAGCTAATCAGGTATGTTTATGGTGGATAATCTGATGGGTCTGGTTTATGACCGGACACTCGCCGGAACTCCTCGGAGGTTGACCCAGGTCTGATAATAGAGGGTTCACGGATGGTACGGATGATGTAAATGGTCCATCGGGTACAAAACACGAACCGAAAAATGAGTCACATTTGATTAAGGTTACTGTGGGTAATTATCGGAACTTGCTGACAATCATACGGACAGATTCAAGCGGTTGGTTTCACAACAGACACAAGGTGAGATTATGGTGGTTGGGTTCAGCGGTGACAGTCACCATAACCGGTGACTGTCCGGTTCGTTATCCGGAACAGAGGGACGAAGAGGGAGGTTATCGGGTTATATGGGTTGTAACCGGGTGATTTATTGGATCGATTGAAAAGAAAGGTTACCGGGTTGGGGTTCAGTTTAGCAGAAAAAAGAGAGGGGTTGTGCTTACCGGAGAAGAAGACGACGGTGCCGGAGACAGTGGCCGGAAACAACAGTGGAGGAAAGGTGGTGCCGGAGAACAAGGCGGCGCCGGCCAGCCATGGCTCTCCGGTGAGGGCTTTCATCGGCACACACATAAGTGTGTTGTGTTCTAAATATGAATACAGAGAGAAAGAGAGCAGCGAGAGATAAGAGAGAGGTGGTTTTATAGGTGAAGACAAATAGAGGGGTGTTTGGTAACGGGGATAATAACTAGGACTCGGGTGTTTGGTAATGGTTATAACAACAGAACAAAAGGCGTTTGGCAACAAGTTTTCTAGCAGATATAAGCGTTTAAACGAGACAATAAAAATTCAATAATTATTATCGATATAATCGGTTGAAACGGTTGGTCGCGAGGCTCGAACTTGAATATTTTATTACGTAATCGGGTGGTCGGGTACGACCCGACCCGTTTAAGAGACCCGTAACACCTCGGGGTGTTACAATCTCCCCCCTTAGGAAATTTCGTCCCCAAAATTTGAGTGATCTTGTCCTTTACACCCTTAATCTATAAGGATGTTACAATTTAAACCAGAATACTTGTCATCGAGACATGATAAGTTCTATTGGTTTGCGAGGAAATCAATCTCACATCAATCCAATATTATATATATTAGAAATGTCAATCTGTAAGATTACATCTTGATCATACTTCTAATTACGTTTTAACCTTTCTTGCTATAGCCATGTTATTTCAGATACATGGATTATCTGTACTATTTCGATATGACTATTAAAGGTTCTTGGTATAGATTGATATTTTCTATAGAATATTAATATTCTTTTATCTTTTCCTCATTAGGATAAGAAATAAACTGAATATTATTTCTATGTAAATACTTTGAGATTCTAATTATTTTTCTTCTGAAAGATTTACAAACTTCCAGCAAACATTTCTAGAGTCTCAAATCGATACGATATTCCCCTCGTTTAATATTCGGATCCAATTACAATGATGGATTCTATATAGTTCTTAGGAGATAGATACGGAAATCCCTTCATTATCATGACTTGAATGGAACCCGAGCTACTACCTCTTTTATTCGAACTTTAGAATTTATCATCATTGTAATTCCGATTTTTAAAGAGTAGGAATATTTTCTGGTAACTATCGGATTATTTCTTACAAATTCTATCCTTTAAGTTCTATCTATATCGGTATAATATGGTTGATCTCTGGGTTATCTCTATTCGTGGATATACTTAGGAGGTTTCTCTGATCATTAGACGTATCTTATCCGGAATCTAAAGGTACCGGAAAAGACTAATTGAACTTGTTGAATTACACGGTTTCAACAATTCCTTTTTATTATCTTGACCTACCGAATTTGGTCATTGAGATTTTTCTTAAATCATCTATAATAAGCTGATTGACTATTTCATTGATGATTGACTGCATTATTTATTGCTAATCTTTCTTTGACTTAAGATTCTTATGATAATGCGTCACCTATTCTTTCTCAAAATCATGATTATCATTCGGGATTCCAAATACTTATTGCATTAACTATTTCTATAAAATTCTTTCTTAATACTATTTCGGGATTCGTTGGCACTCTCGGTAAAAATATTCTATGATTACTTTTCGTAAAACATTCTTTATAAAATTCTAGTCGTTCTTCTTACAACTTATATTCTTTTCTATTAATTTCTTTCATTATATATATTTATTAATTTCTTTCGGCATATCAGATGCCTTCTGTTAATATTTGGCATTTCAATAGCCTTCTCTTGCTATATGGCATTTCCAATGCCTTTTTATTATTCAGACATATCAGATGTCTTTTCAAATTATAATTCTTTCTTATTTATATATTCGATCAAAGTCTATACTATGTCTATTGGTGTCTGAAAACACATTCCGATAGACTTATATTTAGGCAATATATCATATATATTCTTAATCCAACTTATTATAAGCGAAGCTTATTTCATCAGAATATTCATGTAGATAGTTCTTGCCAGAACAGTGATTTCTTAAATTATCTCTCACAGCCTTTAACTCGGAACAGGAAATTCGTCATTCCTTGGCCGGAGAGTTTCACTGGAAAAATGAGCATAATTCTATTCATTTTTTCGTTTTCATTTCGATTATACCTTTTCGAATCTCTACGTGATTCCAATTGGTATTTAATCATATCTTGATATAAGTTATTTTCTTTGGATAATTCGTTGGATTCTACCATTTTCGGTTTCTGAATCCATATAAATTTAGGTCTGTTATATTTTAAGGATTTAACAAATCTTTCATAGTGTCATATATTCTTACAAAGAATCCTATGACTTGGTGGAAAATGTTCGGATATACCTTCTGTAAGGGTCCGGATATCATTTGCTCCGGGGATTGCACAGGGGACATGCACTATCTTTGGTTGGCAATCAAAATTCAGTAAACTGATTTCTTTGTTTCATAGAAATTAACCAATCAATGGTTTTTATTCCGCAAACATATTCTTAGTCGTATTTCACGAAGAAATTTCAACTAGATTGCAATGATTTAGTCGTATTCTCCAGATACGATACGTTGACGATTCGAATATATAGTTCTTTTTATTATTCATGTTCTTTTAATATGTTCATTACACAGACAAACTGTGATCTTGATAAATTCCTACTCGAATGTTCCTGTGCCTGTGACATTCATAATTATGTTGCGATCATAATTACTATTTCACCTCACCTAACATTCCAGTATTTGTTTATTTTAATCATAATATGTATGTGTCCTTCACATATTATTCTATTATTTTGTTCTTTATTTTCTCTTAGATTCGAAATTATATATTCTGGAAGGAAACATGTTGATCTGAGTCTAACGAAATAGACTGTCAATCGTTCAAGAATTTGTTTGTGTCATAAGATATCCAATATAACATTCCAATCTTTTAATCTTTCTGACTTGTTCGAGTCATAGGATTAAGACGGTACTTATATTGTCGCATAATCGAGCGAGTAAGAATTCGATTTCTTTTGATAGATTCCTAAGTATTTCTGTCAACGAATTTCGAGAATAATATTTTTGTCCAAAATATTATTTAATTCTGGAAAGGATCGAAAGTGATACATAACTAATATTGCTATATATACACCAAGATAGATTTAGATTATTAAACGTAATTTATAATACCCATCGTTCATATCGAGATAAAATATCAAAGAAATTATACAATCGACTATAATTATAAAATCGTGTCGAAAATACTTTTAACTTATATACGGATATAAATTCGATTAAAGATTGTTTACGAAAATGATATGAACTATGAAGTGAAATGGGTTCGGGCAAAATAATACGGCCATGGTTTTTCATATAAAACTTTTAGGGAGGATTTATAATAACAATGCTGGTTCGAGTTTCGTAATGATATTTATTTTTGAAAATAATAACTATTTAAAAGAGTCGCGGTAGAAATTTTTCATAGTGTCGGAATCTTTAAATTTTTAATAAACAAATTTCTTATTATGGATTGGTAAAACAAAATAAATTTCTCAAAATATTGTGGTCAGATTTTTTTTTAATTTTTTTTAGTATTAAACGAATTATACTGAATTATCTGAAAACGTGATATTGAAATAGATTCTGAGAACATTTTAATAATGTATGGAGTATTAATAATAGATTTGATAAAAAGAAAATTATAATATTGACGGATTTTCTTAACCTCGTAAATTTGAATAAATCGTTTATTTAAAATTTTAAACGAAGGGGTATTTATATATATATATATATATATATATATTTTACTCAAAACTGATATACTGGTTTAGTATAAAAATAATAATAACTAAGAATAAATTCAATAAACTTCCAAAATCATACTAAAAAGATTTAAAACAATGTAGATAATCGCGGAATATATTTAATCTTTAATTAAATAATCGAAGGAAATTCTTTAGAAACACAATATTTATATGTTTCTAGCATATCAGATTTTATAAAATTTTGGAATTTACGGTGTAAAAAATAATATTTCTGGAAACTCGTTCATAGGAATGTTCAAGTTGGAGCGTAATATTCGTTTTCTGTTTATAATTATTGGAATAATCATAAGGTTAATGATCTGAAATCGGATATAAATAGCGACTGAGACTGGAATAATTCAATGAACTTATATGAAGTTTCTTGAATCAAGATGAATGATTTATGTTTTATGATCTATATATTTTTCTATATAAACATATATACTTTTTATAATTTTTGTCATTACTTATTTATATCGAGATTTATTTTATGATTTCTTTTAATATATTTGGTTTCTTTTCTGTATTATTTCTCATTTCTTATAGCCTTAATATCCTGTAAGATTTCCCGGAAATTAAATGTGCATATAAATTCACAATTGTGTACATAATTGTCAATTTACCTCACAAAATCATTCTAGTACTATCCTGTAGTGGATTCGTTTTAATCTATCTCTACTAATAAAGGAGTAACTAGGGGGACACTTGTCCCCATCCTAGAGCTCCTCATCAAAATTGGACACTTGTCAAGTAGATGTTGTCTAACCCATACCCGAAATTAAATCCTTGATCCGAATCGTATAACAAACCCCACACACAAAACATAAACTTTACACCTCTTCATCTAATCGCCGCTATAAAAAAAAAACCCTAACAAACATTCTTCTTTTGAATCGCCTGCTTCAAACCCATTCAATCCATCTACTTCCTTCAACATCCTTCTACTTGACCATCATTCAAACAAGTATTCTGATTTCGATTGATCCGAGGTATGCATCGGCCATCTATAACTTCATGTCATTTAACTTACTAAGTATTCTGATTTATGCTTTAATCTGATTTTTTTTTTAGGTTTCAAGCATTCACGTCCATGATTTAGGCTTTGAACTTCCTGGTATCACGTCGTCGAAGGTATGTATAATATTTTTTTTTAGGTTCAATCATTCATTGTCTTTAAAGGTTTTGATTTTTTTTACGATTATAATATGTTGATTTAATTTTTTTTGTTTTTTTATCGGATTCTTATATGGTTTGGTAATGTTTTTTTTTTTTTCCGATTTGATGCAATGGATTTTTCCCAAACTGTTTTTATCCAGCGTTTATTTAGATGTATAAACCTATTCAGCCATTGAATAGATTCACATAGATCACGTTCCTATTCTGTAAAATCAAGGCATTTCATTTGTTATCCTGACTGTTAATACATTTCATTTTTATCCCGCGTTTATTTAGATGTATAAAGCTATTCAGCCATTGAATAGCTTCACATAGATCAACGTTTATTAATACACTCTGTTCACAATATTTTCAGGTAATCCATTTGTCTGTATAGCTACCTTCTGTTCAAACTATATACGTTACTTTGTAAGTATGGCCTATCGAAAGGGAAACCAATTCTTTGTCGTTGTACATGACCCTTCTTCGTTTCAATTTGTAAGATATATTTCTTATTAATATTAAATTATTTTATGACTTTAACTTAAACTTTGAAACTTGCATAGCCTTATTTAATTTACCAATTATTTGCAGCCCATTCCTAGATCAATGAACAACTTCTTTAGTGCAAACAATCTTTATAACACTAATGTTATCATTAGGACTAATGAAGGTCATGATTGGTCCGTTCGTGTCAAAGCGGTTGATGATTCTTTTTGTTTAACTAATGGATGGTCTCAGGTTGTTCGTGATTTATGCTTCGGCATATTCTTTGCTATTTTTGATTATATAGGCCATTATACATTTATGATGCGATACTACAATCATTGTCCCTCTAAACAATTATCAAATTCATTTTGCAAGATGATTGATCATGAAATAGTTGGTCCAATGGTATGTTTTATTTTTTATTTATTATCTTCTAAAGTTTTTCATTAACATAGATGTAACAATATTTTGATTTATGTTCAGGTGTTACCAATGTCATTTGCCGAAAGGCACTATGCCGTAGGTCTACCGTCTAATCCTGTTAAGCTATTTGTGACTAATAGCTATCAATGGGATGTAACCCTTAAAAAAATTGGTACCAAGTACTGTTTTAATGTTGGATGGGCCAAATTTCTTGAGGATCTTCGTCTCGAAATTGGCGATTTTATTTGTTTTGAGTTTAATGATATTACACGTTTCCATATAATTACTTTTAGCAAGACTGGTCGGCAGATGCTTTTACACAAACTACTTACTGACGAAATATCATCTTCACAAAACATATTTGCTACCCATAATTTGACATTCTATAGCGAATCAGATTTTCTGACCTTTACTTCAACTATCACCGAAGAACTGGTACAGTTTGTTTTTTCTACGCAACATCAACTTTATTATTCTACAATTTTAATTTCATTTTATTTTTATTGTAGATAATACCAAATGAAGTTGCTCACATTGCTGGGTTAAATGAAACGTTAGAGGTTACGATTAAATTTGTCGATGGATTTTCATGGACAAGGCCCGTCATTATCAATTTCGATGGTACTTCTACCCGTAATGTTATATTTTAATATAACTTTTCTTCATGTTCAATTTATTTGTTCATATTATATAAATTCGAATTTAAGTTAATATTACTCTATAATTTGTTTACAAGGTTTATTGTTGATGGATGGCGTTACTTGATTCAAGCCGAGATATTTCAATAGGCGATGCTTGTGTCTTCAATTGGTGTCAAATTAGTCGTAAGCTTTTAGTTCATAAGGTTCCTATACCAGAGGTAATAAACTAGAGTTTTTTAAAGACTTATGTTACGTGCCTCTCAGTGTTATTTCAAATAAAGTTTGAATAAAATATTATGTTGTGGATGTTTTAATGTTTTATTATGTCTTTTATTTTAATTATAACTTTATTTTTTTTACAAACTAAATATAGGAAGTATCATTATGGTACGCCTATTATAAGTTTGACCATCTATTTATTAAAAATTCTTAGTTACGTTTTTTATGTTTGACTTACCAAATTTTGCTATATCGTAAAAAATTTTCCTTAATTATACCATACCATAAATACGATTTATGGTATTCAAGATTTTAGTTTTGGCTTAATTTATGGGCAGAATATTTCCTTAATTAAACCATACCATAAATACGATTTATGGTATTTAAGATTTTAGTTTTGGCTGATTTTATGGGCAGCTATAAATGTTATATATGATTGGTATTATATATATAGAATGTTAGTTAAAAGTTTCTTTTTTTTACAAATTATATATAGGAAGTTAATTATTGCACGCCTATTATATGTTTGACTATATATTTAGTAAATGTTATTAATTTCTTTTTTTTAATTTTGGCTGATTTTATGCCAATTCTTAACATATAATTATTTATGTTAGTAACTAACTTTATCTCATTTTAGTATTATCTCATTTTATGTAAAACTTCCCACTATATATACATAAATACGATTAATGTTATTTAAAATGTTAGTATTATCTCATTTTATTTAACACATAACCATAAACTAATTGGGGAACGTCATTAACACTATTATACGATAGTCTTTAAGATATAATGTTTTACATACCAAATTAGTATAGCGATTTAAAATTGTTTGTTATTTATAACTTATATACATACGATTTATTGTAATCAAACTTTTAGTATTGGCTGATTTTATGCTGTACAATAACTTATAGTATTTAATGATAATCATTAACAAAGACATTTTTTTGGTAATCATTACAATAAACTATTCAACATAGCATAAATTTTGCGGTCAGCTTTAAAACGTTTCCTTAATTCTAATTCCAAACTTCCCACTATATATACCATACGTGTTAGATTGAACATTCACACAACAATCCTTCAATTCAAAGTAAGTTCAGTTGGTTCTTTATTTTTTATATTATTATTTCTTTTCAACCCTATAGTGTTTTAAAATTTATGCTAACACTACAACATTGTGATTGTTTATGCTATGTTGAGATAAATGGAAGAAGGAGCAATCACCATGTTACGTGACCTGGATGTCATGAGGGACAATGTTGTTTTGCGAGTAAGAGTTATTAGGGTTTGGCGACAACCAAATCGCAGAATACCTAATGAAGACTATTCAATTGAGATGATCCTAATTGATGAGAATGTAAGTAACAGCTTGGTTGTTTTTTGTTTTATTTTTTTATGACTAATATTGAAAACTAAAATCCTTTATATAAAATTCTTAACGCTGTTTTGTCTTTTACAAGGTAATAAAATCCAAGCGAATGTTTTCAAAAGATGGTTCTTTAGGTTTGAAAGGTTTTGTGAAGAAAATTCATGTTTAACCATTACCAGTCCTGGAATTGGATACAATCCATCGAAATATAAATTTTCCGAAAACCCAAACAAAATCTGTTTCAATCCTAATACTCATGTTTCAAAATGTGAAAATTTTGGAGGTCCTATGTATGGTTTCTGTTTTGTTCCTTTTCAGTCAATCATTGATAATCAAATACCCGAGAACATCACAATAGGTAAATATCATATGTTAATTATCCGTAATTACTATTAAGTTGAACATATTTATATTTCAATTACCATAATATTTCTTATGTTTATGTAGATCTTATTGGCCATGTAAAAAGATTTTACAAGAATGAAGAAAAGGATGTGACTGTTCAACCCAAAAAAAGATTGACAATGGAAGTTCAAAACCAGGAGTATGTTATCAAATATTATAAATTTGTATTGATTTTCTAATATATTTGTATGTCTACCTAAAAATCTTTAATTTGTTTATCTAATCTTATCAGGGGTTTGTCCATCTACCTTACATTATGGGATGAGTATGCAAAGCAAATGCAAAAGTTTGTGGTTGGACATCCGAAGGAGGAGCATGTTATTGTTATTTTGCAGTTTGCGCGCTTGAAGTTCTTTAATGGTATCATCTATATCTTTATTTTACTATTTTGCAGTTTACCGCATTACATTAAATAAATGTCCAATTGTATAGGAAAACTTTTGTTAGGCACATATGATAGATGTACACTGTTATTTATCCGGTCTTATAGGAAATATAAAACAACTTATTCACATATGACTATTAAATAGTTAAATAGACAACAATTGAGATCTAAGTATTTATCAAAAAATACTGTAATGTCGTGAACTAATGTCTTTATTATATCAGGAAAGCCATATGTGTCCAACTCTTTTGGAGCTGCTATCAGTCGATTGTTCATTAATGACGATATCCACGACATTAATGAGTATAAGTCTTGGTAAGTTCAGTTTATAAATATATTATATACATAGTTACATCAATTTTTTCATGTACTTAATAAATTTTGTTCCTATTATTTACAGTTTGATTAAGGTTAATATTGATACTCCGTCCTCAAGCCATCGTCCGTATGGTGTTTCAATGTTTGCTTCCACCGAGGAGGATTTCTTAACAAACACTACTTTAAGTAGGATTGGTGATATTTGGGAGATTCAAGAGGTTGGTTATATTTAATTTAATCTGTTGTGTTTTATAATTTACTTTTTATATAGTAAGATTTAACGAATGGATTATTGTCTTTATTACAGGAGCAACCTTTGGTTGTTTTGGGTACAATTAAGGCGATATGTAAAGAAGTTGGCTGGTACTATCTTGGTTGTCCCAAGTGTACAAAAAAAGTTGCTACGGAATATATAGTTAGGGAGAAAGATGATGGCACCGGAGATTTTGAGGAGGAGAAGATACATCAATGTGTAAATGTCAAGTGCAATTCAAAGATTGTTGACCCAGTTCCAAGGTAATTGTTCTATTGTTTCGTTTAATTGAGTCACATATAAATTATCATCTACAGTTTGTATTGTATCCAGCCACAGTTTGTATTAAGTATCTGGTTATTTACATATATATTATTATATTTTTTATAAATATTTTATTCTTAACTAGGTACAAAGTTCAAGTTCGTGTTCAGGATATGTCACACCCTCAAAATCCACTTGCGGAGTTTTACCGCGAGGCGCATGACAAACCAGGATCCAAACCAACGATCACAATAAACAAATCTAAATGTATATAAATGCAATTTCAAAACATAGTATAAAATCCCGTTTATAGCTGAAGCTTATTCAAAACAGTATCTCAACAATGAAACAATAGTTCAACGTTTATAAGACCATGCAACCCTAGTTAGACGCCGTGCAGACGCGTGCGCCCTAGTCCAGTCGTGCTACCTTAGCGACCTGAGAAAACATGTAAAAGTTTACGTCAGCACAAAAATGCTGGTGAGTTTACAGGTTTTGTAATCCAAGTACCAAGTCCACCTGTCCATACTATAACAAATCGAAAACCAGTATACGCTAGCTAGGCGTACGTTTTGTTACTACCACGATTGGAAAACCATTACTAACACGCATACCAGTTGTTGTGCCCGAAAAGTACCAGTTGTTCCTGTTGTTCCTGTTTGAGACAATATGCACTCGCCCGGTCCTCCAAGCCGACGAGCGGGGTTGGTCACTCCCAATAGCGCTATTCACATTTCCCCGTTGTGCAAACCTGCACATTCATGGTTCCCCCCGGGACTTCCAAAGATCGTGTAGTACACAATAGAAACCCATAGTATGACAGTAGTTACCAAATAATCGTTTTAACACATGTTTTCTCCCCCGAAATATGAAACCAGTTTAAAAGAGGGGCCGTAAACTCACCTTAAGTTGCGTTACTCCTTAACCCGAGTAAACTCAGCTGCTATGCTAGTCCCGTAAAGCGGCGACCTAACATATGACAGTTACAAGTACTTAGACTAATAACCCGCAGGTTAATTAGTCCCTAGATGTCCAGACCATAACCAAGTTCGTTTGAAAACACCATGACTGTTTAACTGACCCAAAGTACAAGACTCGACATCCCATTGGTGACCCGAGACTCCCCGTGTTATGTTTACGCTCCAAAACATACAATAACGCAATCACACTTAACATACGTTAACGCACAACAAGTTATAGCACATAGTTCACGTATCACCGAATTACATCCAAACATATGTTACCAAGTCATTAGACATGTTACGGGGTTCCTAGCATGTTCCTACATGTCAAATCGGTCTCGGAATGCTAATTTATACTTACAGCAGCAGTACACGCGATTAGGAAAAGTCAACTAGCATTTAGGTTGGTCAACTAGCATTTAGGGCTAATCGCCCCTAAGGTCACACGAGTAGGCCTAATCGCATGAGTTATAGGCGATTAGCACCCTACTCGCCTATAACATAGGCGATTAGGAATGCTACTCGCCTGTAACCTTGCTGTTCCGGTTTTTCGCGCGTTTAACGCTCCAAATCAGATCCAGAACGTGTGTAACCACCCAATATCATCCCAAACACTATCCTAAACATGTTTCAACCAAAACCCTTCGTTTTTCCTCGTATTATCAGCCCTGCATGCAAATCACGTAATCCAAACACCATTCACATAGCATGCAATCATCATACAAACACGCGTAATCATAACCCTAATACTCAATTCTCAGATTTCATCATCATAATATTATTAGTATTCTGAATTAATCCTAATGACATGTTAATCTATCATCATGAATCATAAAAACCTTAGCTTTCTAATCATAAACACCCATAACACATGTATACTAGTTAGAATCCGATTAACAACCCTTATTAATGATTTTCAGAAAGCTTTTTCGTTTTAGAACAGGTCTGGACCATTAGGGATTGATTAAAAACGTTTATAAAGATTCATGGATGGAAACCAAACCTTAGAATTGTGAAAGAATGAAGGATTATGCTTGAATCCTTGTGTTTTGATCAAAAATCGCGTTCCAGAGGTTGTGTGTGTGTTGGGGCAGGTTATGGGACGACTAGGGTTTGTATAATGAAGTTTATGAGGTCAAGTATGGTATTTATAGTCGTTTTTAGTCGTCCAGCACGTAACTAGCGATTATGCAGCCCTTACACGCGATTAGGGAGGCTAATCGCATGAATGTTCACACGATTAGGCCTAATCGCCCCTACCATCACACGAGTAGCCTTCTACTCGCCCCAATGGTTGCCTACTCGCCTCCCCTATGGGCGATTAGGCTTCCTAATCGCCTATAGGGGTTAGTTTCGTGTGTTTTGCGCGTTAAACCCCGTTTTAACATATGTTAATACATATTAACGTACCGACAAGTCACATAATGATTGTAAACACATAACACAAGTAAATACACATATTCACACTCGTTCACCAATTCCAGGGACTCGAGACTCGTATGTTCCGTATGCCCTGACGATCCTACAAATCGTCACCGTTCTTACACTTGGTTAAGGACCGAGATCTAATGAACCTCTAGACTAAACCGATAGTTCCCGAACCATAACCCGACTTAACTAACCCCAGTTAGGTACAATATGCGCGTGACTTGCTAAGGTAGACTTTCATCTAGACAACGTTGTTAACCAGAATTTGCCGGGTGTCACAGGATACCAATGGTGCAGTGTCTCTTACTTTGTTTCATCGTGATGCCTGTGAACTTATAAAAGAATCTGCTTCAGACTTGCTAACTCAAAATACCGTAAGTGATATTATATATATAATTTTGTTTTTTTTATACTTTTCAATTTTTACTCTATACACGTATTAAAATATCATAACACATTTTAAATATGTATTTTTTGTATTACTAAGTGTATCATTACATTGTTCATCTATTATCAAATACATGTTAGATAATAGATTGTATAAGTTTATGTTTTCACTATATTGATTTTCCTTTTTATATTAGGTTGGCGATACAGTTAAATATCCCGACGAGATCGATTGTTTGTTGGAAAAGGAACTTGCTTTCAAGATTGAAGTGTCCGACTACAATTTGAGAAATAAATATGAAGTTTATGGAATCTCTAAGTTTACTCAAGATGTGAACATAATTACGGAGCTAAAGAAAAAACTGAACGTTGGACAGGTATTAATCGTTATATGCTGTTATTGTATTAACATAAATAATATAACTTAGTAATTCATTTTTTTATATTAAATTACTAACAAGCCTTTTTTCAGGTTACCGACTCTGAATCAATTTGCATGTCTTCGTTTTTTCTGGATACTCAAAAGGTAATATATCAATATTTCCTATTGCATTATTTACGATATACATATTGATATTAAATATGAAACTAATAATGTTTTTTTAACAAAGTAATAGACTATAAACTGAAAGTAATAAATAAACTTTTATGCTTATTTAGGAAACATTTTCTGGTACCGGCGACAATGTTACTCCAGTTTCAAATGCTGCTAATGACGGACTAAAAGATGATGTTTTTTCTGGAAATGAATCTTCATTAAATAATATAAAGCGAAAGTTGGTTGATGTTTACGATGCGAAGAAAGCCACATGTTGCCTACAAGTAATGTCCAGTTTGTTTTCTGAAGATGACAAAGGAAAATCCATTGAAGACACCAATCTTCTCATCCCAAAGATTGAGAAGTAATGTTTATTCAACGTTACTCGACGTGTCGTTTGTTTTTTAAAATTGGAGTTGTCCTTTTTATTACTGCATTTTATCTTTGATTTTGAAGTCTTTTTCTGAACAATGTTTGATTATATGATTTGCATAATTTGGTGTGTTGATTTTTCACCACAGTCGTATGTTTATGTAAGGTTATTCTTTGAATAAATCGCTATTTTTATATCTCTTGATTCTTTATATATCTGCCATTGTTTTGGTCTCTATGCTTACACATGTTACCGTAACTTTTTATGTAATACCAAAAATGTTTGAGTATTAGTGTATAGTTATCAAAAATCGCGTTCCAGAGGTTTGTGTGTGTTGGGGCAGGTTATGGGACGACTAGGGTTTGTATAATGAAGTTTATGAGGTCAAGTATGGTATTTATAGTCGTTTTTAGTCGTCCAGCACGTAACTAGTGATTATGCAGCCCTTACACGCGATTAGGGAGGCTAATCGCATGAATGTTCACACGATTAGGCCTAATCGCCCCTACCATCACACGAGTAGCCTTCTACTCGCCCCAATGGTTGCCTACTCGCCTCCCCTATGGGCGATTAGGCTTCCTAATCGCCTATAGGGGTTAGTTTCGTGTGTTTTGCGCGTTAAACCCCGTTTTAACATATGTTAATACATATTAACGTACCGACAAGTCACATAATGATTGTAAACACATAACACAAGTAAATACACATATTCAAACTCGTTCACCAATTCCTGGGACTCGAGACTCGTATGTTCCGTATGCCCTGACGATCCTACAAATCGTCACCGTTCTTACACTTGGTTAAGGACCGACATCTAATGAACCTCTAGACTAAACCGATAGTTCCCGAACCATAACCCGACTTAACTAACCCCAGTTAGGTACAATATGCGCGTGACTCGCTAAGGTAGACTTTCATCTAGACAACGTTGTTAACCAGAATTTGCCGGTGTCACATCATCCCCACGTTAAAAGAATTTTCGTCCCGAAAATTGCACAAGTACCAAAAGAACAAAAGAAATAACGAAGGGAACAAACAAAAGATAGAAACCAAAAGAGAGATTTACCCGAGTTGTCACATCATCCTCACGTTAAAAGGAATCTCGCCCCGAGATTCATTCAGCTGCAGAAGAGACATATCTCGACTCGAACGCTTCCTTAGGAAAGAGGTGAGGATATTTAGACTTCATCTGATCCTCTCGTTCCCATGTATACTCTGGTCCCCGGTTCGAGTTCCACCGAACCTTAACGATACGAATCTTGCTGTGACGTAGGCTACGAATCTTGTAATCAAGGATCTCCACAGGTTCTTCCACAATCCGAAGACGATCATCAACCTTGATCTCTTCCAGTGGAACGATGAGAGACTCGTCAGCCAGACACTTCTTCAAGTTTGACACATGGAAGACGTTATGTACGTTACCGAGCTCCGTCGGTAAATCAAGACGATATGCCACTGGCCCAATCCGTTCCAGGATCGTAAATGGGCCGACATACCGCGGATTGAGTTTGCCACGCTTCCCAAAGCGTATGACGCCCTTCCATGGTGAGACTTTTAGAAGTACTTTGTCATTAACTTGGAACTCCAATGGTTTGCGACGCTGATCGGCATAACTCTTTTGCCGGTCCCGTGCCGCTGCCAACCGGTTACGAATCTGTACGATCTTTTCCGAAGTCTCGTACACTAGTTCAGGCCCAGTGAGTTGACTCTCACCCACCTCAGCCCAACAAAGAGGAGAACGGCATTTCCGTCCGTACAGTGCTTCGAACGGAGCTGCCTTGATGCTCGTGTGATAACTGTTGTTGTACGAGAATTCTACTAACGGTAGATGAGCTTCCCAACCCTTGCCAAAATCGATCACACATGCCCGCAGCATGTCTTCTAAAGTTTGAATCGTGCGCTCACTCTGACCGTCAGTCTGTGGATGATAAGCCGTACTCATGTCTAGTTGGGTACCCAAAGCCTTGTGCAAAGACTTCCAGAAGTGAGAAGTAAAATGGGAGTCACGATCCGAGATAATAGAAACTGGTACCCCGTGCTTAGAAACAACTTCCTTCAAATAAAGACGAGCCAAACGATCCATGGTGTCGGTCTCCTTAATAGCAAGAAAATGAGCTGATTTCGTCAACCGATCGACAATCACCCATATCTTGTCATTCCCGCTTGGTGATTTAGGAAGTTGTGTGACAAAATCCATAGTAATCCGTTCCCATTTCCATTCCGGAATTTCAGGTTGTTGCAAGAGACCCGACGGTTTCTGGTATTCCACCTTGACCTTAGCACAGGTCAAGCATTTGCTCACGTATGAGGCTATGTCCGACCTCATGTTTGGCCACCAGTAAAGCACCTTCAGATCTTGGTACATCTTATCCGAACCAGGATGAATAGAATACCGGGACTTATGAGCCTCATCAAGGACAAGCTCCCGTAGTCCCTCGAATAAAGGAACCCATATGCGTTCTGCGAAGTAGTGCAGGCCATCAGGCCTTCGCTCTAGGTGCTTGTCGGCACCGTGCATGGTTTCAGCTTTAAGGTTTTCCTCCTTCAAAGCTTCTGACTGGGCAGAACGGAGTTGATCAGGTAGGGATGAATGAATGGTGAGCTGCAACGCCCAAACGCGTCGAGGTTTAGTTGATTCCTTCCTGCTCAAGGCGTCTGCTACAACATTCGCCTTGCCAGGATGGTACTTTATGGCACAATCATAGTCGTTCAAGAGTTCAATCCAACGACGCTGCCGTATGTTCAAGTGTTGTTGGTCGAAAATATGTTGGAGACTCTTGTGATCGGTGTAGATGGTGCATTTGGTACCGTACAAGTAATGTCTCCAAATTTTCAACGCGAATACCACGGCACCCAACTCCAAGTCATGGGTGGTGTAGTTCTTCTCGTGCACCTTGAGTTGACGAGAAGCATACGCAATCACCTTCTCGCGTTGCATCAACACACAACCAAGACCATGAATGGAAGCATCACAGTAAACAACGAAATCATCAGGGCCTTCAGGTAAGGACAAAATAGGAGCAGAACAAAGTTTAGACTTTAGTTCCTCAAACGCTGACTCTTGTGATTCACCCCAGTCGAATTTCCTATCCTTCTGAGTGAGAGTGGTCAGGGGTTGAGCGATCTTCGAGAACCCCTGAATGAAACGACGATAGTAGCCTGCAAGGCCTAGGAATTGCCGCACCTCAGTTGGCGTCTTTGGTGCTCCCCAGTCCTTGATTGCTTCGATCTTAGCTGGATCGACATGAATTCCTAGTTCATTAACCACATGTCCTAGGAACTGAACTTCGCGTAACCAAAAGTCACACTTTGAGAACTTGGCGTAAAGTTGTTCCCGTCGCAAGAGTTCCAAAACTAACCGCAGATGTTCCTCGTGTTCGGTCTTGTTCTTAGAGTAGATCAGAATGTCATCAATAAACACAATGACGAACTTGTCCAGATATGGTTTACAGACGCGGTTCATCAAGTCCATGAAAACCGCCGGTGCGTTCGTGAGACCGAAAGGCATGACCAAGAATTCGAAATGGCCATAACGTGTACGAAAGGCAGTCTTGGCAACGTCAGCCTCCCTGACGCGCAGCTGGTGATAACCGGACCTCAAGTCGATCTTGGAATAATAACTAGAACCCTGAAGCTGGTCGAATAGATCATCAATACGTGGAAGAGGATAACGGTTCTTGACGGTCAATTTGTTCAGCTCTCTGTAGTCCACACACAATCGAAAACTTCCATCCTTCTTCTTAACAAATAGAATCGGGGCTCCCCAAGGGGAAGAACTTGGCCTGATGAAACCCTTGTCCAAGAGTTCCTGCAACTGACTAGACAATTCCTGCATCTCGGGAGGTGCAAGACGGTAGGGGGCCCGAGCAATAGGAGCAGCCCCTGGTACAAGATCAATACCGAACTCGACTTGACGATGAGGAGGAAGACCAGATAAATCATCGGGAAAAACATCAGGAAACTCGCGTACAACCGGAATATCGTCTATCTTCTTCTCATCACCAGAGGAAACAGATAAAAGCGCCAAAACGGCTGGATAACCCTTTCGAAGACACTTAAGGGCTTTCATGCTAGAGATGATGTTTAGCGGAACACCACCCTTGATACCGTATACAGAAAGGAATTCTCCATCAGGGAGAGGAATCCGAATAACCTTATCGTAACAGATAATCTCCGCGCGATACAAAGATAACCAATCCATTCCTACCACAACGTCAAAACTACCCAATGGTACCGGCATAAGGTCGATGGGGAACGATAAACCCGACAACTCTAATTGACACTCCCGAAGGACACTAGTAGCTTCAATCTTTTTACCGTCAGCCAACTCAATAATATACTTGGTCTCTAATGGTACGGTTACTACATCTAGCAGTCGACTAACATCCATGGATACAAAACTCTTGTCGGCACCAGAATCAAATAACACACTAACAGAACGATTATTGAGAAGGAACGTACCGGTGACTGTGTCAGGGTCCTGTCTAGCCTCAGCGGCTCCAATGACGAAGGCACGTGCATTTCTGCCGCCGCCCCCGTTGTTCACATTACCGTTGTTTCCACCCTGCTTCAGTTTTGGGCAATCCTTCTTGTAATGCCCAGTGTCACCACAGTTGTAGCATCCTTGTCTTCCTGTAGTCCCTTGAGTAGTCGGAGCTGAGTTAGTAGTCGGGGCCTGGGTCGATGGAAGTGTAACCCGACAATCTTTAGCATAATGCCCTGTTCGCTGGCAGCGATGACAACGGTTACTGTCGCAGTTCCCTTGATGGTGACGTCCACACTTGTTGCATTTGGGCAGTTTCCCCGCATAACCACCCTGTTTGTTACCCGAAGAAGAAGAAGAACCCCCATTATCAAACCGCTTATTCTGCTGTGCTGGCCCAGATCCCTTCCCGTCATTTTCCCACTTGCGCTTGTTGTTCTCTGGGGCCTTAACAGTCGAACCCTTCGCAGGCAAAATACCCTCATTCACCTTTAAGTTGGTCATCCTATGAGCCGATCGAACCACCTCTGCGTATGTAGGATGATTTCCCGCAGCCACTAATCCTGCAATTTCCGGTACTAACCCCGAGACATAGTGTTCAATCCTACGGTATTCTGGCACATGCAGATCGGGACACAGCACTGCCAACTCATTCCGCCTCACAGTATACTTCTCAATTTCCGACCCAGACATCTTGAGATTCCACACCTCGTGCTCCAGCTTCTGTACCTCTTCTCTCGGACAGTATTCACGCTTCAACAGTTGCACGAAATTCTCCCATGGCATAGCATATGCCTCCCCAATACCCATATTCTGGGTGATGCCATTCCACCAAGTCAATGCCACATCCTGGAATAACGCAGCAGCATACTTAACCCGATCTTCTGGGAGACAGTTACACATCAGAAATACTGACTCCACTTTCTCCAACCACCTAAGCAAGCTCACCGCACCCTCAGTGCCAGAGAATTCCTGGGGCTTACAGTCCCGGAACATCTTGTAGGTGCACATGGGTGGGGGTGGGTTAACAGGACCATCTGAAATGAAACGTATGAGAAACCACGAAGAATGTAAACAAGGTTCACCAATGAGGCAAAGAAAATGGATAAATCAACTTACCACCACCGTTGTGCCCTAACTGAAAGGCAGCTTGGAGCAAGTTGTTCAGATCAGCCTGCGATAGGTTAATACCTCCACCACGACCACCAGCACCACCGCGACCACCACCACGTCCACCATTGCGACCACCTCCACGTCCTCCTCGTACTCCAGACATGATTCTGGCAGAAAAGAACGAGAAAATTTAGTTTCGCAGTTAAAGATAACCACTAATGTTCACAAGATCAAAGCTAGATCCAATCCAGGACTATCCCCTCAAACCCAGAGCTCACTAGGGCTTCCATGCATTTCGGATTATGATTTTGTGTGCACCCAAAATGAAAAACCGCTCTACATGGTCCTCCAAATGTTCTCCTAGTTCAAAGTTCAAACCACCGAACATAGACTCTTAGCTACACACCGTAATACTACGGTAGTTTATGGCAAGTGTTTCTATTGGAGTACGAAAGGGAGATGTCCGAGCCTTGGACAAATCTCAAGAGCACACGAGTTATTCCAATAGACTACACTGCCTAGAAAACAAGTAACCCAACCTAAGATAGAACGGATGATGTAACATAGAAAGACCAACAATTTAGAGCCACCCCTACAAGACCATACGTAAACCACCTTAATGTTTAGTACCATGTGATCGTCTAGTGTGTGCGACTCGGCTATAGACTAGACTCTACATGCAGTCCTAGTTCACTATAACCATTGGCTCTGATACCAATCTGTCACACCCTCAAAATCCACTTGCGGAGTTTTACCGCGAGGCGCATGACAAACCAGGATCCAAACCAACGATCACAATAAACAAATCTAAATGTATATAAATGCAATTTCAAAACATAGTATAAAATCCCGTTTACAGCGGAAGCTTATTCAAAACAGTATCTCAACAATGAAACAATAGTTCAACGTTTATAAGACCATGCAACCCTAGTTAGACGCCGTGCAGACGCGTGCGCCCTAGTCCAGTCGTGCTACCTTAGCGACCTGAGAAAACATGTAAAAGTTTACGTCAGCACAAAAATGCTGGTGAGTTTACAGGTTTTGTAATCCAAGTACCAAGTCCACCTGTCCATACTATAACAAATCGAAAACCAGTATACGCTAGCTAGGCGTACGTTTTGTTACTACCACGATTGGAAAACCATTACTAACACGCATACCAGTTGTTGTGCCCGAAAAGTACCAGTTGTTCCTGTTGTTCCTGTTTGAGACAATATGCACTCGCCCGGCCCTCCAAGCCGACGAGCGGGGTTGGTCACTCCCAATAGCGCTATTCACATTTCCCCGTTGTGCAAACCCGCACATTCATGGTTCCCCCCGGGACTTCCAAAGACCGTGTAGTACACAATAGAAACCCATAGTATGACAGTAGTTACCAAATAATCGTTTTAAACACATGTTTTCTCCCCCGAAATATGAAACCAGTTTAAAAGAGGGGCCGTAAACTCACCTTAAGTTGCGTTACTCCTTAACCCGAGTAAACTCAGCTGCTATGCTAGTCCCGTAAAGCGGCGACCTAACATATGACAGTTACAAGTACTTAGACTAATAACCCGCAGGTTAATTAGTCCCTAGATGTCCAGACCATAACCAAGTTCGTTTGAAAACACCGTGACTGTTTAACTGACCCAAAGTACAAGACTCGACATCCCATTGGTGACCCGAGACTCCCCGTGTTATGTTTACGCTCCAAAACATACAATAACGCAATCACACTTAACATACGTTAACGCACAACAAGTTATAGCACATAGTTCACGTATCACCGAATTACATCCAAACATATGTTACCAAGTCATTAGACATGTTAAGGGGTTCCTAGCATGTTCCTACATGTCAAATCGGGTCTCGGAATGCTAATTTATACTTACAGCAGCAGTACACGCGATTAGGAAAAGTCAACTAGCATTTAGGTTGGTCAACTAGCATTTAGGGCTAATCGCCCCTAAGGTCACACGAGTAGGCCTAATCGCATGAGTTATAGGCGATTAGCACCCTACTCGCCTATAACATAGGCGATTAGGAATGCTACTCGCCTGTAACCTTGCTGTTCCGGTTTTTCGCGCGTTTAACGCTCCAAATCAGATCCAGAACGTGTGTAACCACCCAATATCATCCCAAACACTATCCTAAACATGTTTCAACCAAAACCCTTCGTTTTGCCTCGTATTATCAGCCCTGCATGCAAATCACGTAATCCAAACACCATTCACATAACATGCAATCATCATACAAACACGCGTAATCATAACCCTAATACTCAATTCTCAGATTTCATCATCATAATATTATTAGTATTCTGAATTAATCCTAATGACATGTTAATCTATCATCATGAATCATAAAAACCTTAGCTTTCTAATCATAAACACCCATAACACATGTATACTAGTTAGAATCCGATTAACAACCCTTATTAATGATTTTCAGAAAGCTTTTTCGTTTTAGAACAGGTCTGGACCATTAGGGATTGATTAAAAACGTTTATAAAGATTCATGGATGGAAACCAAACCTTAGAATTGTGAAAGAATGAAGGATTATGCTTGAATCCTTGTGTTTTGATCAAAAATCGCGTTCCAGAGGTTGTGTGTGTGTTGGGGCAGGTTATGGGACGACTAGGGTTTGTATAATGAAGTTTATGAGGTCAAGTATGGTATTTATAGTCGTTTTTAGTCGTCCAGCACGTAACTAGCGATTATGCAGCCCTTACACGCGATTAGGGAGGCTAATCGCATGAATGTTCACACGATTAGGCCTAATCGCCCCTACCATCACACGAGTAGCCTTCTACTCGCCCCAATGGTTGCCTACTCGCCTCCCCTATGGGCGATTAGGCTTCCTAATCGCCTATAGGGGTTAGTTTCGTGTGTTTTGCGCGTTAAACCCCGTTTTAACATATGTTAATACATATTAACGTACCGACAAGTCACATAATGATTGTAAACACATAACACAAGTAAATACACATATTCACACTCGTTCACCAATTCCAGGGACTCGAGACTCGTATGTTCCGTATGCCCTGACGATCCTACAAATCGTCACCGTTCTTACACTTGGTTAAGGACCGACATCTAATGAACCTCTAGACTAAACCGATAGTTCCCGAACCATAACCCGACTTAACTAACCCCAGTTAGGTACAATATGCGCGTGACTCGCTAAGGTAGACTTTCATCTAGACAACGTTGTTAACCAGAATTTGCCGGGTGTCACAGGATACCAATGGTGCAGTGTCTCTTACTTTGTTTCATCGTGATGCCTGTGAACTTATAAAAGAATCTGCTTTAGACTTGCTAACTCAAAATACCGTAAGTGATATTATATATATAATTTTGTTTTTTTTATACTTTTCAATTTTTACTCTATACACGTATTAAAATATCATAACACATTTTAAATATGTATTTTTTGTATTACTAAGTGTATCATTACATTGTTCATCTATTATCAAATACATGTTAGATAATAGATTGTATAAGTTTATGTTTTCACTATATTGATTTTCCTTTTATATTAGGTTGGCGATACAGTTAAATATCCGACGAGATCGATTGTTTGTTGGAAAAGGAACTTGCTTTCAAGATTGATATTAAATATGAAACTAATAATGTTTTTTTTAACAAAGTAATAGACTATAAACTGAAAGTAATAAATAAACTTTTATGCTTATTTAGGAAACATTTTCTGGTACCGGCGACAATGTTACTCCAGTTTCAAATGCTGCTAATGACGGACTAAAAGATGATGTTTTTTCTGGAAATGAATCTTCATTAAATAATATAAAGCGAAAGTTGGTTGATGTTTACGATGCGGAAGAAAGCCACATGTTGCCTACAAGTAATGTCCAGTTTGTTTCTGAAGATGACAAAGGAAAATCCATTGAAGACACCAATCTTCTCATCCCAAAGATTGAGAAGTAATGTTTATTCAACGTTACTCGACGTGTCGTTTGTTTTTTAAAATTGGAGTTGTCCTTTTTATTACTGCATTTTATCTTTGATTTTGAAGTCTTTTTCTGAACAATGTTTGATTATATGATTTGCATAATTTGGTGTGTTGATTTTTCACGACAGTCGTATGTTTATGTAAGGTTATTCTTTGAATAAATCGCTATGTTTTATATCTCTTGATTCTTTATATATCTGCCATTGTTTTGGTCTCTATGCTTACACATGTTACCGTAACTTTTTATGTAATACGAAAAATGTTTGAGTATTAGTGTATAGTTATAAGCATAACATTATTAATTTGCTGTATTTATAAACATAAAACTAATTAAAAAACACAAACTTTTTTAAACATACAAACATAGCTATTTGTAAACTCCATTGGGCCATCTAAATTACTTACGGCCCTATAAGATGTCAGCCCATCAGTTATGAGGAGACATTCTTGGCCCATACCTACATATAATTTACACACGACCCGTTAAACTTTTAAGCCCATTTCATAAGCAGTATTATTGTTGGCCCATCAGATTTTAGGTTATCTTCATTTTTTGTCGGCAATCTCACAATGACATACACCAATTGTCATCCAATAAAACCCTTTACCTAACTTTCACTTTACTAATTTCTCTCCATCTCTTCCATCGCCTTCATCATCTTTAAGGTAACAATCTTCAAATACTTTTCATATTTTCGAAAACATGTATATACATAGCCGATCATTCTTTATAACATAACCCTAATCTACAAAACTTTCTATTTTTTCTTGATTTAGGTTTGAAATTTCTTACATCAATTCGTGTAAGGTATGTACTTTTCTCTATAAATCGCCATATTTGAACTGTTATGACTGACTTAAAGATAAAATAATTATTTAGTTTTTTTTTTTTTTTTTTTTATTAATCTGATTGTCATGTTGTATAGTCTAGGCTTATGTTTTGTTATATTTTTTATTACATTAGATTTTTAAATTTCCGATTTTTTTTATTACGTATATTTTTAAATTATGGTTTATTTTAGGGTTATGTTTTCTGATTTTTTTACTCGATTTTTATGTTCTTGGATCAGTTAGTAGTTATTTTTCTGTATTATTAACAGTGTTAACATTTTATTTATGAATATAAAATTTTGTTATTATTATTTTTTTTAAGTAATATGTTCGATTGTTTTGTACTTTATATTAGGGATATGATTTCAGAATTGTTTTTGTATATTTTTATGTTTTCAGATTGATTTTAAAAGATATAACAAAATTATTTTTTTTTGGTGAAGAACATTTATTTAACAGTATATAATGTTAATTTTCTTCTTATATCATAAGATGAAACAACTCATAATACATTTATGCAAAGAATATAAGTCTCATATATTAAAATAACAATTGAATTTCACAGATTTATCATTCCACCTATGCTTAAATAGAACTCACTAACAGATATTCAATTGCGATTATATCTTTTCATATTTGTACATCAAATTTGTATATCTTTTACTATGTCTATTTACATATTTAGATTTGTATAAGTGTCGTCGAATTATAAACTATTAAGTTTTGAAATAAAAGTTCAATCCTTTAATAGATATTATACAAATCTAATATATTGTTTTTATTTTTTGTATCATGTACTGTTAACATTCAAGCATGGCACCCGAAGTTATTGTAATTTCTTCCGACTCAAATGAAGAAATTGACAATACCTCAGATGAAGAAAGTGACTTTTCTTCGGATTTTGAGGGATTTAGTGATACCGAAGATCATCCATATCCCGGTGTACAAGTTGACTTCAACTCTATTCCTCCTACTCACCAAATTGTTGCCAAAGTGACCTACAAATTCGTAAGCATTCAACTACTAATATAGTGTATAATCTCCACTGTCTTTATTTCGGTATAAACTTTTTTGTGATTTATTATTTACCTTTTTGTTTATCAAATCTGTTTCCAGCGCTTTCCTAAAGAGTTTGTGATCAGTTCCGATCTTAAGAATTTTATGACTGTCTTTTGTCAATTTGAAAATGGAATGTGTTTTTTTACCCACATGAACTTTGAAGGGAAAGGTGAGAAAAAAATGTATTCTTTAGGAAGATGGAAGTCGATGATGAAGAAGCTGGGTTTGAAGAATGGACGACGTTATCGTATAGCGTTTGTGAAGCGTGAAGGTATCTTGGTGTTTTCGCGTCCGTAGATGAAGTTATGTAAGTCCAATATTTTCTCTACGGTAGTTATATGTTTATGTGGTTATGGTACAAACTTATAAGTAAAAAATAAGCCTTATGAAAGTAGGCGTTCTCCAAATTTTGGTTTATTAGTTATGGAGTAAGTCAACTAAACAGTTTGTGTGTTTCTATGCGGATGTAGCAGTTGTTTAGTACTTTGATTATCTATGAAAATAACTACGTAAGCTATATTTTGGTTTATAATTGTTTGCGTTGTTGTTGTTGAAAACTATTATTTATTGCATCATTATCTATCTGATATAAAACTATATCTCGAATAAAGTGTTTAACTTGAAATTATGTAACCAACTAAATACTTATCTGCATATTGTGTTGAAAGTTTTTTACAACATAAAAACCTTAGTTTTGTCATGATGGTTTAATATGGATTACATAAATCCGTATACTTTCTTTAGTCGTAAACTAGATGGTAATACTACCTTTATAATACTACCAATAAAACTTTCTTTTCTCTTATTTTGTTTAGAAGAATTCATGAAAAGTACAAACATGTTTATTTGAAAAACTTAATTTGCATTTAAATTTTTACTTTTATTCTATTTCAAAAGTTTTATTGTTTTGTTACTTAAAATATACGATTTATATATAGTTTGTCTATTATTTTTTTAAAAAAATTTATAAACTATTTGTATGTATTTAACATTTCCATTAGAAGAGTTGTCATGATACTTATATTTCTTAAGTTTGCATGTAACGCTTTTGGATGTTGATAATTTCATTTTGGTCAACGAAATATAGTATTGTCAAATTTCTTTAACTATATATTCTTATATAAAGACAATATAAACATTGTCAAAACTATGAATTATCTTCAGTCATATACTGTCTTATTTCCAGCAATTCAACTATCCCTTATCTGATTTTTATGGTTCTATATTTTGGTCTCCATAAACCATTTCTGTCAAAATATGTGTTACTTACGTCTACATATATGCATTCAAACCTGGGTCAAAAGTAGTCAACGGTAGGTGCTATTACAAAATTTAGTGCAGCAGTAAACATACAATTTAATTCAGTAATAACTTTTAATTTCTAATACTATTTTTTAATCAATGGTAATTTGAAATCAATGTGTTTGGTCAATACAAAAGTACTACTCACAAGTTTTTATATTAAAATATGCAATAATGCGTTTGACCAAGTGATAATTAGTACCCGAAAAATAGTCATTTATTTAACTAAATCTAAGCTTTTTGCGATTTCCTTTGCCCAGCTACTAATCTTTCAGTCAAATTTAAATATAAATGAAATATACACTACTAGAAAATACATAAAAATATGTATTTAATGTCTTTTATTACTAGATACAATTGCTCCACACTATCATCAGTTTCCCTATTTTGGTTATTACACTCATAACCGAGTTTATTAACTTCTGCCTAATTTCGATCCATTTCTATGTTTACATTCATAAATTATGCCAATTCAACACTAATTTTATGTTTTAAATTAAAACAACAATAATATGTATTGTAATGTATTGCTCATTTACTTAAAATAGAATACTTTATTTCATTATAAATTGTTTTAGATGATTATAAACTATTCACATGTTGTATATCCATAAGAAATATCAAATTGTCTTCCCTTTGCAATAATATGTATGTACCATGTCTTTTTTTTTTTTTTTTCATTTTTTCATTTTTTTTCTCATAATATATTTATGCTTTTATACATATCTTATGTTACTAATTTATTATTTTTTTGACCCTTTTTTATTTTCTGTTTTACAGTGAAAATCATCATGGACTCTTTCAATGATTTTGTAACCAATAACACATTTAGCCTAATTGCTAATGTGTGGGAATCACAAACTGAAACAAGTCTTATTGTATTTGGGAAAATATCTCAAGTGTATAAAGACTACGGGTGGTTCCACATGGCTTGCTCCCGTTGCCATGCGAAAGTAAGCACTGATTATGTTGTTAACAATACTAATTGTGACAACGGAGGGTATGAAATAAAAGCAAAATACACTTGTGAGAACAATAATTGTGCTGAGAATGAAGTTCAAGCAATTCCAAGGTTCTTTGCTAAGTTTTATATTTAACCCCTTAAAACAATCAATAAGCAAATTCTATTTTTTATTTTAATCCCCTATTATTTTTTCAGGTTTAAAATAAAAATCTTGGTACAAGATATTAGTGATGGAATCATGTTAATATTGTCGCATGAAGATGTCGCTAAATTGGTTCCACTTGATATTTATGATTTGTTGCAAGAAAATACCGTCTGTTTTTATATTTATTCATTTTAATACTTTTTATATTTTTTATTATAAATTATATTATCTAATTACTATAAGTTCTTCTTCGCAGGTTGGTGATTACGTTCGCTTTCTGGATGAGTTCTTTTTAATCAGAGATAGATGGATTGGATTTAAAATAGAAGTCACAGAGACAAATCTAAAAACCTTTTCTGAAATTTATACCGTTACAGGTATAAATGAGGAAAAAAATGTTTTGTCTGAACTTGAGAAAAAAATGTTTGTTGAGCAGGTATTTGTGTAATTCATTTGTACATACATATGGTTAATTTTCTTTTTATTATTTTTTATGCTAAATTTCCTACTTTATATACAATTTTAATACAGGCTAAGTGGACAAATATTTTGGGCTCTGTTGATCTGCGGGTGGAATTGTCAACCGATGAAGAATGATGTGAACTGAAGATAATGCGTTGAAGATGTTTTAGTTTTTTGTTATGAATTTATGTTTTTTTTTTTTTGGCGTTGTTGGTTTATGATTTTCTGTTTGTTTTTTATCGTTTTATGAACATTCATGAATAAGTGTTTGAAGATTCACCTGTTTTTGCGTATTGTAATCAATGAATTAAATCCTATGTTATATTTATTTACTTTTTTTTATGATATATGTACTACGCCTTGCTTAACAAATGAAAAAAATTAACTTCACTTTGTATATTCGTTTTTATACTGCTAACGGTATATACCCAATAGCATAGTATAAAGTATTGTTTTTTTTGCCATTCTTGGTGTATGATATTATGTTGTTTGTTTATTGTTTTATCTATTTGTAAGAAGAATTGTTTTTTTACTTTTATATGTTTATATGTATTGTAAACAATTAGTTAAATCCTATTTAAAGTAATCAACTTTATATAAATTATATTATCGATTTTTTCTTAACTTTCAATAATTAGAATTTTGATATTATGATTCGTTGTTTAACTTTTTTTTAAAGGTTACTGGCTTTTTTTTATATAATTTTTATTTAATTTTACTGTCTAAATTCACTTATGTTTTATATATTATAGTTTTCATTAATAAAATTTTTATTAAAATTTAGTAATTATTAAAATTAAATCACTTCCTATAAATAATTTAACCGTTTTTTTTTTCGTTACTTTTAATATTGTAAATGTAAATTAATATCAAAATATTAATTTTATTCGATTTGCTTTTTTAAATTCATTAAAAGATTTACAATTTTAAAATTTCGGTTTCATTTATTTTGATTTTTAAGCGGTAATTAATCAGTTTTTATATTTTCAAAATTTTTTAAAATTAATTACAATTCCATATTTAAGTAATACCATATTAGTATAAATATTCAAAACACTTGAATCATTATACTAAATGTGTTTTACTTTCAACTACTTACAATTTCATTTTATATTCTTTTGTTCTTACCTTTGCGGATTGTATACAACAAGTCTTACATTTTAAGCTTCAAAACTTAATGTCTGAGTAAGTTTTCACATCCATCTTTATATTTATTGCCAATATGAGAGTTATCATATAATTTCTATGTAATTTAGTATATGTATATATCATGTGATTGTAGTTTTTTTTTAAGATAGTTACTGTAAAGCAAATAATATATAATTTAAAATCTAATATTACAATTTTTTTTTATATTTTAGCGTTAAATGTCTACTTCGACCTTCAAAAAAATGGATGTTAGGATTATCAAGAAATAGTTTTAACTTACAATATATTTAATCTTATAAACAATCTACTTAGAATTGCATGAAAACTTTATTTTTTTTATTTATCTTTTATATTTAATGATTTAAATCCTAAGTTAGTATTTCTAATGTTATCATCCCTAACAATCATTGTCACTCCTATTGTTATACAGAAGTCAACGTTTATTCTACAATGTCTCAATTACCGAAAAGTACTTTTAGCTTACCAGCTTCTAAAGTTATCAAGAGTAGTAGTACGTCTAATGGTAAGTTATAATGTATGTTATACTGATTTTACATTCATAATTTTACTATAAAGTTACTAAACATTAATTATATAGTAAGTTACAATTTTAATTATGTTAATTATTTAAAATACTTTAATGATATATATGTGAGATTTTATTCAACGTTTTTTTTTTCATTTCGTAATTTTATGTTTTACTTACAGTTTCTCTTAATGCTACTGAACGACGTAGACGTATGAATGAATACTTGGATCATGTTAGTTCTATTGAAAACATATCACCTTCAACATTGGAAGACTCCGTTTTATCATCAAGTGTTGTATTATCTTCATCCGACAATAAAGAAAACATGAATCCTGGTTTGTATACTAAATACGTAACTTTAAGTTTTTTGATATGATATATCAGTTGTTTACATTATATTTAAATATTTTGTGCTAAACTTATTATTTTTTTTTCGTTTCCTAACATAATTTTTATCTATAGTGTCTCATAATGGTTATGACCGTCATAGATTTTTGAATCAATATTTGCATCATGTTGCTTCTGTTGAAAACATGTCGCCTTCAACATTGGTAGACCTCTTTTTATCATCAGATGTTGTATTATCTTCATCCGTCAACAAGGAAAACATTAATCCTGGTTTGTATACCATATATGTACCTTTAAGTTTTTAGACAGTATTTATTACTTAATATAATTTTTAAATATTTTCCAAAAATCTGATTATATATATTCTTTTATGATGTAATTTAGCTGCTGAAAATCGAAAGCGACGAAAGATGTATTTGGATAAAAAAAGATCAAAAAAGTACAAACCCCTTCAACGTCTAATTCAAATTTATTGAATGTTAATACATGTACAACACCTTTGTCAAACATTTCATATGGTATGTTTTCATTCTAAATTTGAATAACTTTACATATTTATACTCCATTTTTAGCAAATTATATTTTAAATTTTACTAACCTTTGTAGTTTGTAATCATGATGCTGCGAGTCGAAAACGGAGAACCCAGTCTTCAATAAATATTCAAGGTATTATGTATAAAACAATTTTTATTTAATTTTAGTTAACTTTTTATTTTAAGTTATTATACCTATAATTGTTTATAATTCTTATTATTGTTTTATAGAATCTTCCGACAGAAGAAAACATAGAAAAAATGTATTGGATTCTAATTCAATTTTATTGAATGTTAATACAGGTGAAATTATTAATTATTTAAATTATACATTACATATATGACATTTAATTTATACATTCATATTTATAAATCTAAATATTTTTTTTTCTACTTCTTATTAGTTAATACATGTGCAACACCTTTGTCAAACATTTCAAATGGTATTTTTTCATTCCAAATTAATATTTTTATATATTTATACTCCATTTTTAGCATATTATATTTTAAATCATACTAACCTTTGTAGTTTGTAATCATGATGCTGCGAGTCGAAAACGGAATACACAGTCTTCAATAAATATTGAAGGTATTATGTATAAAACAATTTTTACTTTAATTTTAGTTAACTTTTTATTTTAAGTTATTATACCTATAATTTTTTATAATTCTTATTATTGTTTTATAGAATCTTCCGATAGAAGAAGACATAGAAAAAATGTATTGGATTCTAAAAGGTGCAAGAGCACCCAAACAGGTACAAAATTATATTATTTATTTTATTAGTATTATATTTTAATATTTTATTTTTCTATATATTAACAAAAGTTCTTATTACTTTCTATTTATTACAACACAACATAAAATACAAAATAAATAAACAACAAATTTTTAATTTTTTTATAGGGTTACAAAACTCTTCTGTCAACCGTAATACTCGAAGGACGGTTACTCCAATACCTATGGCTGATTTGTCTGAATGTTTAGAAGACAACGTTGAATCAAATACTGATAATGCTATAAAAGGCATATCCAAAGGTAACAAACATTTATCAATATTGCTAAATAGGTGTTTTATAATACTGATCCATTCGTATTTGTGTTTATCATATATTAACCATTGTAGATTACTTGGACCATGGTGACCAAACAGTTGTTTGTCAAGAATGTTATGCTAAGCTATGGAAAAGTGAAGCTCTTAGGGGAAATAAAAGCAACACCAAAACAAATTTTTACCTATGTTGTGCTTATGCCAAAGTTGAGCTTCCTGATTTTAAGGAACCTCCCCTACCTATAAAGAATTATTTAATGGCGTCGATGAGAGAAGTAAAATTTTCCTCAAGAACATTAGACGTTACAATTCAATGTTCTCATTTACCTCTATGGGCGGGAAAATTGATTTTTCAGTTAATAAAGGTAAAGGCCCTTCCGTGTTTAGAATAAGCGGTGAGAATTATCATTCGATGGGTAGTTTGTTACCTACCGATGGAGAGAAACCAAAATTCTGTCAGCTATACATATATGATACTGACAATGAAGTTTCCAATAGAATAAACAATGTTGGGTAAGTGACTTTCTATATTTACTTTAATTATACATCTTATTATAATATATTTATAAGGTTTTAACGTTTTTTTTTTACTTTTTTAGTTCATCATCCAAACGTCCGGAAGCAGAAAAATTAATTGAAGTTCAGCTTATAAAACAATTGAAAATTATGTTGGATTCAACAAATTCCTTGGTACAATCTTATAGAATTGCTAGGGATTGTTTTCATTCAAATCCTAATGAAAAAATTAAGTTGCAATTGAAGGGTAGGAGGCCCAAAGATGGCAGGACATTCAACTTACCAACTGCTTCAGAAGTTGCTGCTTTAATTGTAGGTGATATTGGTGATCAAGTTGAAAAGCGTGATATTATTGTACAAACAAAAGAAGGTACTCTTCAACGAATTAGTGAGTTGCATCCTTCTTATCTTGCACTTCAGTATCCATTGTTACTTCCATATGGTGAAGATGGATATAGAGTGGACATTCTTCACAAAAATGTTCCGGATACCTCAGCAAGTACAAGTGATAAAAAAAATGAAACAAAAAAGATTTTGCATGAAAATTTAACAATGAGGGAGTTTTTTGCTTATAGACTTCAAGATAGGGTGAACAGATTCTCACTCATTCTAAATGCAAGGCGACTCTTTCAACAGTTTTTAGTTGATTCGTATACAATGATTGAGATGGAGAGATTGTTTTACATACGTAGTCAACAAACGATGCTTAGAAGCGAGACGGTTGAAACTCTAAACAATAAAAAACAAGAGGGGAATACAGAAACATCACGTATTGGTCAACGTGTTGTCCTCCCGTCTTCTTTTACAGGAGGTGCTCGATATATGATGCAAAATTATCTTGATGCTATGGCAATTTGCAAGTGGTGTGGATATCCAGATTACTTTATAACTATAACATGTAATCCTAAATGGCCAGAAATCAGAAGGTATCTTCATGACACCACTCTTAATCCTGAGGACAGACCAGACATCTTATGTAGGTTGTTTAAAATTAAACTTGATTGTCTCATCAAAGAAATAAAACAAGAAAAAATATTTGGAGAGGTTACAGCAGGTAAGTTACAAAAGTCATTTCTATTTTTTAATTAATTTTCTAGAAGTTTACATTTCAATTTATTAAATTTATTAATAACTATTTAAATTAACTATCATTTTGTTATTCTAATATTGTATTCTCATCTAGCAAACTAATTGTATTTAATTTAATGTGCAGTTGTTTACACGGTAGAGTTTCAAAAGCGGGGATTACCTCATGCACATATTTGTTTATTTATGAAACCTGCGTATAAACTCCCTACCGTTGACCATATTGATAAATTTATATCTGCTGAAATTCCAGATAAGAATGAAGATCCAGAATTGTACATGCTTGTACGTGATTATATGATTCATGGTCCTTGTGGTGTTTATAATATGAACTGTCCTTGCATGGTCGACAAAAAATGTTCTTAAAACTTTCCTAGAACATTTCAAATTGAAACATGCGTTGATTCTGAAGGTTTTCCTGTCTATAGAAGGAGAGATAATGGTAACTTCGTTGAAAAGTCTAATGTTGACCTTGATAATAGGTATGTTGTGCCATATAACAAAACTCTGCTTAAAAGATATCAAGCACATATCAATGTCGAGTGGTGTAATCAAGCTGGATCTATAAAGTATTTATTTAAATATATTAACAAAGGTCCAGATAGAATTACTCTAAATGTTGTCCATAGCAATAAGGAAGAAGGTCAGGAAGAGGAAGTAGACGAAATCAAAGGATTTTATCAATGTCGGTATATATCTGCATGTGAAGCTTCATGGAGAATATTCTCTTATGATGTTCATTACAGGACACCTCCTGTAATGAGGCTACCTTTCCATCTTCCTGGACAACAAAAAGTTGTTTATGGTGCTGGCGAAAACATTGATGATGTACTTAACAAACCATCTGTCGCTTCATCAATGTTTTTAGGTTGGATGAAACGCAATGAAAGCGATGACAACGCGAGGCAACTTACGTACGTCCAATTCCCATTAAACTATGTTTGGAAAAGTGACAAGCGATCTTGGGAACCAAGGCAAAGAAACAAATCAGTTGGTCGTATTCATGCTGTGTCTCCTGCTGTTGGTGAAGGTTACTTTTTAAGGATTCTGTTAAATAAGGTTAAAGGTCCAACCTCATTTGAAGATATTCGTACTGTCAATGGACGTGTTTATGGTACATATAGAGATGCGTGTTATGCCATGGGACTTTTGGATGATGATGCTGAGTATATTGAAGCAATACAGGAAGCATTCCATTCAGGATCTGGTGATTATTTGAGAAACTTATTTGCAACTATGTTAACATCTAATAGTCTTTCTAGACCAAACTTTGTATGGGAAAGCACATGGAAAGAGTTGTCTGAAGACATTCTACGTAAACGAAGAAAAGACACTAATTGTCCAGGTATGATTTCTTACCTATATTAGTAAAGTTAATTACATACTAATATTATTCTTATTTTTGTATAAAAAATTATATCGTTTAATATTATTGAGTAAATTTTTTCTTATTCAAATTTATGTAGATCTGAGACTTTCTGAAGATCAGATTAAGAACTTTGCTTTGCTTAGTATTGAAAACTTTTTGTTGCGCAATAGTTCCACTTTGCGAAATTTTATAGACATGCCATATCCTGATGATGACTCAATATACATTTCAAACAATCGATTGATTAATGAGGAATTGGGATATGACACAAATTGTTTGCAAGGGGAATTTGAAGAGATGTTTGGTTCTCTAACAGATGAGCAAAGAAATGTTTATGACACAATAATAAAAGCAGTTGAGGGTAAAAAAGGTGGTGTATTTTTTGTCTATGGATACGGGGGTACTGGTAAAACTTTTCTATGGAAAACATTGGCTTCATCCATAAGATCAAAAAGTAAAATTGTTTTGAATGTCGCTTCGAGTGGTATCGCTTCATTACTATTAACAGGCGGTAGGACTGCACACTCAAGGTTTTCAATTCCAATCAACCTAACCGAGGATTCTTTATGCTTCATAACACCAGACAGTGACGTAGCCCAATTGCTTAAGAAAACTGATTTGATTATTTGGGACGAAGCACCAATGGTTCATAAACATGCATTTGAAGCACTCGATCGAACTTTAAAAGACGTTTTTGGTATTGATAATGATAACAATTCGAATGTACTATTTGGTGGAAAGGTAATTGTTTTTGGAGGTGATTTCAGACAAATTCTACCAGTAGTTCAAAATGGAAGTAGATATGATATTGTTAATGCATCATTAAGCTCTTCATACATTTGGCTTGAATGTAAAGTCCTTAAGTTAACCAAAAATATGCGGTTAAGTTGTGGCAACACTACATCCGAGATTGAGCAAACAAAGAATTTTGCAAAATGGCTTTTGGATTTAGGTGAAGGCAAGGTTGGATATGAATTTGAGGATCAATGTATGATTGATATACCTGATGACTTATTGATTACTCAATCGTTGGATCCTGTTTCTGATTTGATATCGTTTGTTTACCCATCGATTTTAGAGAATTCAAGTATTCCAGGTTTTTTTGAAGAACGAGCTATTTTGGCACCCAAGAATGAAGTTGTTGAAGATATTAATGATCGTTTGCTTGCTTTGTTTCCTGGTGAGGAGATGGTATATCTAAGTTCAGACAGTGTTTGTAAATCAGAAAATATTGATGAAGAAATCGATGAAAGTTTATATTCACCTGATGTTCTTAATAGCCTTAAGTTTTCGGGAATTCCAAACCACAGATTGATTTTAAAAGTTGGTGTTCCAGTCATGTTACTCAGAAACATTGATCAAAGAAGTGGTTTGTGTAATGGAACAAGACTACAGGTTGTTCAATTGGGAAAACGTGTAATAGAAGCCAGAATTATTTCAGGTAGTAACATTGGAATGCGGACATTTATTCCCAGAATTAGTCTTACACCCTCTGATAAGAAGATTCCTTTCAAATTTAGAAGAAGACAGTTTCCCCTTTCTGTGTCTTTTGCTATGACAATAAACAAGAGTCAAGGGCAGTCGCTATCTAAGGTTGGGTTATATTTGAAAGATCCAGTTTTCACACATGGACAATTGTATGTTGCATTATCAAGAGTAAAAAGTAGAAATGGTCTGAAGATATTAATATTAGACAAGGAAGGTAATGTGACTACACGTACTGTAAATGTTGTTTACAAGGAGATTTTTGGACAGCTATGACAAATTCTTGTAAGTCTCATTTTTTTTGTTACAATTAAGTCGGTATGGTTTAATTTTTTTTACCCAGTTATTCATCTAAACATTATAGGAACTACCGTGCTACAATCTATCTTACGAACACATCCATAATTTTTTTTTTACATATTTCAATGTCTTTAGTCATTCAATATTTTTACGATTTTGTGAACATTCTATGTTTACCGATGTTTTTTTTTTAAAGTATCCTATTATTTTGTTTGGTGGAAGACTTTTTTAATTATTAAATTTATTTGCAACATCTCTTTATCAATTTATATATTTCACATACACAATACAATTACAATTTTATAAATAAACGTTTATATTATTTTAACTTGTCATGTTAAATTCTATTTAATAATATTTTTTTAATATTAACGTTTTATATATTAATAAGTTTCCGAAAATATTATTTTTATAATTATATTAAATTTATATTATCATTAATTGTTACTAAAAATATAAGGTTAACAAAAATACAATCAATCTCCAACATCTATATAAACATCATTTGATAATTCATTTTCCTACTATCTTCTTTATAATTCAATCACATTTTCATAATCAAACAAGGTATACTTCGAAATTTTCTATTTATTTTTTCTATTTTTTTTGAACGGCTTCTTTTTTTTTACTAATGTATTTGTATTTTTTTTTCTATGTTTTGTTTCATAGCAATACAAAACAAAATTGATGTTTGTTGAAAGTTAACAATTGAATGTTAATTACGGTTATGATTTTTTTTTAACATCTTCAAAATAGTCATAAACAATGGATTTGTTTTTATAGGTACTCATGGATATTAGGTTGTCGCATATGGTGTCCAACGGTGCAGTTCTTCACCCACTTAATTATTGTCAACTCTGTGACGTCCAATGTCTGGATGATGCCCAATATGCACAACATGTTAATGGTAAAAAACATCAATCTAAGGTATTACATTTAATATATATATATATATATTCATATAACTTATATATATATATACATATATGTATGTACTTATTATACGTAAAATTAGATGCCTTATTTTTGTATTGATTTTTATTTAGGTTGCACATGCTACCGGCAATGATGTCTTCTATTGTGGTCTATGTGAAGTTAGATGTACCAGTCAACCAAACCTAAATGCGCATCTTGATGGAAGGAAGCATAAGAAGGCTTTGCACAACGTTGGCTTTATTAATATTATTTGATGATTAATTTTTTTTAGTATTATCGTATTTTTTATTTCCGGAAATATGTTTTTCCATACTATCGCTTTGTGTTTCACATCATGATTGCTATTTTTTTTTCTTTAATAATGTTATGATTTGGTAACTTTTGGATGTTTATTTGTTTCTTAATGATTTTGCATATTAATTTTTTAATAGGTTGGTGATTTTTAAATATATAATTCATTTATGTTATTTTAATTGTTGGTTTGGAATTCCATGTTAACACTATTAATTTATTTTTACTTTTCAACTTTGTAAATTTTTATTTACTTTGGTTTTCACCGTGGGTCCCCACGGGACTCTAACCTAGTTTCTAGTATACTGTTATGGTTCTCACCAACTTTATAATGGTTTGGCATTTAGGTACCCAAAAATCTAATCGCCTGATACTTTCTTTAATATTTCTGATATCATAATTATTTTTCTAAGCAACATTTCTTTTTAGAAAATATTCTGGTAGATCCTGGATTAATAAAGACTTCAAAACTGTCATTAAGCGCCGCTCTGATACCACCTGTAACGACCCTGGCAGTCGGTGCCGGGTCGTCGGGCCGGGTTATCGGAGCTACGCAGCGGAATCGGATAATAACAGTCTTTAGTCTTCCAGGATCCACGTCATCATATCTGTTGAATTACCTGAACACATGCCAAAAATAGTTTCTGTCAACATAAAGTTGGTGAGGTCGTGTATTTTATAAAGTGAATGGCCAGTTCGTTTATTGATAATTCTTTTATAAAACATTCTTTTAAATATTCTTTTATAAACATGCTTTACAGTTATAGTTTTGAAGGGGAAAATATATTTCTATTATACCACTCTATCATATATCAATTCGATTATAAATCCATTCTATCATATCGATTATATTTCGTGCCATTCCTATCGATGGTACCACTCTGATTGTAGTAAAATACCTATTCCTGTCCTCTACTTGGACAAGAATGGTTTTGGTCCTCTACTTGGACATTCCTACCCTCTACTTGGGTAAGACTGGTTCTTGCCCTCTAGTCGGTACAAGAAAGGAAATGGCGGATACCGTCCAGTACTGTCCTTGTCGTTTCTATGTCCCCTTTTCTATTATACTTCTTTTATTTCTATTGATAATCGTTTATTATGTAAAGCATTTCTAGTTTTAATAAATGACATGTATTCCCCCGAAAACACTTAATAAAACAGTAAAAGTGGGGAGTTCACGATACTCACAGGTTTGCGTATAATCTCTAGCTAATCTTCTTATTACAATTATATGTCATATATATATGGATACGTTTTACGCGTGAGACTTGTTAGATTGTAATACTTAGGATATATATCATATATACAATTTATACATATAGAATTCGGTATATATTAGATAGTCCTAAACTCGGGGTTTATTATTGACACGACACGGACATCCTAATTCTAGCTGGCCATTACAGCTTGGCATACAAAAGAAATAAAGCTGGCCATTACAGCTTGGCACACGAACCTAAAGAACTCTAGACACGAACTTACCCGGATGATGGCTCGGCGGAGCATATTATTATTAACCTGAGTCTAGTATATCGTTTTATATGTCGAATCTTATATATATAAACATATATATTTTATATATGTTTATTATTCTCTTATTATTAATATCAAGTCCGTACGTTATTCGTAATATATATATATATTCGTATAATTCTAATACTATTCCTCGTCTAGCTATTGGACCGGGTTTTATTCCGGGTGTTGACCGAGTCACTGAGTCAACTCGGTAACGACTCGTATTCTTCCAATTCAATGATCGGTACCTCGCAATCAATATAATCACCGTGTTAATAAATAGATTACAAGATCGTGACCAATCAACCAATAGGAAATAGTGACTGATCTTACCGAATTATTATTAGAACATAATCGGGAGTTGACCGGGATTTATATAGAACCGGGTATCGGACCCGTCTTCCGGATTTGATATCCTATAACAATAATCTTAAAGATTTGTTAATAATCAAAGGATTATACCCAACAATAAAAGGGTAACCATCAATAACCAAACCACAACATAAAGCTAATCAGGTATGTTTATGGTGGATAATCTGATGGGTCTGGTTTATGACCGGACACTAGCCGGAACTCCTCGGAGGTTGACCCAGGTCTGATAACAGAGGGTTCACGGATGGTGCGGATGATGTAAATGGTCCATCGGGTACAAAACACGAACCGAAAAATGAGTCAGATTTGATTAAGGTTACTGTGGGTAATTATCGGAACTTGCTGACAATCATACAGACAGATTCAAGCGGTTGGTTTCACAACAAACACAAGGTGAGATTATGGTGGTTGGGTTCAGCGGTGACAGTCACCATAACCGGTGACTGTCCGGTTCGTTATCCGGAACAGAGGGACGAAGAGGGAGGTTATCGGTGGTTGGGTTCAGCGGTGGCAGTCACTATTTTAATTGAGTTTGACTTATAAAAAGCCTTCTCCTTCTTGTATCTTCTGCACATTTAGAACACAACACACACTTGTGTGTGTGCCGATGAGAGCTCCCACCGGGCAGCCATGGCGGCCGTCGCCGCCTCCGCTGCTGTCTCCGGTCACCATCTCCGGCCGCCGCCACCTTATCTTTTCCGGTAAGTTACTTCTCCCCGGTTAAGCTTTTCTCTTCGACAACACCAACCAACAACCCTCATCGCTTCTCAGATCCCAACCCATAACCCATATCACCGAACCACCGATAATATTTATTTTGTTCAGTTAAGAACCCGATACCTTGTTCCTTTGTTCCTATTAAACGAAACCGGACAGTCACCGGTTATGGTGACTGTCATCGGGTCCTTATCACCATCAAACAAAACACTACACCTTCCTCTACGACTCGATAATAACCCATCTCTCTCTGTCTTAGTAATCGGGCAGTCACCAAGTCATGGTGACTGCCATCGGGTCTTTAAGATCCTCTGAATCGAACCCCGCAAACCATCCTTCTGTTCTGATTTGCTTCTGATATAATCTGGAACCAGCAGAGAGAGAGAGAGAGAGAGAGAGAGAGAGAGAGAGTATTGATGATGCGGATGTTGACCGGAGGTCCGGTCAACCTCCGATGAGTTTCCGGCGAGTGTCCGATCATAACCCCAAACTCGGCTGATTATCCACCATAAACCTACCCGATTAGCTTATGTGTGTGATCTTGAATCCGATAATTATAAGGTCGAGTGGGTTCCCCTCGTGTTTTAATCATGATCCGGTTGTTGTCTGGTTATAAGCCTCCGATCCTAACTCACAAGTCATTTGTATTGATACTAATATCACTTTAATGATTTGTTATATAATATCTTTATAATTATTAACATAACTTTGTGTTAATTATTGAAAGGTACAAATCGGAGACGATGTTATAATCAATGCGGAGTCAACTCGGTGACCCGGCTCAACACCCGGAATAGAACCCGGTCCAATAGCTAGACGAGGAATATTATTAGAATTATACGAATATATATATAATACGAATAACGTACGGACTTGATAATAATAATAAGAGAATAATAAACATATATAAAATATATATGTTTATATATATACGATTCGATATATAAAACGATATACTAGACTCGGGTTAATAATAATATGCTCTGCCGAACCATCATCCGGGTAAGTTCGTGTCTAGAGTTCTTTAGGTTCGTGTGCCAAGCTGTAATGGCCAGCTTTATTACTTTTGTATGCCAAGCTGTAATGGCCAGCTAGATTTAGGATGTCCGTGTCGTGTCAATAATAAACCCCGAGTTTAGGACTATCTAATATATACCGAATTCTATATGTATAAATTGTATATATGATATATATCCTAAGTATTACAATCTAACAAGTCCCACGCGTAAAACGTATCCATATATATATGACATATAATTGTAATAAGAAGATTAGCTAGAGATTATACGCAAACCTGTGAGTATCGTGAACTCCCCACTTTTACTGTTTTATTAAGTGTTTTTGGGGAAATACATGTCGTTTATAAGAAAACATAATAATGCTTTACATAATAGAATTTATATAATAAAAGATGTAAAATAGAAAAGGGGACATAGAAACAACGAGGACAGTACTAGCCGGTATCCGCCATTTCCTTTCTTGTCCAACTAGAGGACAGGAACCAGTCTTACCCACGTAGAGGGTAGGAATGTCCAAGTAGAGGACCAAAACCATTCTTGTCCAAGTAGAGGACAGGAACAGGTATTTTACCACAATCAGAGTGGTACCATCGATAGGAATGGCACGAAATATAATCTATATGATAGAATGGATTTATAATAGAATTGATATATGATAGAGTGGTATAATAGAAATATATTTTCCCCTTCAAAATTATAACTGTAAAGCATGTTTATAAAAGAATGTTTTATATAAAAGAATTATCAATAAACGAACTGGCCATTCACTTTATAAAATACACGACCTCACCAACTTTATGTTGACAGAAACTATTTTTGGCATGTGTTCAGGTAACCCAACAGATATGATGACGTGGATCCTGGAAGAGTCAAGACTGTTATTATCCTGAATTCCGCTGCGTAGCTCCGATAACCCGACCCGGCTCTGACAGCCAGGGTCGTTACACTGTCCCCAGTCGAATTTACTATTTTTCTTTAGGATGTCATAGAATTCTTTACACTTCTCTGAGGATTTTGAGATGAATCTGTTCAAGGCTGCTATCCTGCTAGTCAACCTTTGCACATCCTTAATATTTCTTGGGGATTTGAGATCAAGGATGGCCTTTATTTGTTCAGGGCTGGCTTCTATCCCTCTTTTTGTTACCAAGTATCCAAGAAACTTTCCAGCTCCAACTCCAAAATGCCATTTTGTTGGGTTTAACTTCATATTATAAGCATCCAGGATGTCAAAGGCTCCTTTGAGATCCTGAAGATGGTCTTCAGCTTTCTTGGACTTCACTATCATGTCGTCGATGTAGACTTCCATTGTGTCCCCAGTCTTTTCTTTGAACATCATGTTGACCAACCTTTGTTATGTTGCTCCTGCATTAAAAATGAAATTAGAGATTGTTCAATATAGTTAGGAATGTTCTTATCGATCTGCACAGTGATATCCTTGTTGTTTTCATCGAGGCAGACTGATTTGACATCTTGGTCAGAATGTGCTTTGACATCCTGAGGATGGCACTATGCATCTTGCTTTAACTGCTATGCTTGTTTCAACTGGGATGAAGCCTTCATTGATGTTGTGTAGCAATCCTTTGCTTCTTGTTGGTCACTGTTGACTTTGATGATTCCCCATGGAGTTGGTAGCTTTACACATTGGTGATATGTCGATGGTACTGCTTTCATGTCATGTATCCAAGGTCTCCCTAGGATAACGTTGTAACTGGATAACGAATCTATCACACAGAATCTTTGGATAGAGTTCATTCCCTCGACATACACAGGTAGTTTAATATCACCAACTGTGCTCTTGGTCTCTCCACTGAAGCCAACCAAGACAGATGATCTAGCCACTATCTCAGTCTTAGGGATGTTCATCCTTTTGAGGGCTTCCAGTTGTATTACGTTAACTGAACTCCCTCCATCTATTAATATCCTGCGAACAAAATGGTTAGCAATATATAAAGTAATGACCAAACCATCATGGTGAGGCTCTAGAATGTTTTCTCGGTCTTCTTCTTCAAAGCTAATCACTTTTGCATTCGTCAGGATGGTAGTCTTTGTGGGTCTTTCTCCTTTTTCTGATTTCATTTCTCTTGCATGCCTTTTGGCTGCTGAGTAGGATGTCCCACAAATATCTGATCCTCTTGAAATAAAATTAATAACGCCAGCATCCTTGGGTGGAGATGCTGCCCTTTCTGGGATGCCAGTGCTATCTTGAATCTTTGACTTCTTTCTGCTCAGCAGATCCTTAAGATGGCCCTTGCTTAGGAGATATGCTATTTCTTTTCTCAAAGCAATGCAATCTTCAGTAACGTGTCCAAAATCTTCGTGGAAAGCACACCATTTGGATTTGTCCTTCCATCCCGACTTGTTATCTTTCCTTGGCCATCTTTCTTTGTCTCCAAGATCCTTCATAACGTACATTAAACCTGTTACATCCACAGAAAACAATAGTCCGAAAGTTTAGGGCAATCCTCTTCATCGTCATCCTCAACCACATTGACCTTTTTATTATCAGGTCTAGCATATGGTTCATGTTTGTAAGGTTCGTATGTGGAAGTGGACTTCCGATTAGGATTGTTGTATCTTGAGGATGTCTCTATCCTCTCCTGTATCTTCTTGTCATCTTCAAGACGGATGAATCTTAAAGCTCTATTCCGAACTTCATCGAGATTCCTACAAGGGTTCATCACCAATTCTTTATAGAAAGGCGAATTCTTCTGTAGTCCCATCTTGAAGGCTTGCACTGCTGTTGTGACATCTAGATTTGGGATGTCAAGTGCTTCTTTCCCAAACCTTGTGATATATTCCCTTAATGATTCTCCCTGTGGCTGTGTCACCCTGTACAAATCACTTATCAAATGTTCAAATGTTCAAATGTTCGACTGCAAGAAAACTGATTATTAAACATGTTAATCAAATGTGCAAAAGAAGTAATTGAATAGGGAGGAACACTTAGTAGCCATTTTAAGGCTGGACCAGTGAGGGTAGAACCAAATCCTTTGCATAAGCATGCTTCTTTCATGTTTGATGGAACGGGGTTTATTTCCATCCTTTCCCTGTATTGTGCTACATGCTCTTCAGGATCAGTAGATCCATCATAAAGCTTCATGCTTGGAGTCTGGAATCTCTTTGGAATCTCAGCATCACATATTGGAGGTGCAAAGCGAGACACCCTGTGACATGCTGAAGATACCTCAGGGATGGGTTGCATTATCCCTGGCACACTAGACACCATATCCTTGATTTTCTGAAGCTCTCTTGCCAACTGTGGACTTATACCTGTATCCTGCAAAGAAGCAACATCGTTAGTAGCAAAAGTACTGGAACTTAAATTGTTACCATTGTTGTATCCTAGGGATGGTTCGCTGGTATATCCTCGAGATGGCTCCACAGCATATCCTCGGGATGGCTCTGCAGTTTATCCTGCATCTCTAGTTGTAGCCATCCTGGGTGCTGAAATAGTTTCTGGTGCAGAAAATCTAGTGCTCATGGGGATGAAATCTCCTTAATGAATGCCCCCAGAGATGCCAGAATTGAAATCCAACACTCTAGGCTGCAATGGTGTCCCCATGTCTTCAGTCAGTCTCTTTGAGGATGTTTTGAGAGATTGAATTTCTCTCATCAGCATCTGGTTGGTATCCTGTTGTTGCTTTATTTGATCCTTCACCATTGCAAACGTGGAAAGGAACTCATCATTTGACACGAAAACAGGAGGAGTGGATCCAGATGTTGCCATCCCAGATCTGGTTGTATTAGGAGCAACACTCATGGTAACTTGTGCAGAACTCTTGGGAAAGGTAGGAGGAGGTGGTAGAGTCACATTTTTGGCAGAGGTTGTGGATTGTGAGGAGGAAGACACAGATTTTGGGTTTGAGGCCATAGCTGTCAAGAATTTCGAAGCAAATTGATTGGGAAAAAGTTTTAACAAGTTTTTGTTAAAAATAGCACCATTTGCCCCACGGTGGGCGCCAAATTGTTTTGGTCAAAAATTACCTAGTAGAAATAATTTTGTATTCCAAATTAGAAATTGTGAGGTAGAGTGCTAAATGTGTGAAATATATTAAAGACTCAATTGTATTCTGAAAATGGTGTATCAGGATGCTAAAAAAGTAAATAAGTGACAACTATGCTCGGGATGGCTTAGGTTTGCTTCGGGTGGACAGTTATATCCTCGGGATGGAACTGTCTGACAGAATAATGAAATAGGCAAAAATCAACGAATGTAAATGTAATGCAATAAAAGAAAGACACTCGATGTACGAGGAAAGCCCTTGATCAATATAGATCGCCGGCACAAAACCTCGAGAGGAGTCTAAGCCCCTGCCTTGTTTGGTAATTTTAATAAGGTAAAAATAGTACAACTTTGGATAGGTGATGAACGAGTATCTAAGATTACAATATGAGTGTTGTGTGTGTGTAGAAAAAGAGAGAGTATCAAGTGTCTCTGAAGTGTTAAGCAAGTGAGAAGAAGTGTCCTAGACTCGTTTGATCACCCCCTATTTATAGTACATGAAAGTAAACAAGAGATCTGTTTCATCCGCTTGGTTAGTTAAGTCCATTGAAGACTTCCTGTGACCGTTGTGGCAGTTTCAGTTGAATATAGCCGTTGTAGCAATTGTTTCAACTGAATATAGTTGTTATATGGCTGTTTTCTCCTATATTTAATGCTTGTTGGTTACATGTTTGACTTCTCCTTTGAGCTTGGACTTGTTCCACACGCATAGCTCTTCAATGATCAGCTCCTCTGACTTAAATGAGTCAATATAGCCGTTAGGGAGGAGTTACAAGCCTTAATATTGATTAAGTGTACCTGCAAATAACATCATAATAAGATAATTCGTTAGTCCATCCTCGGGATGCACAGATGTCAGAACACTGTTACATCCTGAACCCTGCTTAGTCCTTTAGCATCCTGAGGATGTTACTCAGAGAATATGTGGTAAAATCATCCTGCATTCATATAACAATAAGACGTTTCATTAGTCTATCCTCAGGATGCACATAGGTCAGAATGATGTTACATCCTGAAGCCTGACCAGTCCTTCAGTATCCTGGGAATGATACAGAAAATATAGGTTAGTGCTATCTTGAAAATTTCACCCACAACAATATTATATAGTATTTAGACTCAAGAAATAGAATGTTATTTGGGAATCAGACCCGAAGTTTAAAATGAATCCAATTTAGATTTTATTCAATCATTGTAATTATGTTTGCCAGTTTTGATATGATTTAAGTTTCAAGTTGTTAATATTTATGTATGCTAAGATGCTCTATTTTGCAACAAATAAGCAACAATTCAACACCAAAGATCCTTTGAGAGGGTAAACTAGAATACACAACTGATCCATTTCGTCTCCAAACACACATAGACGTGAGTTTTAATATCATTGACATCTATATGTTTGATGTAAGAATCAAATGAGTAACATATTGACCAATATTCTAACAAATTTTCTTCAGTATGACTGGCCTCCCTAAGTCTAAGGGAGGCCTTGGCTTGGGTGGGATTGAAGACCTTAACGTGGCGATGAGATCGAAATGGTGGTGGAGATATAAGAGGGACCCTAACCAGTTGTGGGCAAGGGTGGTTAGATCCATTCATATGTCGAACAGGTGCAATAAAATTATCCCGATCAAAAACGCTATCTCGGGGGTGTGGAAGGATGTGACAAAGGTAGAGGAGACGCTACATAAAATTGGGTTACAGATAAGAGATAAGTTGAAGGTCAAAGTAGGTAATGGGATGTTAACTAATTTCTGGTCTGACCCGTGGCTTATGGATGATCCGCTGTGCGTCGCTTTCCCTGATTTGTACCGTTTGGCGGCCAAGAAAGACGCGTCTATGATGGATTGTGTGCAGCGGATCGGTACTGTACATCAATGGGCCTGGGAATGGAAGGGATTTCCTACACTTCAGGGAACCTGGGACAACTATGGGGTTCTGACCAGGCTGCTCAATGAAGTCAACATCTCGGCTGATAAGGATGTGTGGCAGTGGATAAACGATGAAGGTGCTGAGTTCTCAATTAAATCTGTGAGACGGGATGTTGACACAGCCAAGAATGGCCCCTCGACGGACGTTGATTTCACTTGGGAGTCTTGGGCCCCTACCAAGTGTAACATCCTGGTGTGGCGGGCGCAACAGGGAAGAATTCCCATGAAGACCGAACTGTTGGCGAGAGGTGTCCGGATTCAAGACTGTACGTATGTTAGGTGTGGGGTGGGGACGGAAGACACGAACCATCTTTTGGTTAAATGTTTATCGGCCAAAAGCATTTGGTGGAAGATCTGCGTTTGGTTAAAAATTCCGTATCCAGCTTCCATTGATAACTAGTCCCAGTTGATCCGAAACATCGCTGGTAATCCAAGAGCTCGCAAGTGGAAGAGGTTAGTTATTACTGTTGCGTATGCTACTGTATGGCACATCTGGCTTGCGAGGAATGCAATGGTTTTCTAGGGGAAGTTTCTTATTCAGCGGCGGATAGTGGAACATATCAAGGAGGACAACTACGTTTGGATTAGCAACAGGGCTAAGATTCCTAGCCCGTCTTGGGAGAGTTGGCTAGCGTTTGATGTTTCGGGTTGTCTTTAACTCCCGGGGTTTGGGTTTTCCTTTTTCTCTCTTTCCTTTTGTTTGTTTTGTACTCTCAGCCCCTTGTTGGCTCTTTTTATATATATAAAAAGTGATTTGCCGTTCAAAAAAAAAAAGATTGAAAATGCATGGTGTTCTTTTGTTAAGTATGTTTCATGTTATGGCTTAAATACACTTCTGTGGAAAAGTCATTACCCACTATGAAGCGTATACTTATCTTCATAACCTAAAAAAACTAAACAATTGATAAAGATACGGAAAAAAATACAACACTGTAATTTGTTAGCCCCACCGCAACGCGCAAGTTTCCCACTAGTATATATTTAGAAAGCGTTTATTTTGAAAACTAACAAAACTAGTCGTATAAAATCACGCGCATTGCGCGTTTTACAATCGAGATTTAGATGAGGTGTTAATCAATCAATGAATTATACAATCGAGATTCCATTTTGGTTGTAAACGTTAAAAAAATAAAGAAATCTACACATAAGGTAACACATGAAATTTGTAACGAAATTACATAAGATTATGTTATTTTTATTAATAGTATATAATATAATAATTTTTTTTAATAAATTAATGGTATATAATATAATAATAGTGTATAATATAATAAAGTTTTTGAATAAAATAATAGTATATAATATATTAATTAGGGATGAGCATACAAGACCGAATACCAATCCCGTCCCGTCCCGATCCCGATACCGTACCGAACCGATACCGAACCGAGTGGTTTCGGGATCGGTATCGGTACCCGTATTTATGGATTTTCGGTTTCGGTGTTATCGGTATCGGTACGGGATCGGTATGGTATCGGTATTTTAAGGTAAAATACCGATACCATACCGGTACCGTACCGATACCGTACCGTTCGGTATCGGTATTGTCGGGATTGGTATAAAAAGTTTTTGAATAAAATAATAGTATATAATATATTAATTAGGGATGAGCATACAAGGCCGAATACCGATCCCATCCCGTCCCGATCCCGATACCGTACCGAACTGAGTGGTTTTGGAATCGGTATCGGTACCCATATTTATGGATTTTCGGTTTCGGTGTTATCGGTATCGGTACGGTACCAGTATGGCATCGGTATTTTAAGGTAAAATACCGATACCATACCGGTACCGTACCGATACCGTACCGTTCGACATCGGTATTGTCGGAATCGGTATAATATATTAATAGTATATAATATAATATATTAATAATATATAGTATAATAAAGTTTTTAAATAAAATAATAATATAAATAAAATATTAATATAATTACTATTCATTTGAATGTTACTATTCAAATAAGTTTGTAAATTAATATATTGTAATATTGTAATAATATATTAAGAACTACAAAAACCATTTTAATCCATATGATATTTATTTATATAAATGATGAGAATTCATCTAGATTTCAATATACCTAACTAGATTATTTCCCAGGTGCTCCTCGGGATAGACAAATTTAATATGAAGTAAGAAAATGTGTGTACCGTAAAAGGAATAAGTCATTTTTCAGGAATTTTTTTTAAATGATCAACACTCGATAACTCATAAAACCTACTTCTAATTCTACGTCTACACATCTTGCTCGAGTGAAAGCTCTGTACAACTGTCACTTTTTCAAGACATTTTAAAGCTGTAATGTGAACCTGGAAGAAAACAACTACCAAATTGGTATCAAATAATATGTCATGACAATAATTGATTTAAGAGGCGTGTACGGTGGGATGATTAATTACCACTTATCAGCTACAGATTTAATTGGTGTCTAAGAATCATAGGTTACATCTAACCGGTTTAGCAGCCTTTGTAATCAATGTTTCTAGCAACACCCATCAAAATACAAAAAAAAATAGATTCCTACGAAACTGACTACATCTATGAATATATATGTAGTTAGCTGGTTCTTATATGTAATAGTAAGTTCAAAAGCATATATACTATCTTAACATTATTAGTTACTTGCCTAGACATGATTAATGAATTACCTAAACACATTGTGTTTTTTTTTCTACATCACCAAATTGCCAAAGATACCTCGTGGTCATGATACAATATGGGTAATTGTCGATCGTCTGACAAAGTCTGCGCATTTGTTTCCCATCAAGGAAACAGACAAGACGGAGAAATTATCCATGATATACATCAATGAAATTGTGTCCAGACACGGTGTGCCTATCTCCATAATCTCTGATCGAGATAGTCGTTTTACTTCAAGGTTTTGGCAATCATTGCAAGAAGCCCTTGGTTCCCGTCTGGATTTGAGCACCGCTTACCATCCCCAGACCGATGGACAAAGCGAAAGGACCATTCAGACACTGGAAGATATGCTTCATGTGTGTGTAATTGATTTTGGAGGAAATTGGGATACGCATTTGCCGTTGATCGAATTTTCTTACAATAACAGTTATCACACTGGTATCAAAGTAGCACCTTTCGAAGCGTTGTATGGACACAAGTGTCGATCCCCAGTGTGTTGGGCTGAATTAGGGGACAAGCAGATGACAGGTCCCGAACTCATTCAAGAGACGACTGACAAGATTTTCCAGATCCAAGACAGACTGAAAGCTGCCCGGGACAGGCAGAAAAGTTATGCAGACCAAAGGCGTAAGCCCTTAGAGTTTCAAGTGGGTGACAGAGTCTTGCTCAAAGTATCTCCGTGGAAATGAGTAGCCAGGTTCGGAAAACGTGGGAAGCTCAATCCCAGATACATAGGTCCATTCGAGATTCTTGCACGAATCGGACCAGTTGCATACAAGCTCAAACTGCCCGAAGAACTCAATGGAGTGCATGACACATTTCACGTTTCGAATCTCAAAAAGTGACTTGCTGATGAGTCATTGATCATCCCTCTAGAGGAGATCTACATTGACAAACAACTCCATTTCATAGAAGAGCCACTAGAGATAACAGACTGGAAGATTCAGAAACTTCGTCGCAGTCAGGTCAAACTAGGGATGAGCTCGGGACGGTATCGGTACCGAACCGATACCGATCCCAACAATACCGATACCGAAAAGTCCAAAAAACCAATACCGATACCGAACACATACGGTACGGTATCGGTTCGGTACCGGTATGGTATCGGTATTTTGCCTTAAAATACCGATACCATACCGATCCCGTACCGATACCGATAATACCGAAACCGAAAATCCATAAATATGGGTACCGATACCGATCCCAAATCCCCTCGGTTCGGTATCGGTTCGGTACGGTATCAGGATCGGGACGGGACGGGATCGGTATTCGGCCTTGTATGCTCATCCCTAGGTCAAACTAGTCAAGATGCATTGGAATTCCAAGCGCGGACCCGAGTACACTTGGGAGCGTGAGGACCAAATGAAACGCAAGTACCCACATCTCTTCCAAGAGACCCACAATTCAGATGACCAACACCGAAAATTTCACGGATGAAATTCCTCTAACAGGGGGAGAATGTGACACCCGTCGAAATCACAGGTCATATTTGTACACTTAACTACACGTACACATTGTGTATGACATTTCATTTTACATGTTTCAATACAATTGAACCATACAGGGCCTCAGCAAGTCAATTTCGATGCTTACAGTCTAGCATTAGGTCCACTAGTAGGAGCAAATTTCAGAACATGTAGAATAGCTCATGATAAGCTATAGAGAGATCATACCAAAAACCCTAGTTTGGGAAACTCATACAATTGCACATAACATTTCAATTATGATTTAATCAAGGACAAAATCAAACAATGTCTAAATACAAGGAATCACCCAAACACAACGCCCACATGTGACTAGTAATACGACTAGTTAAAAATATATATTGAACACACAATTATATATATTTGTGGCACCTAAACTTGTACAAAGATCACGCTTAAAATCTAATTACAACATGTGTATATGCATTTGTACAAGACATGAGTTTAAAATGTTCAAAAAAATATAATATATACATGTGTGTATATATGCGACGGCACACACACATATACATGTGTGTATGTGCTTCCCAATGTTTGAACTCTTCCACCTTAATGATCCATCATTTCATATAAGATTCCCACATATTTAGTAAACACTTTATCACTTACCCATTCCATAACCTTTGACTTGCCACATATATCCACCTCCATCCATGCATACATATCAACACATACACACATACACACTACACAAAACACTAAGATTCTTGATAACTACTTTCACCAACATGGAAATGAGACTTTGATCAAACTACGATGACTTACCCTATTTAGCCTACACAATCTTCCACCAAGATTCACCCAACACATGAATAGTCTTTTTCCATCACATTCCTAGACTATTACTAAAGAGGAAAGATTCTTATGACATCCAAGAAAACACCATGTTGGCTTACCCTTTTGATCATCCATCACCTCCATCAAATCTTCCACTTAATCTTCCATAATCCTTGAAAATTAGTTACACTAACATGGAAGGTAGACTTTAACCAAGTCATGATGACCTTCCTCATTTGCCTACACATCCAAGGAGAGTTGACTTACTCTAAATAACATGGCACTAGTAGTATAAATTGGGGACTTAGGAGCACCAAAGAAAATCACACCACCCCTCACATCTCACTCTCTCCCTCTCGGCACACCACCACCACTGCCGAGCATCACCACCACTCGGCCACCATACCACCACAAGCCACCACCCACACCCGAGTCACTAACAATAAACATTAACTTTCAAGGGATCATTTGGGGTACAAGGAGCATAACAAGGTTGTACAAGGCCCCTAACTCCCTCTTTTCTTAAGACACTAGGAGGTATAACATTGTTTTCTTAAACCTATGTTTTTATTTTTACATAGTCTTTTAAATACAAAGTTGTTCACTAGTATGTTTACTCTTGTAACTTAATCAAACAAGTGAGTGAACTCATGCTCTAAAATACATTGTGTTAGTGGTAAAAATATGTGTTTACACCCCATAGGGCCGAACATATATATGGAAATATATATAATGGCCAAAAATTTTATAAGAAAATTTATATGTTTTCTAAACTCATTAACATAAGGCATAGTGTTGAAAGTTGTTAGATTATGACAAAACTTACAAAAATCCATGTGTTTTCAAGAAAAGTAATATTTTGACATGAAATATTATTATTTTCACAAAAGTTGCCAACTTATGAAAATACTAAGTTTAACATACTTAAACATGGTAGATCTATACACATAGCAAGACAAAAGTTGTGAAACCTTCAACACATGAGCACATCAAAGTATATAAAACACTTGCTTTTCACAAAATAAAAGTAGTGTTTTTCCAAGAAACTAAGCTATCTTTTTGTCAAAGATCACTAGTTTACATAAAGTAGGTAAATCTTTCCATCAAAGACACATTTAACTTAAAGAGTTAAGTTACAAAGACAAGCGTAACAAGAGAACAACTTGTAGACAGTACAAGTAACATAGACCTAAAATGTCTCTTTTACATAGGACACATAGGTCGATCTCTCTAGCTCAGATTCATTAGTTCATTTCCAAGACATAGCATACGGTGAGTTTCACAGCCCCTTTTCACTGTTTTTACATTTTTCTGGGGGAAAAACATGCGTACAGTTTTCAGTTTACAGTTACATACATGACTATTATGTGAACATGAGACATCAAGGTTCAAGATCCTTTAAGCCCTCGTGTCATACATCATACCGTAACCATTAGCTATGGACTTAGCCATGAAACACCAGAATAGATCTATTGGGTTGACACCCCCACTCTTGGTCAGTCGCTCTGACCGGATGACAGATATCAAAAGAGTGCTAGTTTTTCACATTTATTCATTGTCTTGAGTGTACAATGGGCGAGGCACAACATGTCAAGGTTTGGTTATGGGCTCATGTCAGATCACATATTAATTATTGCCCTAGCTAGGCAGTAATTTAGTCGGATTTGGGATTACAGGTCCAACATACAAAAACCCATGAACTCAGCAACTTTATGTTGACCCGTATATTTTTCATGCATGTTTTTCAGGAAATTAGCATGGAGCATGGAACTTGGGCAGGTCGCGTGCGAGCACTTAAGGGATACCATCTTTTGAACTATTGTTGTGATGTTTTGATCTAAACACTTTAAACAATGGTTTCTAATCCAAACAATTAATGTTATGTTTTGTAAGACTTGAATGTTTTAAATGGTAATTCCTGTTTTATTAAATAATGCTCGTGTGACTTTTGTGCTTGGAAATCATTTCAGTTGCACCCCATGTTTCCGCCTTAGGCGGGTTGTGACAGAGTGGTATCAGAGCACAAGGTTATAGCGAACTAAGATTCTTTTGAGTCAAACTATAATCTAAACAAATTGATTTTTGAAATGTTTTTCCAAAGAAATGAAACACAACAAGTATCCCTAGGCGCTACGCAAGTTCCATGCCAGTTACATACTTCACACATTAGTAGATATATTAAGTACACTATTTCTGACACACACATGTGTTCATTGATTTCCAGGATCATGGCACACAGCGGTTCCCCTATCACTATCACGGATTCTGAGGACGAGAATGTACCAGACAGCCCTCTAGCCGAGGACGTTCAGCAGGGCTATGAGCCCGATTCCAGTGATTCAGACGTCGAGGAGGACCACATGCAGGTGGACCATGTCGTTTCGGACAACGAGGATGTTGTGCCCGCTGGAGAGGCACAGCACGAGGATGCACCACTACCGCATCCAGGGCCTAGGATGCCATCGTTCCGTTCTTATCGCCCGTATCTGGGTGGTGTGCGTCTGATGTACACACCTCGGAAACGAGTACTTCTTCCACCAGCTCCTATCGCTCCAGTCGAGGCTCCTGCCCAGGCTGACCCTGAGTCTCCAGCGCCTGTAGACCCCCAGCCCCCAGCACCAGAGGCACCTAAGCCACCCAAGAAGAAACTACTTAAGAGATCTCATGCTCGTAATAGGACTTACCTACCAACCATGATGGATTCCTGGCCTACTCCGATAAGAACACTGATGACCAGGCTCCCTCCACTTTTGAGGTTGGTGAGTCATCTCAGTCTCCCTCTGACACTCCGTTACCCACCGGCTTTGAGCCAGCTCCCGTGCATCACACCCTCTACTCTGTGCGAGACGTGGTTGGACGTCATGACACTGAGATTGGGGTACTGCGAGGGAGAGTTCGGGAGATTGAGGATGATCTCTATCTGACGCGATCCTCTCCTCTATCGTTTAGCGGAGTTAGGTACGCGTGTGTATGAAGCGGACCAGGGACGCGCCGCAGCAGAGGAGCATATCGCCGAGCTTGAGGCTAGAGTTGACGATCTCAAGGCGAGGATGACTGCAGCCGTTACAGCCTTGCCTGCTGCTTTCCCACCCCCACCCCCGTATGTTATCATGTATTGTACTAGTAGTAGTAGTTTAAAACTTGTAAGGCAGTATTCCATTTATTTTGTATGCAGAAACAAAATCCCATCAAGTATGTTAAACTTTCTATGAAAGTTCGATATTTTGGTTTCCTATTTTGTTGTTGTGTTGAGTCGTGCCTTTGTGATCATGTTTGTCATTCGTGTTGGTTGTATGGTTGTTTTGATTGGAGCATATGTTGACAATATTATACGGTGATATGTGTCTCATTCTTTTAATATTGTGTATTAGAAGAACATGCCTCCCAAAAGGACCACCCAAACAACTTCTGAGGGAGAAGCTTTTCCGACCACCTCAGCGGACCTAGCCAGGGTAATTGCACAGGCTATCGCGCAACATGAAGCGAACCGTGCCGATTCCAGTGGCGGTTTCGGGCGCAGCAGGCCGACGCAGAACCCAGGATCTCGAGACTGGCAAAGCTTTTTCCTATCCCTTCTTAGTCTTGATCTTATCTTATGCCGACTCCATCGACTGAAAAACCATTCGTTCTGACTCCACAGAAGTAGAGAATATCATGCATGGGTGTTCCTACAAGACTTTCATGGCATGCAAGCCTTGAAACTTTCGTGGGTCAGAAGGAGCAATTGGTATAGTACGTTGGATCGAGAAAACCGAGTCAGTACTTGATATCAGTGGTTGTTCAGAAGACCAAAAGATCAAGTATGTCACTTGCACCTTCCAAGATGAAGCACTGACATGGTGGAACCTACAAGTGTAGACCTTGGGTCGTGAAGTTGTCCATAATCTCTCCTGGACCGAGCTGAAAACCATGCTGTTGGATAAGTATTGCCCGCGAAGTGAGCTACAGAAGTTGGAAACTGAATTCTGGAATCTGACCATGAACGGGGCGGAAATCGCTGCCTATACCACCCGATTTCATGAGCTTTATCGCTTGGTTCCCCACATGGTTACTCCTGAGTACAAGCGGGTGGAACGGTACATTTGGGGACTTTCTCCCAAGATTCGTAGCATGGTTACCACTGCTGCTCCAGCTTCCATCCAGCACGTTGTCACTTTTGCACACAGTCTCACTGATGACGCAGTTCACATGGGTTCCTTGACCCAAAAGGAATCCGACAAGGGTGAAAGTTTTGGAAACAAGAGCAAGTGGTCCCATTTCAAGAAGGGGAAAAGTTCAGAAGGCAATTCCAACAAGAAGCCCGAAACCATCAAAGTTTTTGCTGCCACCGCTACCGAAACTCGCAAGCCGTACAACGGGCCCCACCCATTTTGCAGCAAGTGCAAGTACCATCACGTAGGGACGTGTGACAACATCAAATGCGAGAAGTGCAAGCGGATGGGACATCCCACCGTGCAGTGCCGGTCCAAGGCGGTTGTGAACAATGATGGGAAACCAGGATGTTTCGAATGTGGTGCCACAGACCATTTCAGGAAGGACTGCCCCAAGCTGAAAGGCCAAGCTCGTGGTAGGCTTTTGTCATGGGTGCAGAAGACGCACGCGAGGATCTTAACGTTGTCACGGGTACGTTTCTCGTAAACAGTCATGTTGCTTCTGTACTTTTTGATACCGGTGCCGATTTGACCTTTGTGTCAACCAACTTTAAACAAGCCCTCGGTTTAGAGTCCCATAAGTTGCACATACCTTACTCTATAGAATTGGCCAACGGTAAGACAATCGAGTCCAATGAAGTGTTGAAGAACTGTATGTTGGAACTAGGAGGTCATGAGTTCTGTATCGATCTTTTACCTGTCGAGTTAGGAAGTTTCGATGTCGTTATTGGGATGGATTGGTTGTTGAAGCATCGAGCCTAAGTCATCTGTTTTGCAAGGATAGTTCGGATTCCGTTGCCAAGTGGTGAAGTTTTGTCTATTCAAGGAGAGCGCCGGAAGACTCTGTTGCGACTCATATCTTGCATAAAAGCCCAGAAGTGTTTGTAGAAAGGCCATTTTGCGTTCTTGGCGCACGTGATCGAGAAGAAACCCGAGGAGAGAAGAATTGAAGACATCCTGTCGTGAGGGAATTTCCTGAAGTCTTTCCCGAAGATCTGCCAGGATTGCCACCCCGAGGCAAGTCGAGTTTCGTATTGACCTCACTCCCAGAGTTGCTCCCATAGCCCGTTCGCCGTACCATTTTAGCTCCCTCTGAGATGCAAAAATTGTCCAACCAGTTGCAGGAACTACTTGATAAAGGATTCATTCGACCGAGCTCGTCACCCTGGGGAGCTCCAGTCTTATTTGTCAAGAAGAAGGATGGATCGTTTCGCATGTGCATCGATTACAGAGAGTTAAACAAGCTTACGGTGAAGAACCGTTATCCTCTTCCAAGGATCGATGATCTGTTTGATCAATTGCAAGGTTCGAGTTTCTACTCGAAGATTGACTTGATATCAGGATATCATCAGTTGCGTATCCATGAGGAGGACATTCCCAAGACTGCTTTCAGGACGCGGTATGATCATTATGAGTTCCTAGTAATTCCGTTCAGTTTGAGAACATCCTTTCATATTTCTTTAAACCTTACATCTCTTCTGTTTATATGGATCGTCTACGTTTCTTTCCATATATTTTAATACGTACCCATCGTTGCTTCATACATACCATGTTTTGGCTTCTACCTCATCAACCGTCGCTGGTCAACACCCTGCCTTTCATTGTTAAGGATCACCACATATTTTGAAAACCATCTTTAATCCAATCAACGCATTCTTACATCCAATCAGTTTGAATGGTAATCATTGAAACCGATTGAAGTCGGTGATTGAAGAATCATATGTTCAGTACATGAATACGATTTCGATTTAGGGAACCCTAGTATGACTTCTGTGATTATTCTTCTTATGTTTGATTTGCTTCTATTTGTGATTCAATTCGTTTGTTTTCAAAATATGATTTGGTTGATGAGTATTCTTGTTAACTGTGTGCTTTGTGTTAATTAATTGGTTAGGTAGCAAGTTTTAATCTTTTCTGGTTTCGCTAAATTCTACACTTGTATGTTTTCCATTTGAATCTTCATGCCTATCTACTTGCTTATTGATTTACTTTCTTTTTATTTATTCTCACTTTGCTTTCATTTATGTTCTTGAAAATCATTGTATTTGATTCTTAATTGAAAATTTGATCCAATCAGGTAATGTATAAGACTTGCATCATAGACTTTTCGCTTTGTTTATTGAATTTATACTCTTTAGGACTGTGGGTTGATCAGGAAACAATGATTTAGAGGTTGTGTAGAGAGGAGCTGAATATATATGTTGAGGTACTGACTACTGTTCTATTGCACACAGGGGTGCAACTTAGTTGGGGCGGGAGGGGGCGGCCGACCCCCCCCCCCTTGAATTTTCGCGCAGAAGTTCCGATTATATAGTATTCGTATAGAAAATTTTGGAAATATAGGGTTTCGACCCCCTGAAACTAGTCACTTCTGACCCCCGAACCTTCAGGTCAAGCTTTGCCACTGATTGCACATTTGCACTATACTTCTGTACATTGTATGATGGAAGTTATCAATTGAAGGTTATTTGTGATTGTGGAAAATAAGGAGCAGAGGGGGACTGGAGTCTCAATCGAATTCTCTGGGATGCAGGGACTTGGTGCTGAAATTAGTGAGTCTACTGAGTTTTATAAATGTGTGCTGATTATTTTTTTTGAATGCACACTCGTTGAAATTGATATTTATCGTTGATGTGTATCACTAGAGATAGTATTATGTATACTTTTATGCTTAGCGTCATGTTGTATTAATTCATCAGTTTATGTGAACTTTGCATCAAAGAATCTTATTCTTGTTGGTGTGAAGTCTGTCACATTGCATAATGTGGTAGTTGTCGAGTTGAGGGATTTATCTAGTAATTTTATTTTCACAGAGGGTGACCTTGGAAAGAACTGAGCCCTTTCTTTTATCAACAAAATGCAAGGACCGAACATGTGACACCCGGCAAACTCAGGTTAGTAACGTTGACTAAACTAGTAAGTCTACCTTAGCGAGTCATGCATATTACGTCCTTAACGGGGTCAGTCGAGTCGGTATGATGATTCTAGGAATCATCGGGAGTCGTTATGATGATCCGCGGGGTCATCGGGAGTCGGTCCATAACTATGGGTACAAGGATCGGCGATTCGTGGAATCGCCGGGTTTAATGCACACACGAGTCTCGAGTCCCGGGAATTGGTGAACGGATGTAAACGTGTTAGTTATCATGCATTATATGTTTGAAATCATTATGTGACTTATCGGTACGTGAATACGTGTTTAAATATGTTAAAATAGTGTTTAACGCGCCAAAAACTCGTTCCAGCACCACAGGGGCGATTAGGAACCCCTAATCGCCTATATGTGGGGCGAGTAGCATCAACAACAGGCGATTGGGACCTAATCGCCTGATGCTTCATGCGATTAGGCTCCCAATCGCGTGACATGTGTTCCTAATCGCATGAACAGCTGAGTCCGGGTCAAAACACCTATAAATAGAACCCTTAACTCCCCAAACACCTCTAGAACAACCCTAGCTGCTCCCAAACCCACCCACACACCTTGAAACACCTCTGGAACTCTTTTTGCTACAAAAATCACCATCCCCAAGCTTACACACCTTTCTTTAGCAAAACCCAAGGTGTGTTCTTCATCCCTAACCTTTGTAAAGTTGTTATTTTGAGATCCCCAAAGTTCCAGACCTTGTTTTACCAAAATGTGTCTTTAAAAACCTTTCAAAAGAGTCCTAAACCAAGTCTACACCTTAATGCTTGTTATATGTAAAGTTTACATGCATATGTTGGTCTTCTTGGTGATTTTAACATGAATGTTTTCAAGATATGATTGTACTTCTGCTATGTAGAGGTTATTAGGAAGGTTTGTCTTAGAATTTTAGCCATTATTGTGGTGTTTTGAAGAAAATGCATATTTTGACCCATTTGTATGTTCTTGAGGATTTAGGATGATTATGGTATGATTGTTGATGCAATGTTGTTAGGATTCATACTAGGAAGATGCTAGATCAGAGGTTTGATGGTTTACATGTTTGTAGAGTTTGAAATCTGATTGTTTCCATTTAAGGAAAGATAAGGTTGGTTGGTGAAACCTAGTACTTTGCCATTTTAGGAAATAATTGCATAGAACATGCTAGATCAGTGATATGTCGGGGGTTTTTGCTTGAAATGGGTTGGTAAATGATTTAGGTTTGATATTGGGTGTCGTTGCATGTTTCGGATTTGATTTGGAGGGTTAAACGCGCGAAAACCCGTTACACAGCAGCTGCAGGCGATTAGGAATCCTAATCGCCTGAGCTGGGGGCGATTATGCAGACTTATAGGCGATTGGGACCCTACTCGCCTGATACATCAGGCGATTAGGCCCCTAATCGCCTGTAGGCTGATGCCTACTCGCGTGTGACCTTCCTAATCGCATGTACTGCTGTCGTGAACGCGTTTTGACATCCCGGAACACGATTTGACACCTAGGAACATGCTAGGAACCCCGGGATACACCCAATGACTTAGTAAGACGTATTCGGACCTGATTATGCGTTTTAAACGGATATTATGCTAGACTAGGTGAATTATTGCGCGTGCTAAGTGTTTAATTGCATCTGTTGCATGATGTCTTGTACTTACCTAACACGTGGAATGTCGGGTCACCAATGGGACGTCGGGTCTTGTCTGGCACGGTCGGTTTAACAATTAATGGTGTTTTCAAACGTTTAAGGTCACGGTCTGGACATTCGGGGACTAGTTAGCCTGCGGGTTATTAGTCCAATACTTATACACATCTTATGATAGGTCGCCGCTATTTGGGGCTATCATAACATAATTACTTAACTGTTTTCAAGTAAGCAATCCAAGGTGAGTTTCACAGCCCCACTTTTACCGTTTTACTTTCGGGGGAGAAACATGCTACTTACTTACTTATTAAAGGTCATGTTATACTATGGTTACTTTACATATACTATGCGGCTTTTACGGAAAGTCCCAGGGGGGAAACCATGAATGTGCGGGGATGCACAACGGGGGAAATGTGGATAGATCTATTGGGCCTCACAAACCCCACTCGACGGCTTGGGCGGGCCGGGTGCATATTGTCTCTTATTACTGGCTCGCCGAGGCATCGGTTATAGCCAAAACTGCTGGGCAAGCTTCAACAACTTATAAACGTATAGTAATGGATTCCCAACCGCAGTAGTAAACAAACACTTAACGTCTAGCTAACGTTCTTATAACCTAGTAGTAACGGATATGATCTTCACAACTTACAGAAAACGCATTATAAAAAGAAAACCTGTGAACTCACCAGCATTATATGTTGACATTTTTGGAATGTTTTCTCAGGTCGCTAAGGTAGCAGTCAATGGGCTAAGCGCACGGAGTCATGCACAGCGTCTATTATTTTGAAGCATATTAAACAATGTCTTTGTAAACAATGATATGTCTTTTGGTTGTAAACAAGAATGCTTCCGCTGCTGGTTTACGGCTCAAAGCATGATATTTTGGTTTTAAATTTAATTATGAATGCATGTTTGTTGTATGTTTATTGTGATCGTTGACTGAGATCCTGGTGTGTCACGCGCCTCGCGGTAAAACCCCGCACGTGGAATTTGAGGGTGTGACAGATTGGTATCAGAGCCAACGGTTATAGTGAACTAGGACTGCATGTAGAGTCTAGTCTATAACTGTAGTCGCACACACTAGACGGTCACAATTAGTCGAGTCTTAATAAGTGGGTAACAATATGACTTGTCGGGGGTGTCGGTGTCATCGTCTTCTACGCTGCATCATCTATTTACTCATATCATCCTATTTCTTGACTCATCCTTACTATGATCGACGGCGAACGATATACTATTGAACCTTCTTGACGGCAGTGTGCATTGGGGTAGCTTCGGCGTACTCTTGAGATCTGTCTAGGGATTTGGACATCTCCCCTCTATGCCCTAATGAACACGCCCGTTCTTATGCATACTATCTTGTACTTATACTAATGATAATACCATGATTTGGCGCTAGTGTTCGGTGACTTGAACTTCAAACTTAAAGCGCGCCTGGAGGACCATGTGGAACAGTTTATCATGTCGGGTGCACACGAGATCATAAACTGTGACGCATGGGATCCCTGGCGGACTTTGGGCTTGAACGGATGGACCCGAGCTGGGCTCTGTCTAGTTTCTTGAAATTCCTAATGGGTTATACACGGGCGAGCCTAAATCTTTTGTTTCATGTTGTGACAGAAGATGTTGGGAGCTCGTGGAGGTCGCAGAGGCGGCCGTGCTGGCGGTCGTGCTGGCGGCCGTGGTGGCGGCGGTGGCCGCGGGAATATTAATATGACCCAAGCCGAATTGGATAACTTAATGCAGCAGCACGTGAATATTGCTCTGGCTGCATTCCAAGCCGCTCATAATGCTATGGGTGGTACGTCGGTTCTCACCTATTCTACCTTGTTCTGGGGTACTTTACCTTTTCTTGATTCTCACCTACGTGTCTGTTCCAGGTGGTGCTGTCAATCCTCCTCCATCCTAGTGTTCCTACAAAAAGTTTATGGATTGTAAGCCCCACAACTTTAGCGGCACTGAAGGGGCAGTGGGACTGCTCCGTTGGTTGGAGAAAATCGAATCTGTTTTCTCGATGTGCAGCTGCCCGGAAGGCGACCGGGTGAAATATGCTTCTGCGACCCTGGAGGGTCAAGCTTTGACTTGGTGGAACTCCACCACCCAGACTATGGGCATTGGGGAAGCCCACGCTATGCCCTGGGCGGAGTTCATTCAGTTGCTGAAAAATGAGTATTGCCCGAGGGATGAAATCCAGAAGCTTGAGCATGAAGTCTGGAATCATAAGATGGTGGGTTCTGAGATTGAAACTTATACTGCTCGGCACAATGAGCTGGCGGTGTTGTGCCCCGATCTGCACGCGCCCGAATACCGAAGGATTGAGCATTATGTTGCTGGGTTAGTACTGGAGATTGCCGGGTTAGTTGCTGCGGGTAACCTCATTGTTTATTCTGAGGTGGTTCGGTCGGCCCACAGGCTGACCAACATGAAGGTGGCTGAAGGGGTCTTGCCTCCTCGAGGCGCTGCTGTGAAGGCTCCTGATAGTAACAAGCGGAAGTGGGAAGCTGTGGGGAAAGGCTCGAGATCGGCTCAGCCTCAGCAGGTGAAGAAGTCTAATACTGGGGGATCGTCGTCTGAACAGAAAATAGGGGGTTATCAGGGGAGGTTGCCAAAGTGTGAACGATGCTGGTTTCATCATACTGGTCGTTGCGACAAGAGCCATTGTCGCCGGTGCACAAGGCGGGCATGTGGCTCATGACTGCAGGGTTAATCTTCAGGGTAACCGGAACCCTCCTGCTACATCTACTCCGGCCCCTCCTGTTGCTGCTCCCCAGGGAAATCAGGGCAAACAGGGGTGCTACAATTGTGGTGAACTTGGTCACTACAAGCGTGAATGCCCCAAGTTGAAACAGGGTGAAGCGGGAAGAATGGGTCGGGCAATGGAAACAATGGGGGCGGAGGCAGGAATGCTCGCGCCTTCGTGATTGGTTCGAGCGGTGCCCGACAAGATCCTGACACTGTTACCGGTACGTTTCTTCTCGATAATCGCTATGCTACGGTTTTATTCGATTCCGGTGCCGATAAGAGTTTTATATCTCTTGGGTTTAGTCAATTGCTTGATAGGGTACCTACACCTTTAGAGGCTAAGTACTTGATAGAATTGGCTGATGGTAAGAAAGTCGAGGCGACGCACGTCCTTAGGGAGTGTCACCTTGAGTTGTCGGGTTATTCCTTCCCTATTGATCTTATGCCGGTGTCCTTGGGTAGTTTCGATGTTGTCGTGGGTATGGATTGGTTGTCTTGTATCATGCCGAGATCGTTTGTTTTGATAAAGTCATTCGACTTCCTCTCCCTGATGGAGAAATTCTGTTGGTGCACGGTGAGAAGAGCGGGGTCCCATTGAGTATCATTTCGTGTATGAAGGCCTATAAGTATCTTCGGAAGGGGTATTCTGCCATTCTGGCACTTGTTTCGGTTTCGTCTGAAGAAGAGAAGAAGATTGATGATATTCCTGTTGTCCGTGACTTTCCCGATGTATTTCCCGAAGACTTACCTGGTCTTCCGCCTTATCGCCAGGTCGAGTTTGGTATTGAACTTGCTCCGGGTGCGGCCCTATTGCCCGTGCCCCTTATCGTCTTGCACCTCCCGAGATGCAGGAGTTATCGAACCAGTTGCAGGAGCTGTTAGAGAAGGGTTTCATTAGACCTAGTTCGTCCCCGTGGGGAGCCCCTATTTTGTTTGTCAAGAAGAAGGACGGAAGCCTACGGATGTGTATCGACTACCGGGAGTTGAATAAGGTTACCATTAAGAATCGCTATCCTCTTCCTCGCATCGATGACTTATTTGACCAGCTTCAGGGTTCTAGTTTCTATTCGAAGATTGATTTGAGGTCGGGGTACCATCAGTTGAGGGTTCAAGAAGCTGACATTCCGAAGACCGCCTTTCGAACTCGCTATGGCCATTTCGAATTCTTGGTCATGCCTTTTGGTCTCACCAATGCACCTGCCATCTTTATGGATCTGATGAACCGTGTTGTAAGCCTTATCTTGATAAGTTCGTGATTGTCTTCATTGATGATATTCTAGTCTATTCCAAGAACGAGGTGGACCACCAGGAACACTTGCGCCTTGTTTTGGAACTTCTGAGGCGGGAACAGTTGTACGCCAAGTTTTCTAAGTGTAGCTTCTGGTTGCGTGAAGTCCAATTCCTTGGTCATGTTGTCAATGAGAAAGGAATTCACGTTGACCCAGCTAAGATTGAAGCCATTAAAGACTGGGAAGCACCAAAGACGCCATCTGAGGTGCGGCAATTCCTAGGCCTTGCAGGTTATTACCGTCGTTTTATCGAGGGATTTTCGAAGATCGCTCAACCCCTCACCTCGCTTACCCAGAAGGACAGAAAGTTCGACTGGGGTGATTCGCAGGAGTCGGCCTTCCAGTTGTTAAAGGCTAAACTCTGTTCTGCTCCTATCTTGTCCTTGCCTGAGGGTACGAACGATTTTGTGGTTTATTGTGACGCTTCTATCCGGGGTCTCGGTTGTGTACTGATGCAGCGCGAGAAGGTCATCGCCTATGCTTCTCGTCAGCTCAAAGTTCATGAGAAAAACTACCCCACCCATGATCTGGAATTGGGTGCGGTGGTCTTTGCTTTAAAGATTTGGAGGCATTACTTGTACGGTACCAAATGCACTATTTACACCGATCACAAGAGCCTCCAGCATATCTTTGATCAGAAGGTGTTGAATATAAGACAGCGTCGCTGGGTCGAGCTTCTTAATGATTACGAGTGCGCTATCAAATACCATCCTGGCAAGGCAAATGTGGTCGCAGACGCCTTGAGCAGGAAGGAGACGGCTAAACCTCGTCGTGTTCGAGCTCTTCAGCTCACCATCCATTCCGGCTTACCTGATCGAATCCGTTCAGCGCAGCAAGAAGCGTTGAAGGAGGAAAACCTTAAAGCTGAAACCATGCATGGTGCTGATAGCCACCTTGAGCTCAGGTCCGATGGGTTACACTATTTCGCTGAACGTATTTGGGTTCCTTTATTTGGGGCTTGCGGGAGCTCATTCTTGACGAAGCTCACAAGTCCCGGTACTCCATTCACCCTGGCTCCGATAAGATGTATCAAGACCTAAAGATACTTTATTGGTGGCCGAACATGAAGGCGGACGTGGCTTCGTACGTGAGCAAGTGCTTGACCTGTGCCAAGGTCAAGGTCGAGTATCAAAAGCCATCCGGCTTCTGCAACAGCCTGAAATCCCCGAGTGGAAGTGGGAGCGGATTACGATGGACTTTGTGACCAAACTCCCGAAATCGCCCAGTGGTTGCGACATGATCTGGGTAATTGTCGATAGGTTGACAAAGTCTGCGCACTTCCTCGCTATCAAAGAGACCGATGGTCTCGAGCGCTTGGCACGGTTATATCTCAAGGAAGTGGTCTCTCGGCACGGGGTGCCTGTCTCTATTATTTCTGATCGTGATCCTCGGTTCGCCTCTAACTTTTGGAAGTCTTTGCATAAGGCCCTGGGTACTCGGTTGGACATGAGCACAGCATATCATCCGCAAACTGATGGCCAAAGTGAGAGGACAATTCAAACGCTAGAAGACATGCTTCGGGCATGTGTGATCGATTTTGGCAAGGGGTGGGAGAGTCATTTACCGTTGGTGGAATTCTCCTACAACAACAGTTACCATTCTAGCATCAAGGCAGCTCCGTTCGAGGCTCTTTACGGGCGGAAATTCCGGTCTCCTCTTTGTTGGGCCGAGGTGGGTGAGAGTCAACTCACCGGCCCGGAACTTGTGTACGAGACTTCTGAAAAGATCGTACAAATCCGTAACCGCATGGCAGCAGCTCGGGATCGTCAAAAGAGCTATGCCGATCGTCGTCGCAAGCCTTTGGAGTTTGAGGTTGGCGACAGGGTATTGTTGAAGGTATCTCCGTGGAAGGGCGTTATACGTTTTGGGAAGCGGGGCAAATTGAATCCTCGGTATGTGGGACCGTTCGCAATCCTGGAACGGATTGGACCGGTAGCATACAGGCTTGATCTGCCGGCTGAGCTCAGTAATATTCATAATGTCTTCCATGTTTCTAATCTGAAGAAGTGTTTGGCGGATGAATCTTTGGTTGTTCCTCTCGAAGAGATCAAGGTGGATGATCGTCTGCGTATCGTGGAGGAACCGGTTGAAATTCTTGACTATAAAATCCGTAGCCTTCGCCGGAGTAAAATCCGCATTGTTAAAGTCCGTTGGAACTCTGATCGTGGACCGGAGTTCACGTGGGAACGGGAAGATCAAATGAAGGCTAAGTATCCCCATTTATTTCCTAAGCGCGCGTTCGAATCAAGACATGTCTCTACTGAAGCTGAATGAATCTCGGGGTCGAGATTCCTTTCAACAGGGGGATGATGTAGCAACCGGAAAATTTTTCTTCTCTTTCGTCTCTCCTTTTTGGCCTTGGGCAATTTTCGGGACGAAAATTCTTTCAACAGGGGGATGATGTGACACCCGGCAAACTCAGGTTAGTAACGTTGACTAAACTAGTAAGTCTACCTTAGCGAGTCATGCATATTACGTCCTTAACGGGGTCAGTCGAGTCGGTATGATGATTCTAGGAATCATCGGGAGTCGTTATGATGATCCGCGGGGTCATCGGGAGTCGGTCCATAACTATGGGTACAAGGATCGGCGATTCGTGGAATCGCCGGTTTAATGCACACACGAGTCTCGAGTCCGGGAATTGGTGAACGGATGTAAACGTGTTAGTTATCATGCATTATATGTTTGAAATCATTATGTGACTTATCGGTATGTGAATACGTGTTTAAATATGTTAAAATAGTGTTTAACGCGCCAAAAAACTCGTTCCAGCACCACAGGGCGATTAGGAACCCCTAATCGCCTATATGTGGGGCGAGTAGCATCACAACAGGCGATTGGGACCTAATCGCCTGATGCTTCATGCGATTAGGCTCCCAATCGCGTGACATGTGTTCCTAATCGCATGAACAGCTGAGTCCGGGTCAAAACACCTATAAATAGAACCCTTAACTCCCCAAACACCTCTAGAACAACCCTAGCTGCTCCCAAACCACCCACACACCTTGAAACACCTCTGGAACTCTTTTTGCTACAAAAATCACCATCCCCAAGCTTACACACCTTTCTTTAGCAAAACCCAAGGTGTGTTCTTCATCCTAACCTTTGTAAAGTTGTTATTTTGAGTTCCCCAAAGTTCCAGACCTTGTTTTACCAAAATGTGTCTTTAAAAACCTTTCAAAAGAGTCCTAAACCAAGTCTACACCTTAATGCTTGTTATATGTGAAGTTTACATGCATATGTTGTCTTCTTGGTGATTTTAACATGAATGTTTTCAAGATATGATTGTACTTCTGCTATGTAGAGGTTATTAGGAAGGTTGTCTTAGAATTTTAGCCATTATTGTGGTGTTTTGAAGAAAATGCATATTTTGACCCATTTGTATGTTCTTGAGGATTTAGGATGATTATGTATGATTGTTGATGCAATGTTGTTAGGATTCATACTAGGAAGATGCTAGATCAGAGGTTTGATGGTTTACATGTTGTAGAGTTTGAAATCTGATTGTTTCCATTTAAGGAAAGATAAGGTTGGTTGGTGAAACCTAGTACTTTGCCATTTTAGGAAATAATTGCATAGAACATGCTAGATCAGTGATATGTCGGGGTTTTTTGCTTGAAATGGGTTGGTAAATGATTTAGGTTTGATATTGGGTGTCGTTGCATGTTTCGGATTTGATTTGGAGGGTTAAACGCGCGAAAACCGTTACACAGCAGCTGCAGGCGATTAGGAATCCTAATCGCCTGAGGCTGGGCGATTATGCAGACTTATAGGCGATTGGGACCCTACTCGCCTGATACTTCAGCGATTAGGCCCCTAATCGCCTGTAGGCTGATGCCTACTCGCGTGTGACCTTCCTAATCGCATGTACTGCTGTCGTGAACGCGTTTTGACATCCCGGAACACGATTTGACACCTAGGAACATGCTAGGAACCCCGGGATACACCCAATGACTTAGTAAGACGTATTCGGACCTGATTATGCGTTAAACGGATATTATGCTAGACTAGGTGAATTATTGCGCGTGCTAAGTGTTTAATTGCATATGTTGCATGATGTCTTGTACTTACCTAACACGTGGAATGTCGGGTCACCAATGGGACGTCGGGTCTTGTCTGGCACGGTCGGTTTAACAATTAATGGTGTTTTCAAACGTTTAAGGTCACGGTCTGGACATTCGGGGACTAGTTAGCCTGCGGGTTATTAGTCCAATACTTATACACATCTTATGATAGGTCGCCGCTATTTGGGGCTATCATAACATAATTACTTAACTGTTTTCAAGTAACGCAATCCAAGGTGAGTTTCACAGCCCCACTTTTACCGTTTTACTTTCGGGGGAGAAACATGCTACTTACTTACTTATTAAAGGTCATGTTATACTATGGTTACTTTACATATACTATGCGGCTTTTACGGAAAGTCCCAGGGGGAAACCATGAATGTGCGGGGATGCACAACGGGGGAAATGTGGATAGATCTATTGGGCCTCACAAACCCCACTCGACGGTTGGGCCGGGCGGGTGCATATTGTCTCTTATTACTGGCTCGCCGAGGCATCGGTTATAGCCAAAACTGCTGGGCAAGCTTCAACAACTTATAAACGTATAGTAATGGATTCCCAACCGCAGTAGTAAACAAACACTTAACGTCTAGCTAACGTTCTTATAACCTAGTAGTAACGGATATGATCTTCACAACTTACAGAAAACGCATTATAAAAGAAAACCTGTGAACTCACCAGCATTATATGTTGACATTTTGGCATGTTTTCTCAGGTCGCTAAGGTAGCAGTCAATGGGCTAGGCGCACGGAGTCATGCACAGCGGCTATTATTTTGAAGCATATTAAACAATGTCTTTGTAAACAATGATATGTCTTTTGGTTGTAAACAAGAATGCTTCCGCTGCTGGTTTACGGCTCAAAGCATGATATTTTGGTTTTAAATTTAATTATGAATGCATGTTTGTTGTATGTTTATTGTGATCGTTGACTGAGATCCTGGTGTGTCACGCGCCTCGCGGTTAAAACCCCGCACGTGGAATTTGAGGGTGTGACAGAACAATTTTGTTGTTATCTCTAAATTAACAACTAAACTAACTACTGAGTAGTTGTCTGAGTTTCAGGTAATTCAGTATGTGGCTTGTTTGCTGGTTTTGAGTTTTGAGTCTTTTTACTTTTGAAACTTGTGTATTTTATGATGTAAAAGTGCCATATCTCATGTTTGCTTGGTTATGTCTACTTTATTTTTATCCTTGTTAACCATCACACTTTTATCATCTGCAATTGTCCACAATTGTTATATGGGACATTTTTGTTTGGCTTATGTTTACATTCTTTTGAAGCATGTTCACGTTTGATGATTTTTAGTTGATTTCTACGTTTCATTGTTTACTTTTTACACTATCTCACTTTTATCCGCAATTCTACATTCTGACATTTTTGTTTGGTATACGTTTCATTCTGTTTTTCTTTTCCATTTATGATTTTCTCACTTTTATCGAAATTATTCATTCTTGTTCAATCTGACATTTTTGTTTGGTATATGTTAATTCTATTTTTTTTTTACATTTACAACTTAAAAACTAAGCATAAAATACCTTGAGGGTTCTTTATAATTTGCATATTTGAATCGGTACATAATCTTTAAAATGTTGGATATTGCTTAATATGGCAAGCATGATTAGAAATAAGATTATCAACTGGAAAAAAAAAAGAAAAGAATTTTACTATTATCTGTTATTAAACTCACATTATCTTAATAAATTATTAAGTAATCAATTTTAAAATAATAAGACTTATATTTAGTTAATATATATTTTTTATTATTTAAATTTTCGAATATTACAATTATAAATGTAACAACCAAACGTTGTGCAACACGTCGCAACACGCAAGTTCCTGCTAGGGTTTATAAATAAGATAGAAACAAGTGTTGCGTTCCAAATTCTTTGGTTGTTTTGTTTGACACAAATAAGAATTTGCTTTGAAACTGAATTTGCGATATGGATGAATCAGAAGATATGGCAATTGAAAGCCAAAACGAAAAAAAAAAGAATTTTATTATTATGTATACGGTCAAGTTATTCTTCACAGTGTAAACAAAAATGAGAAGGGTGAAAGAATACAAAAAACACAATAGATCATGAAATATGACACAATGAGTCACAAAATATAACACGGTGCCGAAAAATATAACACAATGCTGAAGAAAAAAGACACAATGAATTGAAAAAATGATACAATGACGAAATAAGAAAAAGACACAATGTTACACAAAAGACACAATGATATAACATAGTATTCTAAAAACTATAGCTAAAACCCCAAAAAAACGAAGACCTAAAAACTAACATCGTAGGGTTCGATGAGACGGTTCCAATGCCACTTAAATGAGTTCAATATGATTTATCTCACTTTTATCCGAAATTGTTCATTCTTGTTCATTCTAACATTTTTGTTTGGTATATGTTTTAATTCTATTTTTTTTACATTCACAGTTTAAAAACTAAACATGAAATACCTTGAGGTGCATTATAATTTGCATATTTGATCGATACGTAATCTTTTAAAATGTTGGATATTGCTTAATATGGCAAGCATGATTAGAAATAAGATTATCAACCGGAAAAAAGAAAAGAATTTTACTATCATCTATTATTTAACACAACTTTATCTTAATAAATAATTAAGTAATCAATTCAATTTTTATAAATAATAAGACTTATATTTAGTTACTATATATTTTTTATTTTTTAATTTTTCAAATATGACAATTATAAAGGGAGAGAATTGACGCGTTTTAGTCAAGGAAAAGGACATTAAGTTGCGATGGCAAACGTACTTCTATAATCTTTTCAACAACCGGAGGGACTATCAACAAGAAAATGACAACCCATCTATTCAAATGCTTCAAAGGAATAACTGCTATTGTCGGCGTATAACACATGAAGAGGTAAGGACATCACTTAATAAGATGGGAAGGGCTAAGGCGGTTGGGATGGATAACATACCGATGAGGCGTGAAAGTGTTTGGGAAGAAGAAGGAGTCCAATTGCTAACAACTTTATTCAATCTTATTTTCAAATATGGAAGGATGCCAGATCAATGGAGGACTAGTGTAGTAGTACCTTTGTATAAGAACAAAGGAGACGCCCAATGCCGTGGGAACTATAGAGGGATTAAACTGCTAGGACATACTATGAAATTATGGGAGAGGGTAATGAGTCTAGACTTAGAAGAGAAACTCAAGTTATGGTTAACCAATTTGGTTTCATACCAGGCGGTCTACCACAGAAGCAATACATATCCTTAGGAGATTTAGAGAAAAATATAGGGAGAAGAAGAGTTCTGCATATGGTGTTCATTGACATTGAAAAGGCATATGACAATGTGCCTCGTACACTAATTTGGCATAGTTTAGATAGTAGAGGGGTTTCTGGAAAGTATATAGACCTAATTAGGGATATGTATGTTAGGACTGAGACTAGCGTTCGGGCACCTGTAGGACATACAGAATCTTTCCCTGTAGAAGTAGGGCTCCATCAGGTCTGCCTTGAGCCCTTTCCTGTTGCGGTTGTCCTAGATGAGTTATCAAAGTCAATCCAGGATTCGGTCCCGTGGTGCTTGTTGTTTGCAGACGATATTGTCTTAGTCTCCGAGAGTAAACAAGGATTGAATGTAAGGCTAGAGGTGGCGTGTAGCTCTAGAAAGTAAAGGTTTATGGATTAGTCGATCTAAGATGAAGTACTTGTATTGTGACTTCAGTGGCGTGGGCAATGATGAGGACACTCAGATTACCATTAAAGGACAAGTGGTTCCTCAGGTAACTAAGTTTTAAGTATTTATGATCGTTTGTACAAATGGATGGAGAGATAGATAGTGACGTAGCCCCCGCATCCAGGTTGGATGGTGTAGATGGAGAGCAGCTACTGGGGTTTTGTGCGACAGAAGTTTCCAACTAAATTAAAGGGGAAGTTTTATAGGGTAGCAATTAGACCGGCTATGTTATATAGCTCTGCTTGTTGGGCAATCAAGAAAATGCAAGCACGGAAGATGAGATAGCTGAGATGAGGATTTTGAGGTGGAGTGCGGACACACACGGTTAGACAGGGTAAGAAATGAGGTTTTCAGGAATAGATTGGGGGTTGCTAGTATCTCAGATAAGATAAAAGAGGGGAGATTGAGATGGTTTGGGCATGTGAAGAGGAGACAGTTGATTGAGCCAAATTAGAGTGGTAGAAGGTCTCACTGTGGAAGGGAGGAGGAGTTAAGGTAGGCCAAAGTTGACTTGGGACGAGTAGGTTAGACAAGTTTACTAGGGTTGCACCTTTTTGAGGACATGGTCCATGATAGGGGTTTATGGAGGCATAGGATTAAGGTTAAGGACTGCTAAGGTGGGTGAAAATACATTTAGGTGCATCGTAGGGTCTAAATTGTGCTTTCACGTCATGTGCATTTTACATATGTTTGTTTATAGGTTGTTTATGGGGGTATAACTATCTATTCTTTCAATGCACTTTTCCAATGTCTATGTCGTTATGAATAATGTAGTGTGTGTGTGTGTGTGTCGTTTGTGTGTCTTGAGCAGAGGGTCTCTCTGGAAGCAGTCTTCTATCCCTAGGGGCAGAGGTAAGGCTTGCCTACATCCCACCCTCCCAGGCCCTACCAATAGCTTTGCTATTCGTGGATTTACTGGGCTTGGTTGTTGTTGTTGTTGTAACCAAACGTTGTGCAACCCCGTCGCAACACGCAAGTTCCTGCTAGGGTTTATAAATATCGATAGAAACAAGTGTTGCGTTCCAAATTCTTTGGTTGTTTCGTTTGACACATATAAGAATTTGATTTGAAACTGAATTTGTGATATGGATGAAGCAGAAGATATGGCAAGTTGAAAACCAAAACGAAAAAAAAAAAAAAAAGAATTTTATTATTATGTATTACGGGTTAAGTTATTCTACATAGTGTAACAAAAATGAGAAGGCTGAGAAGGATACAAAAACACAATAGATCATGAATATGACACAATGAGTCACAAAATATAACACAGTGCCGAAAAATAAACACAATGCTGAAGAAAAAAGACACAATAAATTGAAAAATGATACAATGATGAAAATAAGAAAAAGACACAATGCTACATAAAAGACACAATGATACAACGTAGTATTCTAAAAACTATAAGCTAAAAACTCCAAAAACGAAGATCTAAAAACTAATATCGTAGGGTTCGATGAGACGGTTTCCAACACCGCTTAAATGAGTTCAATCGGAGTCCGTTTGAATACCATTTCTATGTCTTTCTATTTTTCTCTTCACTGTGTTTTTGATCCTAACCTATGTATTACTTTACTCAACTTTATCTTAATAAATTAATTAAGTTATCAATTTCTAAATATTAGACTTTTCATTAGTCTACCATATATTCTTTATTATTTAAATTTATGAATATTACAATTGTAAACGTAACAAACAAACATCATACAGTCTCGCTGCAACGCACAGATTCCTAGTAGTATATATAATAGAACTTTATCAAAATGCATATTTATTGTGTGGTCATCGTGATTCCCAACATGCTTTCAACTCTCCAAACCACCCGAAGTATGCTAAAATAGTTTTGTTCTCATCCGGCCTATCATGTTTTGGTAATGTCAAAAAGACAACTTATAACACAAGAATACCACTCATTCTCCATTCATTCTAGAAATGGGTGGACACCAAGGGCTTTTGGTTCTTGGATAGGGAAAAGATTTAGGTTGGATGGGTAGTATATATTTTTTGGTCTTACATAACATGTACATATACCTAAGAAAAATGTTGAAATAAATTGTTTATTCATATATCTTGAAAATTAACAAATATATGAAGCAAATTTATTAATTTATACAACCTACACATGTGATATGTGCAAATTTTGTGTAGGACCGTTACATACGCATAATATAACACATGAGTAAGAAATAATTTAAACCTTAAAAAACATGTGATTTAATTAAATGTGGTTTTGTATATATAACATAAACAATGATATAAAAAAAGTGCAAAATTAAAAAATATATGAACAATTACTAACAAAAAAAAAATAAAGATTTAGGTTTCTTATCGCACTTCTTGCACTAAGACCCCTTCTAAAATTAACCAATCCCTACATATGCATATGTTGTGTGTGTGTGTTTAGGCCGCCAGCCCAATAGCATTTATGGTAAAGCTAGACCTTAGGCCCTCGACACCATAGGCCCTGAACCTTTATGTGGGGGAGTTAATGTGAGTTAACAAGGATAGCATTGAAGGAACAAATCGGAATTTTATAGAATAGATATGTTGGACAAAGGGTAACGATTAAAAGGCTCTCTATCTCTCATATAATGTGTGTATGAAACAAGGATACAATCGGATTGATTGTGTAAGCAATAGATAATCAAAAGAGTAATGATATAATCAGTGTTAAACTGGTGGTGCTATACATTCATGCCACATATATATGTAATCTGACTTGTAATGAGGGTAAGCATTTGATACATTGTCCACGGTATGAACAGTGATCTTGTGGTTATACATTGTTCGGTGTTGAGATGGAGTGCGTAATGACAACACCATTTGATAACCATGTAGAATTTGGGCTTTACTATAATTAAAAATTTATTCATTATGATTAGTTTATCTTGTTTAATTTTAAATTTTGAATTAGTAAAGTAAAGGTCAAGGGTTCATACCGTTATAGATTATTTAATAAGTGGATGGAGAAATGGCCCATTGATCACTTAACTCGGCCCCAGGCTTCTATGGAGGTAAAAAAGTTAACCTTTGTCTTGTGATGTATATTTTATAATGGTTACTATAAAGTTTGTCAGCGGGAGGTTAATGAGATGTAGGATGGATTAGGCTATTACAAAATGGCAAGGTTCTTGTTGGAGGTATCAGTTTAATATTCTTGAATTTTACAGTAATTTTTCAGATAATTAGTTTTTAATGTTTG